>BSBM01000074.1:27000000-27592500 GCA_027924585.1 Larix kaempferi | reverse complement strand
AATTGCTCTATTTCGACCATTGTTTCTTAACTACAACTTGTGCAATTGTTCGGTGGTTGGGCATTGAGGCCACTTGAGTCCAAGAGAAGGTCGGTGAAGAAGAAGGCTTCCCGGAGGGGCTGCTGCATTTGCATTTACACTCAGACATCCTTCGATCGTTAAGTGTCCATAAACGTAATTTGAGCCTTACTTTGGTGCCCTTAGTTTTATTGGTATAGCCAACCGTTTTGAAACTTTTCCATCTTTTCTGGAATGCTTATGCCCGTAAATTTGTTTGAAATATTTGTATGATATTTACCTAGATTGCAATAGCGCCGCTTACCATTATAGAAACTATATTATCTAAAGTTTGATCTTAGTTGTAGCGAATTGACTGTTTGAATTAGTTGTTGTCTATGGCTATGATATTTAGATAATATGTGTCTATTGAAACGAGTCATCAAGCCATTTCGAAGATTGTTCTTATTAATTTGTTTGCTTTATCATTTTGTTTGTGTAAAATATCTGGTAAACATAAAAATAGGGAAGGCGGGAGGAGAAAACGCAGCACACGGGAGGATAAAATCATTTTACTAATATTTTTGCATATCAATAACGCTAGCGCGTTATGTATCCACATAACGCTAGCATGCTGCTTATAACATTGAGCGCCAAAACACTAAAATTTGAATTTAAATACAACGCACACACGTTATTTGAAATTAAACATAACACATGCACGTTCCTGAGTGCCTACTCACCCACTCCTCCCGTCCCCGCATGTCAGCCACTATCCTATGTGGCTGGTTCGGACTTACCAAACCTGTGCTAGGGAATTTTTGGACCATAGCTAATTTGACATTTTTCTGAGTATGCCTGTTTTTCACCGCTCTCTACAGCATGACATACCTGACCATTATTGACAAAATTTTAGGCATAGATAGAATTTTTTATGCAGATTCCAAATATGTAATTTTTTTAAAAAAATATGGAGATTTTCTATTTATTTCCTAATTTTCTTGCGTCATCACTCCGTTGGTCAAAAAACATACCGTTAGTGTTTATTCTGTAACTTTTTCATTTCAAAGCCATTTAGAAAAAACCTTTTATGCTGCACTAGAGGACACTGACCTCTACGTCCTGTAAAAAATACAAGTCAAAATAACTACATTAAGACCTTCAAAGGCTGCACCCACATTTGACATACCGTTCTCGAGGTTTGACCACATACATAATTAAAAAAAAAATAAACATTTAATTTTGGAAAAATAGCAGTGCACTAGTGCTACGGGTTCTATACATGTATACCAGATTTTGTAGCATGAAATCGTCATTTAGGGAGTGAAAGGCTGCACCCACAAAAACATATACCTTATCATTTTCCAAAAAAATAAAAAGTGACTGTGAGAAAAAATGAAATTTGTCATAGTTATGTAAATTTTCAATACTTCAAAGTTATATATTCAGAAACGTGACTCAATTTCCTACATTTCATCTTTTTTACTCGATTCAAGATATCTTGTGTAAGCATCTCGAAAAAACCAAGTAAGTTGAGGGATGCCCGATTTTTCAGTTTTCTATTACATCTAACGTGCCAAAAGTGACCCTCATTAGCTTGCACATGCTCGATGACTTTGTTTCAACTGAGGGGGATATAATTTTCTTGGTGGTGACGAGGGATTTCTCAAGCTAGCCCCGAGACTTAATTAGCTTAAGAAGCTAAAGCATGTGAACCGTTTGTATAGGTAACAGGTTGATCTCTTCCACTAGAATTGGTTATAAGTGTAGTCCTTCATCTTTATGTAAACTACTTGCATCAAGGTGTGGAGAAGTAAAGTATTCGTAGCTCTAATAAAGGTGTGGTGGATTTACCCCAAGAGTTTGTGAACCAAAAAAAATATGAGTTCGGAAACTTAACAAGGTGATAGTATTAAAAGACTTTGCAAAAAGTAACCCGAACTATGGAAAAGTGGGATTTTTTGCTCTACACAACATGAATAATTGGAAACCAGCTGGCTCCATTAATGCTAGCACATGACTTCATGCTTTGCGAGATAGAGGGAAAAAACCTCGTCAGGGTTGTATTATGGTTTTTCTTTTGCGTTTGGAGGTGGAGAGCCGAGTTCTCTTTTGGATTCCATGACTACCATGGCCGAAGCTGTGTTAAAACTGTACCACAACCTTGTCCACATACTAAAATGAATTTAAACATGCCCCTGAAGGTGATGCGAATCAAAATTTGGCCATCCTATCAGTTCTCTGTGTCGTCTTCATAAGTTACTACAGGTAATGTTAATTTCTTTCTTATTATTATTTTGTTTTGCTTGCAAAAGGATGATAATGATCTTTTCAGTCTTTAAGTCTAATTGTTTGGGAATGCTGGCAGGATGTTGTTCGGTATGTGGCTGTCATGAAGTGCTGGATACAGCTCAACCCTATGGTTTCTAAATACTTCGGGTAAGTCTTTGGTCTTGGTTGGAGGTTCCCCGTCGTCTCTAGAACAACGTTTGAGCTCGTTTGAAAAATAGTTCTCAGCCGAATTAAGAGTTCCTAGAAGTTTTGACTTTGGTCTAAAATTTTGTTAAAAAGTAAAACGATTTACTAATTGTATAATCTCCATCAGTTTAGTTTAGGGTTGACCTATTTAATGGAGGTTTGCAGAGCAGAGTTTTATACTTCAAAAAAATTAAGTAATTGATTAAGGCTTGATGCTTATATTGGGGTTTCGCCCAAATAGACAAAGAAAAAGGCTCGATATATCTATATCTATATATATATATATATATTTTGGAAAGAGTTGGTTGTGAAAACTTCTGAATTCACATGAAATAAGTATATAATAGCTTACAGTATTTTATGTTTTCAAGAACTATGGTTATGTTTTCCAAAAGATTGTAAAATGCCACCTAAATCCAATCTTGGGGTTTTGTTTTCAAGATTTTAATTTCAAGTTTGGGAAAACTGACTGTTTGTTAAAATATTTAATGCTTTAAACATTTGTTTAAGTGAACGTTTTGATAGGTAGATATGTATGCTCAGTTAGTAGCATAACCGTAGATTTTGGTTCAAGAAAGAAAAGTATAATGCAAGTCAGCCCTAAAATGGTTGACACAGTAAATTTTTTGTTCAAGCGTTCCAAGCCATGGTAATAGTATTTATCCTAAAAAAGTTATCTCGGACCCCCGGTGAGTTTCGAACCTCGGTGAAAGGTGAAGTTATGTGAAAAAAAAAATTTAAGGGTTTAAAATATAAAAGTTTATCCTATTTGACGCTAGGGTTTTAATGTCCTAAAACCTTAAAAAAGAAAAATAGAAGCCGTAAATATGAAACTCTGTGATTGATTTATTTATAAATTTAAAAAGTGATTCTTTTTAGAATAATAATCTTAATCAAAGGCTTAACCTACGATATATTGGTAATTTATTAAAAGTTTTCTGTTGTATTTTAATTTGCAAAACTATTTTTTTAATAGTTACATAACCAATTTCAAATAGTATTATAAAATCTTAATACAGGACTTTAACTGTATTTTAATTAGGGATATTCTCCTATCATTTCTTATGTCCAGGTTTATCCTAAAATAATTTAATTGATTACTAAAATATGATCACTGAATATTACCGTAAATAAACATAGTAAACCTTTGAAACACAACATTAGCAACACATCCAATATTGGGTTAGTGTGATACGTAGATTCGATCTATCATTACAAGAGAATGTTCAAATCATCTTATTAACTTAGATTCTCACGAGGATCTAAATAATCTTGACAGAACTAAATAACTCTGTAACTAACCAAAGAGTTTATACACAGACAGGAAGTATAGTAAAACATAATAATTCAATTTAAACTTTAGAATGGAATAGAAATTTTAACTATAATCTACAGTATAGGACTAGAACCTGGCACCAAAGTTGGGAAAACAAGAATGGCTTCCCTGTTCCACCCAACCAATTCTCAGAGCAGTCAAGCTCCAGAGCCCTCGAGCTTGTCTGCTGAACTACCTGGGCAAAAATCCTGAGTGCACCATCTCTTGCATTACGATTCTGAATCCCTGTCCAATGCTAGCCTCTTGCTGCTCATGGACTTACTATTTGTAGTATTTTCTTAGGTCTTGGCCATTTATGAGCCTCCTGCTCTTCAGCACTCAATTGGGAGTGGAGGCCTGATTTTTAGGGATGATGCCTCCTGCATCTTTAACAATACTTGACACTTGTCTTTTTCCTCAAGTAGTTCAACAGACACTCTTCAACAGCTAGATCCATTCTTGTCTACTGTTTTATTAAAAATAATATCTTCAATACAATTTGTTTCATTTTGACTTCTCAGTCAAAATAATAAAATAATAATTGTTCTCAATATTCTTTTACCAACAGAATAATAATAAAAATGTTTATTATTTTGGGGGTGTTACATACACCTCCCCTTAGAAGGTAACACCGTCCTCGGTGTTACATTAATTATTCATTCGTCCATAAGGTCTTCTTGGAACCAGCTTGGATATGCCTCCCGCATATCACTCTCTAGCTCCCAAGTAGCTTCTTCCGGACTAAGGTGCTCCCATTGCACCTTGACTTGTTCGATGATAGGTTTTCGGAGAGTGATTTCTCTCTTGTCGAGAATGTGTTCCGGTCCCACCTGGAACTCTCCTTTCGGTTCCACCTGGATTACATTCCAATCAATTACATGTGAGGCATCATGAATGTATCTTTTCATAATTGAAACATGGAATACATTATGCACCCTAATATTAGGTGGCAGGGCTAGTCGGTATGCAATTGGACCTATTCTTGCCAAAATTTCAAATGGCCCGCAAAATCGGGGTTCCAATTTGGAATACTTACCCAGCCTTAAGGAACTTTTCTTAGGCTTTACCTTTATGTAAACATGGTCACCCACCTGGAACTCTTTAGGAGTTCGTTTTAAATCAACATAACTTTTCTGCCTGTCTTGGGCAGCTTTTAAATTTTGTTGTACCTGTTGCATAGTTAGTTCCATTTCCCTTAATAGTTCAGGTCCTAACATTAGCCTATCTACTGGGCTGCTCCATGAGATTGGAGTATTTCACCTTCGTCCATATAAAACTTCAAATGGACTCATACCTGCAGAAACTTGAAAATTATTATTATACGCAAATTCTACTAAATGCAAATAGTCTTCCCACTTACCGGGTGTGTTCACAACATACATCCTCAGCATGTCTTCCAAAATTTGTTTGACTCTTTCAGTCTGCCCATTCGTTTGTGGATGGTATGCAGTGCTAAAATTCAACTGAGTTCCCAAACCTTTAAACAATGCTTTCTAGAAATTACTTGTAAATTTTGCGTCTCTATCCGATACTATTACCTTTGGTATGCCATGCAGCTTGAATATCTCCTTCATAAAAATATCTGCAATGTTAACAGCTTTATATGTAGACTTCACAGGAATAAAGTGAGCAGATTTGCTTAATTTGTCTACTACAACCATGATCGAATCATGTTGTCTGAAATTTCTTGGTAAGCCGGTTATAAAATCCATGTTGATCGTTTCCCATTTCCATTTTGGAACGGGTAATGGCTGCAGTAATCCGGCTGGATGTTGGTGTTCAGCCTTGACTTGCTAGCATTCTAAATAGCGTGCTAAGTATTCTGCTATTTCTCCTTTCATGTTTGGCCAATAGAAATCCTTCCTAGCCATGGTAATCATCTTTTGATACCTTGGGTGCCCAGAATAAGGTTGCTTATGTAATTCATTTAAAACAGTTAGCTTAATTTCTGTAGAATTGGGAATGTAAAGTCTGCTTTTAAACAACAATAAACCTCTTTCATTAGTACGGAAATCAGTCTTTAACTGATTACTTTCATTTTCAACAGTTTTCTTCTTTAAAATCTGGTATTCTTTATCAAAATTTTCCACATTTAAAATATGCTTTTCTAGATAAGATTCATAATTACTGCTTGCATACAACAAGTTTGCATGACGGCTTAAAGCGTCTGCAATCTTGTTTTCTTTACCATTTATATGTTTTATTTCAAAGTCGTATTTGCTTAAAAAGGACAGCCACCTCGCTTGTCTAGCGTTTAAATTCTATTGGTCAAATAAGTATTTTAAGCTTACGTTATCTGACATAAGTAAAAATATTCTTCCGATTAAGTAGTGTCACCACATTTTTAAGGCATGAATAATTGCAGCAAGTTCCAAATCATGAGTAGCATAGTTTTTCTCATGATCTTTTAATTTCTGAGATTCGTAGGCTATAACATGGTTTTCTTGAGTTAATACTCCGTCTAACCCTTTGTTACATGCATTAGTGCATACGACGAAATCTTTTAACGGGTCGAAATTTTTTAATATAGGAGCAGTAGTTAAAAGATGTTTTAGTTTATTAAAACTTTCCATACATTTTTCGTTCCAATCAAATCTTTTCCCTTTATTTTGTAGCGAGGTTATGGGGTAGGCTATTTTCGAAAATCCCTCTATGAATCTCCGATAGTAGCCCGTCATCCCCATAAAAGATCTTATATCAGTTACATTTTAAGGGACTGGCCATTCCATGATAGATTTATTTTGATCGGGGTCGACCGAGATTCCATCTTTAGACACTACGTGTCCGAGATAATGAATTTTGTCTTTAAAAAAGTCACACTTGCTGAACTTAGCAACCAGTTTTTGTTCTCTTAAAATTTTTAGCACTGTTCTTAAATGTTCCTGTTCGTTCTTTGAATAAATCAGTATGTCGTCAATGAAGACAATGACAAATTTATCCAAATAGTCGTTAAAAATATTATTCATTAAACTCATAAAAGCTATAGGTGCATTTGTTAAGCCAAAAGACATTACAACAAACTCATAATGACCATAATGAGTTCGGAAGGCTGTTTTGCAAATATCGTTGTCCTTGATCCGTACCTGATGGTAATCGGATCTTAAATCTATTTTCGAGAAGACAGATGCCCCTTGGAGTTGATCGAATAGATCGTCAATCTGAGGTAAGGGGTATTGGTTCTTTATAGTCATTTTATTCAATTGCCTATAGTTTATGCATAACCTTAAGGTTTCGTCTTTTTTCTTTACAAATAAAACCGGCGCTCCCCAAGGGGAGACATTGGGCCGAACATATTTCTTATCCAAAATTTCTTGTAACTGAGTTTTTAACTCTGTGAGTTCAATTACATTCATTCTGTATGGATCCTTAGATGATGGCACTGCTCCGGGTATTAGATCAATTGTGAAATCTATATCCCTCTTTGGAGGTAGTTCCTGAATTTCTTCTGGAAATATGTCTTTAAGATCTTGTAAAATTGGTATATCATCTAAATTTAATTTACTTTCAGATTCCCTGCTATCCATTATGTAAAGAGCAAAAACTTTACATCCTTTTCTCATAGACCTTTTTAATTATAAAGTTGAAATTTGTCTAAAGGTGGTTTTCCTGGGAATTCTTATCACCTTAACTATATTTCCTGAAGTATATGTGCAAGTGAAAGTTTTATCAAGACAATTTAATATAACCTTCTGCTCTTCTAACCAGTCCATTCCAATCAATAAATCATAAGAACCTAGAGGTAAAATATTCAGATTTGCACTTGTTTTCAACTCATTCATAAAAAATT
Source organism: Larix kaempferi (assembly GCA_027924585.1). Classification (NCBI taxonomy): domain Eukaryota; kingdom Viridiplantae; phylum Streptophyta; class Pinopsida; order Pinales; family Pinaceae; genus Larix; species Larix kaempferi. The sequence continues at coordinate 27,584,923 of BSBM01000074.1, read as the reverse complement.
CACATTTTTTAACATGACTAGTAACCTTGCATTTAGTACCTGTAGCTAACTGTACCAACCATGATTTTTCAAAATTTTCAGGTACTAGATTACATAATTCCACAATTCTGGGTGCTACATAGCTTAAGCTTGCACCTGGATCAATCAATATAGAAATAGGGTGATTCTTTAACATACCTGGAATTTCAACCATTGACGTTTGATGATCTGCCTACCGATTTTCCAGTGTAGCGTGGATCCTAGGCATGCTCCTCGCCATATCTCCAACTGTGATGGCTTCTTGAAGAGAGTGAACCTTATTAAAAGTTTTGTTTCTTTTAGGGAAGTCCTTAAAATAATGTGGGTCACCACATTCCCAACACTTTAATGGATCTTTCTGAGCAGCATGCTTATTAAAATGTTATCTTTCTCTTATAGCAGAAGGTTGGGGTTTGTAATTTCTGTGGTTGTTACCCTGATATCCCCTATAATTACTTCTAGTATTTCGATGAAATTTATGATTATTGTTTCTTTGGAAGTTATCTCTCTTCTTCACATTCCAGCTGGGCATACTTTCTCTTCTGTTTTTTCTCTATTCGTAATAGTAGTTCGCCTTCCTCATGGTTTCTTCTAATGTCTTTGGGTTATCAAATTCAATTCGTTCCTTGAACGGGGTAGGCAAACAGTTGAGGAAATGTTGTATCTTTGGCTTTTCTTCAACTATATAAGGCACATAACGGAGTAGACTTGAGCAAAAATTTACTGCTGAGTTCTTTCATACTCATGGCTCCTAATTTCAATTCGTAGAATTCCTTTTTCTTTTCTTTGTAAAACTGCTCTGAAAGATATTTATCTTTAAATAACTTTTTAAATTTTTTCCAATTCACTCCCCGCTCCTTTATGCCTTTAACTTTCTTAATGTCCTGCCACCATATATTAGCCTTTTCACTTAGGTTGTATATGGCCATTTTTGCCTTAAGTTCATCAGAATAGTTGTATATATGAAAATATTTCTTCATGCCTGATAACCAGGCTTCAGCTTCTTCATCTTTTTCAATTTCGCCATTAAACATGGGGGGTTTGATTTTCTTAAATTCCCCCAAAATCTCCTCATATGGTCTATACTTCCTCTTACCATTATGCTGGTCATTGCTTTCACTGGAATCTTCATGTTCTTGTTTTAATGATTCATCACTGGATTTTTCAGTCCTATGGCTAGAAAAATCCAACTTTCTCCCCTTTTGTTTAGGGGGTGTAGCTTCCTTTACTTCCTTATTTTTATCCTTCTCATTACTATGTATCTTGGCTAGTAAGATAGTATTCAGTTCCTCTTGAGCCTTCATTATCCGTTCATCTTCCTCCCTAACTTTTTTCAACTCTGCCCTTAATTCCTCAACATTATCTCTGATTTCATTCAGCTGCACCCAAAGTCTGTTTCCTCCAGTACCTTCCGGTGGGGGTGTCTCTTCAGGCATCCTGAACTCTGCCATTTCTTCCTAGATAGTACAGTTCGTCTTATGATCCTGAAATTAGTAATAGTAGGTAACAAATACAAAAATGAAAATATCACCAGTTAAAAATATTTTAATGACAGTGGCAATGTTTGGGCCAATTCAGGCCAAGTGCTGTAACACAGCTCTAATACCATATGTAAAGATCCTAATTTTTAATTTTGTTTTTTTTTGTTTTTTTATAAATATAAGGAAATCACTAGATAAAAAAAAATATACGGCCATACCGAAAGAACAACATATTATTCAAAGGAAATGTCTGCTTTTTAACTATACTGTAAAAGATAAAAAAAAGTTTACTTGTAGAAATGATGAAATGTTCGTTGCTAAACTTATATGATGACTTTGTTTTAACTGAAGGGGATATACTTTTCTTGGTGGTGATGAGGGATTTCTCGAGCTAGCCCCAAGACTTACTTAGCTTAAGAAGCTAAAGTAAGTCAGCCCTAAAATGGTTCGATAGGTAGAGATGTATGCTCAGTTAGCAGCATAACCGTAGATTTTGGTTCAAGAAAGAAAAGTATAATGCAAGTCAGCCCTAAAATGGTTCATACAGTAAATTTTTGGTTCAAGCATTCCAAGCCACGGTAATAGTATTTATCCTAAAAAAGTTATCTCGGACCCCTGGTGAGTTTCGAACCTCGGTGAAAGGTGAAGCTATGTAAAAAAAAAATATTTAAGGGTTTAAAATCTAAAAGTTTATCCTATTTGACGCTAGGGTTTTAATGTCCTAAAACCTTAAAAAAGAAAAATAGAAGCCATAAATATGAAACTCTGTGATTGATTTATTTATAAATTTAAAATTTAAAAAGTGATTCTTTTTAGAATAATAACCTTAATCAAACTACAGCGAGCCCTCTAGGCTTAACCTCCCTCCAATAGATTGGTAATTTATTAAAAGTTTTATGCTGTATTTTAATTTGCAAAAGTATTTTTTTAATAGTTACATAACCAATTTCAAATAGTATTATAAAATCTTAATACAGGACTTTAACTGTATTTTAATTAGGGCTATTCTCCTATTATTTCTTATGTCCAAGTTTATCCTAAAATAATTTAATTGATTACTAAAATATGATCACTGAATATTACTGTAAATAAACATAGTAAACCTTTGAAATGCAGCATTAAACACATCCAGTATTGGGTTAGTGTGATAGGTAGATTTGATCTATCATTACAAGAGAATGTTCAAATCATCCTATTAGCTTAGATTCTCACGAGGATCTAAATAATATTGACAGAACTAAATAACTCTTTAATTAACCAAAGAGTTTATACACACACAGCAAGTATAGTAAAACATAATAATGCAATTTAAAATTTAGAATGAAATAGAAATTTTAATTATAATCTACAGTATAGGACTAGAATCTAGCATCAAAGTTGGGAAAACAAGAATGGTTTCACTGTTCCACCCAACCAATTCCTGGAGCAGTCAAGCTCAGAACCCTCGAGATAGTCTGCTGAACTACCTAGGCAAAAATCCTGAGTGCACCATCTCTTGCATTACGATTCTGAATCCCTGTCCAATGCTAGTCTCATGCTGCTCATCGACGTACTATTTGTAGTATTTTCCTAGGTCTTGGCCATTTATGAGCCTCCTGCTCTTCAGCATTGGGAATGGAGCTTGATTTTTAGGGATGATGCCTACTGCATCTTTAACAGTACTCGACACTAGTCTTTTTCCTGAGGTAGTTCAGTAGACACTCTTCAACCACTAGATCCATTCTTGTCTCTTGTTTTATTAAAAATAATATCTTCAATACAATTTGTTTCATTTTGACTTCTGAGTCAAAATAATAAAATAATAATTGTTCTCAATATTCTTTTACCAGAAGAATAATAATAAAAATGTTTATTATTTTGGGGGTGTTACAAAAACATACATCACATGTATCAATATTTACATTAAAAGCCAATATATCTTAAGGGTCAAAATAGAGATATTACAACAAAAAGTATTCAAAAACTACAATGGACCTTTTGAAAGCTGAAGTCCACGAGTCATTCTCTTTCTATAAATAATCAAGTTTACTTAATAATAATCAAGGAATCAATTCAAGAGTTATTCACTAATTATGGCAGTGGTATCAGACCTGGCGAGGTTCCGCCATAACTCCTATCTGTTTGTGTGGCAGTCTTGTCAGTCTTCCCTATGGTCCTCAATCCTAGACCTCTGCCTATCTGTCATATTCTCTGTTGCTGCATTTTTTTCACTACATTTACACCTGCCATATTATCTTCTCTTAGTATGCCTCGTCCCGACTCCATGTGCGAGCTGCCTCCTTCAATTCGTTTTCACCTTCTACTACTCCGTAACCCAAGTAATTTGTGTAAATTGTGCATGGAGTTATGAGTGTAGTCATGGAGTTCTTTGAAGATGTGTGCATGTTGCGATACTGAGAACCCTAACTCGTTTCGAAACCCTAGCTCCTATATGATATTGTGTCGAGAGTGCCTTCCCATTGAATGAGGATCGGAGTTAATCACAAGGGGTCCATCCCTTGTGCGGCCTGGAGCTGAGTGTGAAAGAGCTGAGCCATGACCATTTCCATAGTGCTCTCTCCATAAGACCGTGACCATTGAAGACTACGTTAGCTGCGTTGGTAAATTATATTATTGCTGCCGTGAAGACTCGTAAATCATTTGGTATATCATATTATTGCTGCGTTGGTAGATCATATTATTGTTGCATTGAAGACCGTATTTTTGAATATTGGGCCACCTCTCTGCGCTGAAGTGTATGTGTATCACTTGTATCGAAGTCTACATTGAAGACGGTGCCACCTCTCAACGTTGAAGACTGGTATTAATATCATAGTATTGGTATATCATTTTTTGCTGGGTATAGCTACTTGGTATTTTTCTGGAGTAGATATGTTTCTACCTCTATTATAAATCTGTCTTTGTAGGAGAAATGTGGGGTAATAAGTTTTAAAGAGTATTAATACTTCTTGCAGCTTTCTTGGGTTTGTCATAGAGAGAAATGTATTGGAAATTTATTGTATTGTGGAAAATGGACTCTCGTATGCAGACTTACAGAGTCGGTGAGAATATATTTTCACTTTAGAATATTGTAAAAAGGTGGCAGAGACGGTAGACCTGCACCTATTTTTGTTTTCCCAAATACTATTAAATTGCAGATTGATTACATTACCCCCTATTTTTGTTTTCCCAAATACTATTAAATTGCAGATTGATTACATTACCCGATTGAGAAGATGCACTCATTAGCCTCTATGGTTGGAGCATTGCTCACTAGAAAAGACACCTATTCAGAGTGGCTATAGAATATCAAGTCCACATTCATCTACAATGATTTGTGGGATGGCGTATGTGAAGGAGTGACTATTGAAACATATGCTAGTCCCATGATGTCTTACCCAAAACCACCAAACAGAAAAAGAGCTGTTGTGATGAAGAAGAGAGACAAGAAACCATTGACATTAATTACTGCCACACTAAGTGAAGAGGTGATTCATCACATATCACTTGCAACATCTTGTTTTGTTGCCTTAAAATGATTGAAAGACCTATATGAATCACATTATGATTTGGAGGTAATTCAGTTGATGTTAAATTTGTTCAGTTTATAAGTGAAAGACAATGATCTTATGCTTGTTGCATCTGAGATCCGAGAAATCATACATAATCTCAATGCCACTAGTATGATGCCATACCTTCCACTCACTTCCTTCGTCAATTTATATATTCCACACATTCACACTACCTTGAATCCACTTCAAGCTAGTGAAAAATGCAAGGACCTCACCTTTGACCCTTTGGTGGATATGATTGCAGACACGGAGAAAGCTTTCAGAAATAGGACCCTCCAACCCATTGGAGAGACCTTGTTCCTTGCTCAGAAAAAAAAGAACCAGTCAAAAGAATCTTCTAAGGGAGAGAACAACAAAAGAGGATGTGGAAGAAATAATTTCAGAGGTAGGGGGCAAAAAAAAGGCAAACAAGAGACCAGATTTACATTGTGGACTTTGTGGGATGAATGGACATGATGCAGATCATTGTTGGGCCCCTTGGGATACCATTAAAGAACATGACATAATAGAATAAAGAAGACAAAGGTAAATCCCATGAGATTGATAAAGCTCCTAAATTTGATCATTTTATTATTGCACATTGTAATATCGGGATAAATGAGATCACTTTATTTTCATCTTTGAAAGATAGTTGGCTACTTGACACTGCTCCAGTATCCCACATGACATTTAGAAAAGAATGTTTTGAAGAATTGAATGACAATATAGATGGCATAGTATATTTTGTAGATAAGTCCAACCTCAAACTAAAGGGAATCGGTTCCATGAGGCTCAAACTACCTGCATTCCTTCAATTTTTGTTGCATAATGTTTTGTTCTCTATATTCTAGAGTTATAGAGAATCCTACTCTCCCTGGTGCATATTTGACATGAAGGCCATTCTATCCACCATATGTTCGATGGAATAGTAGAAATAAGGAAGTCCTTTGATAACTAGGTCATCATGACGAGATGTGGAAATGGAAATTTGTTCAAGTTGAAAGGATAATCTGCAAGAGTTCAAATTTTTCCTACATTTGTCAGCATGAAGAAGGTACATTGTTGTCTAGTCCTTTATGGCATGCTAGTTATGGACATATTTTAGTTAAACTTCACCAAAATGTCCAATATGCATATTTCACACCTTGTCAAACTGGTATTAGTGCATTAATGAACTTTGAATTTTAATTGCACTAAAAATTGCAGGTCTGAATGGAATGATATATTTCCTTTTGCGTACTACTATCTTCCTTTCAAATATAATTAGGCGTAAAAGAAATACAAATTACTGCTGCAATTTTATATTCACGACTAAAATGCAAAGTTCCTTCTTTACTTAACAATTTTTTTTGTTTGCTTGAATGTCCCTGACTTGCAGGAGTGGCCTATGGTATGAGAAACCACAACCTAGGAACATCTAAGCTATTAAAATCCCTTGGGGATCACACCCGACTTGGACCGCATCGGCCTCAACTTGGATGATTTTGGGTATTTCCTCCCAACTAAATCACCCCTAAGGGGAATTGAACTCAGGCCACCTTGCAGAAGAGACCCACACCTTAACTGGGTGAGCTAGCAGGAATTAACGCTTTATTTAGCAAAATTATTTCAGTAATTGGCCTTAGATTTTTACATGCATTTTAAAAATCTAAAATGAAACAGATTGCATATTTCTAAATTCACAGATTGAAAGAAACTATTTAATTTTATTTAAGTGTTAGAATAGTTTCAATTATTTCTTCATTTTATACTAATAGCTATAGCTTTCTTTCTTTTTTCCAGAAAATTTAATTGCATAACACATTATGTAAATATTTTACATTTTTTTAATTTTCATCATTTAATTAGTTAATTAATTGCATCTTCATAATAAATGCATACATGCTTAGATAGGCTGCACTTAGTTTTATTAATGTCTAACACCTCTATTTTCGAAGGATTTGTGCAATTAATAGTAGATATCATGCCACGCTTTTAATCCTTTCTATGCTTAATGCCACTGATCAATCTTTTGAATCCTATCTATATGAGGGATCTAAACGCAACCCAATCTTACATCCACACCCTCCGCTTGAAAAAACCTCTAAGGGTGTTTACCATGTTATTGGCTGACCCATGTCATTTTGATCATCAACATAAATGGTGACTACCCTGGGGAACATATTCCTTTCAATATTTTGAATATTCCTAATCCAATCCCTTGGAATTTTGTCAAATCATTTTTTCATTATTATGACCAATTTGGGGAGATTTGTTAGCTATCAATATTCTATGCGAGTCTTTGATATTTTTTTAGTTCCTCCTTCTTTCGTCATGGATCTTCCTAGATCCTTGATATTCAAGGGGAATGTTTAGTCAATATAATCATGTCGTCAATCTCGCTAATCCTTAGAAGGTCACGGAGAAAGTGGGAATTTTTCAATATTAAGTCTATGTTGATCTTGCACTTTGATCCATCCCTTCATCTTTGAATATATCCCTAACCACCTTTGTGGATGTCAAAAACTCAATTGTGTATTTGAGGAGTTTTAACCATATATCCTATTAGAAAAACAGGATCGTAGAGCAATAACATAAAACATAATGCGGAAATAAAATACATAAAATTAGAATACAAGAGAGACACCAATACATGTGGATTAACCAATATGGGATACACCCACAGAGAAATAGCTAGTTCTTTTATTATACCATCCAACAAAATGAAGGGATACAACCCGTAGTACATTAGTTGCAACTTTCTCTTCACTCTCTCACATTCTCTCTCAGACACACTAGTCATTTTTTACAATACAGTTACCCAGCCGCAATACAATGCCTTCCCTTTAAAGAGGGATATCCATGGGAAAATACCACGGGATACCAAATACCATGGGCCCATAAATCACCCATTATTGACCAAGTCAAGATTATGAAATTACAGCATTTTAGAGGCATTTTTTCCAAAATTTTCGCTATTGGGGCATTGCCCCTGAACCCTCACCAGACCCCCCTAGAAACTATAGTGGTGGGGAAAATCCCCCCCACAACCCACGTTAGGTGCTAGGATCCAAACATGGCTGAAAAACGACCTCTGAATTAGGAATATCAGGCTCCACAACATACATATCCATTGAAGAGAATGAAACTATAAATCATTTAACCTTAGGTTTATGAAGTTGTATGACTAGATTCCTAAATTTATCCGACCTTCCCAAAAAATCACCCATGTCTAGTATTTTCATTGTATTCCTCTTCTTTACTGATACTGATTAGAAGAGAGGAATGTTAATTGCCTTGGTTCTGCTTTACAGACATGCCTTGAAATTCAAAAACACAACAGAAGGGCAGAGTTGCCAATGGAAAAATTCATCCCTAAGACCAATATGTCCATGCTCCAATTGATGCAAGAAATGAAAAATCGAATGATTGCACTAGATAACAAGCTTCTAAAGAAGTCTCAGCCAACTCTTTCTTAACATCCCCACCTTCTAAATCCACTTGAGACGACGCAATTTACTGATCCTTTTCATCATCATTGGTGCATTTTTTGCAACAAGGTCCATATCCCTTCTACTTGTGAGCGCTAATTTTCATACCAAGAAAAAGTAAAGAGGGGTAATCCTTATATATATAGGGAAATTACCAATGAATTCTATGCCACGACAGTTAGGTCTCAATCTTAGTTTGAACCAACAGTTTTATTTGATCCCAATATCTCAATCAATAAGGAGAATTTTAATCATGAGATGATCATGCCTCCTATTCTTGAGTCGATACCTCTTCCGATCAATCAACCCAATCATTCTAGTGTCACATTCCAATCCATGCTTATCTTTCCCAGAAGTCATGCATATTATGATATGATGAGTCATTTAGCGAATTTGAAGGCTAACGTTAATCCTTTTGATGCTCCTAGAGAGCCTCACCAATATAAGAATATTGATAGTGCTCTCGCCTCCCCTTTCCTGTCCATGGTTTATTCTGAGACAATCACACAAGATGTCCATCATGTTTTCTATTTTGGTAATGAAATATTTCCATCTAATTCAAAGCATGATCCTCGTATTTCTATTCATCATGAGGATGTCGTCTATCCTCGTCTTAATGCTCCATGCTTTTCTAATCTGCAAAATAATTTATTAATTAAGGATGAGGTCTATAATTTGCAATCTGATGTCTCAAAAAATCTTAATCATTCAAAATGGGAAATCGATTCTTGTAAGGAGGTGAGTCATAATCCCGAATTTTTAAACCTGAATCATGTTGTGACCGATATTTTTGATGATTCTCCCATTGTTCCACCAGTTCATGATGAAGACACTCAATATTTTTTAGTTATGGGTGACAATCTTGTTTTCCTTGAGCCTACCTTTAGTTTTGAATCTTATGTTTTTGGAGGAAGTCCACGTTTGATCCATGACGATTATTTTGATAACTTGAATCATGATGCTTGTTCGTCTGACAAGGAATTTGAATCAATGCAGCTCCCCGATGCAAATGAACATATAATTGTTGAAAGCAAATCCTTGTCCTAGGTTAACTTTCAATCTATTTACGACAAATGTTTTGAATTTATCATTGATCAACATGATCAAAATAAATCAATGTATAATTTATTATTCTTGATTTTAAAGAGGAAATTAAACGTGACAATGAACAATTTGTCGCCAAGGATAATAATAATGATAAATTGATCAAGGAAGGTTTATTCAATTCAATAAATGTCGATGAACTTAAATTCCTTGTTCCAAATCAATTTGACATGGTCGATGAGGTGAGAATGGGAATTCCTGGGTTAATTTTCAAGGATTTCATTTGGGATTCATGGGTTGATCAATTTTTTAATCTTGTTAGAACTAACGCTTTTCATTTGCATTTTGCTTGTTTAATTCAACTAGTACTAACTTTTCTTTTTTGACTTTTACAATCAAATCTATCTTTCTTCTTGATGCTCACGAAGTGAAATTTTTTGTAATAAGGATGCAAGCAATAATAATCGTAACATTTTTTATGTGTTCTTATACAATAAATGGCATCCTATTTGATTCATTTTTCTTTTGTAAAAGTAGGAGTAGAATTGCATTTAACCGTAGATCATTTTACTTCATCATACTTTGTAACATCCCAGAAAAATCGTAAAAATTTAAAACTTCTCTACGTAAGATTTATTGCTTATCTAATGATTGCGGAAATAAAAAAATGTATGAAATGTTAACCTGCTGTATTAAAAGCCATGCTGGTTTATTAAATAAGAATTTGCGATAAACATAATTCTGCTCAAATCTTGATGTTATCCATATCTAGTTGTGCTGCTACACATCACTACTACTATTGTTTACAAATGTTGAATTATTTGTTTGACTAATGTACTTTTGTTTGATTGATGAAGGGGTCCTTCAGATGCCCTGAGGCTTCCTTAGCATTCGTGCTAAAGCATGTGAATTCGTACTTGTGACAGATTTATAGGTAAGAGATTAAAGTTGCGAAAGGTAATCGATAGTTTATCAAAGAAGATCTATAGTGTTCACATCGCAGGGTTATACCCAGATTTATTTGCTTTCCGTTCAAGTTGTGTGTATGTAACCGTCTACCTTCTACCTCCGTGGCAATAATGTGGAAGTTCTATATTCCGTTCACAAAGTATAACTATAGGGTCTGTTTAAAAATGTTTGTAGGATTGTTAATGCACCTTTACAATGGGGTTTATCGCCATTTTAACAACTACACATTTATGTAATGCGAGTTGTGTGCATCGGGACACCCTATATGTCACTTATGTAATTGTGCGACATTATATGCACAATAAAATCTATATGCTAACTATGCAATTTGTGTGCAATTGTAACACTCTATTTTATATGTCCTACTCTAAGATTATTAATAAAATTTATACAATGGATATGAATTATGTGCACACATTACAATAATATGTGAGGGTCGTATGCTATGTGGCTATATGTAAACTATGTGATTAAATGTTGCTATAATAAATCTGGAACTAACTTTCCAACTATGTGCAATCATATTGTAACAAGGTGTAAACTCTCGACCCTATGATATGCGAATCCCATGCAAATATTAATGTGATGTGAATTCTTGAAATGCCACACAGGTTGGCAGCCGTAACATAACCTAGGCATTGAATGTTCATAACTGCCGAGTTAGTGGATTTTTGATGTGGCACTGCTTAACGTGCCCGACCATGTGCTGCCACCATGAATATATCTCTTTACAATGTTGAAGTGTAACATACAGATTCACCTATTGATGAACTGGCTCCATCATGCTTCCACCATGGCTCATCGTGGCAATTGTAATGATATAACAATAAATAGGGTAGTTGTAATGGGATTTCGTGATTCCATCTATCGATTTGCACCGTTGATCTTTTGAGGGTTTCAATGCAAGGGTTTAATCCTATATTGTTGTGCTTTTGATGAGTTATTGTGTTCCAATCCTTTGGTAGTGGAGGCTCTGTGCGGCTGACAGGTTGCTGGTTTTTAGCCTCGTTGTTCTGCCTGCAACTTCTGAGTTTTGAACTTGTAACCTCATAAAAAGGAAGATCGGAGTTCTTATCCCTTCATGCAATAGTTACTGGTTTAAGTCATCTGTTGAGTTTGTAACTTTTGAGAGATTCGATCGTCAGACCTGTTGGTTCTTGGAAGTTAGCTTTATGTGAGAAATCAATCCTTTACTTTTTTTGTTCCAAGTCTTGACGCTGTGAAATGTTTAGAGTCGATGGTTAGGTGTTGGCTCTGGTTACTTCAGCATTTAACGTAGTAGGGTTTCGTTGCAGTGGCTACAGACTTGGCATTCGTTAGTTTTACAACTAACAATCTGCGAGGTAATATATTCTCCTTCCTCCATGGTAATATTTCCACAAAATGCTTAATAGTTTATCAACCTTCTAATATTGAAGTTCTTTTTGTTCATATACTATTTTTAATCCCTGGCAATTGTCATTGCAGGTATAGCTAAGGAATGGCTACTCAAATCTGGTGTTTGAAGGTTGGAAAGCTATACCAACCGGTAAGCCTCGGCAGTAGCTTTGAAAACTCTAGGTTGATGAGATGGTGTTCGACTGTGTGCTATTCTGTCTCTTGTATTTGTAAATCAGCGAGTTTTGTAAAATGTAGATAGGGTTTGCTTTCTGTCTGAAAGAATGGGGAGGATGTACCTCGACCCATAAGGCAATGGCCAAGCTTGCAATGTCTTTATAACAAGGGTTTTACCCTCAGCTTGAATAATGCTTTTCATGGTGTTTCTCGACCACTATATTTGTTTTCTTTTGTATAAGGTTTAAAGTTAAAATACAAGTGTTTAAAGTCTGTGAATCGATATGTTTGTTGTTACAGGATAGATAATTTATATAATTTTTATAACCTAATCCCGTGTTTTAGGGTTTAATAAAATAGAAGTTATGGATATGGAAAAGTAATGGCACCTTTTTGGTAACCTCTGTGTTTAACTTGGCTACTGTTCGATGAATGGATGTTTTAGTGAAACGATAAAATAACTGTTTGTTTTATAGGACATTGGATAAATGAAATTGTTGTTTGAGGCTTACAGCCTGTATGTGCTTCGTTTTTGGTTTATAAAACTGTGGCTGCGCTTGGAACGAATAAGGGAGTGTTTCGTGTGCTAGGGTTTAGCCCTTAATTTTGAAAATAAATAGCTTTAACTAAGCTCTGAGATAAGTTCTCGGCATAAACCTGTTGTTCGCTAAATTGTTTGTAAATATGTAATGGGCTTCAACCAATGCCTCCATTTTGATTGTGTTAATGTTTAAGTAGTGCAACTAGGAATCTGCCAAGGTTTAGGTTTTAGGTAAGTTTAAAATGTATGGAGTGATGATGGCTATTGATATGTTTAGATATCAATAAAATTGTGTGTTCTGTTTGATATTGCTCCTACATTTTATATTCTTTTAAACCTGGGAGATGATGTTTTAAATTTATCTATTCGATCTCCAGTAATGATGTGGAAATTTAAATGTTTACTATAACTAGTGTTTGATAATTCTGTTTATGGTTTTGGCAATAATAAGTAATACCTGGATTTTCACTGTATGAATATAATATAAATAAATGTATGAATAAGAGTATGAAATAAAAGGAAATACTTGATGTCTGTAGAAGAGTATCATTCTGTTATATTTTGAAAATAAATCTTTTATTTATCCTAGTGTAGACCAGAACATCCTAACTGCTGAGTATGGATATATAAATCCTATACTGTTAGAACAGAATATAAATGGTTGAAAATTAATGATATTTACAAATAGAATTATTGTATATAACCATGAATACAACAAAATAAAAATAATTAAAAATTAGAATACTGAAATACAGATACAGAAATTTAATAGGAAGTAGAAACTCCGAGAAATGATAATAAATTAAACCTTTCCATTCACTTGGCTACTTGCCTATGAGACTCATCTATTTTTAATCTATTTATGTACTGGAGTATGATGATGTTCCTTTTGCATGGGAAAAAATACAGAAATCATTTTATTGAATCATTCAATGATACAGAATTTATAATTTATTCAAGAAAACTGAACTAAAGAACTTAACAGTAAAAGTTTAAATAGATGACAAAACTTTAAAAATAAAAGTAGATAAGACAATAGAACCTGTAAAAGATGATAGGGCCGACAAACACCCAAGGAGGCCTGGTCCTCCCAACCTGCTTCAGAAGAAGAAACTCAACTGCTGACTTCTAATGAACCCCCGAGCCTGCTTACTAATCCAGTATGTGGGTGGAATCTATGTAGAAGCAAGGCACTCAAAAATACCTTCTCCACTCGGTATCAACCTCCTGAAAACAAAATGCCTTCTCCACTCAGTATCAAACTCCTGAACTCAATAAGAGTTTGGAAGACTCACAACATGATCAACAACAACATATCCCCTCATCAAATCTCTTGGGTGCAAACACAGCAAAACCCCAAGGTAAATTTGCTCATCAGGAAAAGTGATTGAACCTCAATTCAATATTTGATGGCTATTATATAGACTGCCTAGGTCTTTTAGTGGCCATTTTAGAATAAATGAGCCTCAAGCTCCAGTCCCATCTTTTAGGGCACCATGACCACATTTCAAGAGAGTTGTCCCATACCAACAGCTAGTTAGTTGCATCATGATGCTGCCACTTGTCCATTGCCTTCTACCACAGATTCCATTCCACCTAGTGGATCAATAACCACTCTTTCAAAAATCTTCTTAGGTGTTTTCTCCTATGTTATTTATTAAATAATAATATATTGTGCAAATTACAGTCATCCTTGGAAACCTGTCCAATACAAACTTTATAATAAAAGTTATCATAATGTTTCTGAACATAAAATGTTTTCCAGCTTAAAGGGTATGTTACAAACACCCCCTCTTAAGCTCAACATCGTCCTCGATGTTGCTTATTCATCAACAAGTTCCTCATGGAACAGAAATGGATATGCTGCCCGCATATTGCTTTCCAGTTCCCAAAAAGATTCATCAGGGCTAAGGTGCTTCCATTGCACCTTTACCTGCCCTATGGTGTGATTCCGAAGCATAATTTCCCTCCGGTCTAGAATACAGTCCGGTTCCACCTGAAAATCTCCTTCGGGTTCCACCTTCAATTTCGACCATGGATGTTTGATGGTCCGCTTGACGGTTCTCCAATGCTGCATTTATCCTAGGCATTTCTCTTGCAATGTCTCCAACTGTAGGTTCTGCTTGCATAGTATGTATGTTGTTGGCTGTCCTCTTCTTGCGTGGGAAATCTGTTCTCTTGTGTGGTACGCCACATTCATAACACTTTATGGGTCCTTTTTGTTCAGCATACCTGTTGTTATGATTGTTATTATTATTGCTGTAATTGTTAGGTACATTCCTTGCAGCAGTAGTATTATGAGATGTATTATTCCGATAATTATTAGAAAAAATTTTGTTATTGAAGTTTTTCTTAAAACCTCCAACATTCTGATTAAAATTCTTCTTTTTATAGTCATAATGATTAGTTTTACTGTTCTTCCAACCAGTTGTTCCTTCTCTTTTTCTGTTTTGGTCAAAACAAAATTTTTCCTTTCTCATGGCTTCTTCCAAAGTGGAAGGATTTTCATATTCAATGCGATCTTTTATATTAAACGGTAAACAACTGAGAAACCTTTGCACTTTAGGCTTTTCCACAACCATGTAGGGTACGTACCTCAACAAGCTAAGAAACTTGCTGCACAGTTCTTTCATGTTCATTGTACCCAACTTTAAGTCGTAAAACTCCTTCGATTTATCCTCAAAATACTGTTCAGACAAGAACTTCTTTTTAAATAAACTTTTAAACATGGTCCAAGTTACTTCTTTTTCCTTTATGCTCTTGATTCTTTTAAGATCCTGCCACCAGATATCTGCCTTTCCGGTCAAATTGTAAATAGCCATCTTGGCTTTCAGTTGAGAAGAGTAGTCATAAATATTAAAGTACTTCTTCATCCCTGAAAGCCAAGCTTCTGTTGTCTCTCCCTTCTCACTTTCGCCATTAAAAGTAGGTGGCTTAATCTTTTTAAATTCACCGGTAATCTGTTCATGATGCTTATGTTTTCTCTTTTTAGAGCAGCACTCACTATTACTGCTATCATAATTTACATCATTATTACTTGAATCAGACTTAGAAGATGAGTAGTTGTTCCTTTTATCGTTCTTTGTTTTCTTATGCTTATGTTGGTGGGACATGATTTCAGAATCAACTCTAAATTCTGATTTTCTGCCTCTTTCATCACTGTGACAGTTTCCTTTTAAATTCTGCTGTAACTCTTCCTGTGCCTTTAAGATCCGTTCATTTTCTTCTTTTACAGCTTTTAACTCAGATTTTAAATCCTGCACAGTGCGTAAAATTTCAGAAGACTGGTTGTTTAACTCAATGTAAATTCCTTCAGTGTTATTATGATTAATTTGTTCATTACGAGGAGATCTGTCCTCTGCTGATTCTTCTGGTATTTCTATACCTACAATAAAAGTAAATCTGTACTGTGCAAAAATGAAATTAAATTGCAAAAGTTAGTAACCTAATCTTTCTGATTTATTTTTTTGTTTGCGCGCATGAGCCTCATTCAGGCCTAGAGTTTGAACTTACGCTCTGATACCACATGTAACATCTTGGAAAAATCGTAAAAATTTAAAACTTTTCTACGTAACATTTATTGCTCATCTAATGATTGCGGAAATAAAACAATGTATGAAATGTTAACCTGCTGTATTAAAAGCCATGCTGGTTTATTAAATAAGAATTTGCGATAAACATAATTCTGCTCAAATCTTGATGTTATCCATATTTAGTTGTGCTTCTACACATCACTACTGCTATTGTTTTCAAATGTTGAATTATTTTTTTGACTAATGTACTTTTGTTTGATTGATGAAGGGGTCATTCGGACGCCCCGAGGCTTACTTAGCATTCGTGCTAAAGCATGTGAATTCGTACTTGTGACATATTTATAGGTAAGAGATTAAAGTTGCGAAAGGTAATCGACAATTTATCAAAGAAGATCTATAGTGTTCACATCATAGGGTTGTACCCAGATTTATTTGCTTTCCGTTCAAGTTGTATGTATGTAATCGTCTACCTTCTACCTCAGTGACAATAATGTGGAAGTTCTATATTCTGTTCACAAAGTATAACTATAGGGTTTGTTTAAAAATGTTTGTAGGATTGCTAATGAACCTTTACAATGGGGTTTATCGCCATTTTAACAACTACACATTTATTTAATGTGAGTTGTGTGCATCGTGACACCCTATATGTCACTTATGTAATTGTGCGACATTATATGCACAATAAAATCTATATGCTAACTATGCAATTTGTGTGCAATTGTAGTTCACTCTATTTTATATGTCCTACTCTAAGATTATTAATAAAATTTATACAATGGATATGAATTATGTGCACACATTACAATATTATGTGAGGGTCGTATGCTATGTGGCTATATGTAAACTATGTGATTAAATGTTGCTATAATAAATATGGAACTAACTTTCCAACTATGTGCAATCGTATTGTAACAAGGTGTAAACTCTCAACCCTATGATATGCGAATCCCATGCAAATATTAATGTGATGTGAATCCTTGAAATGCCACACAGGTTGGCAGCTGTAACATAACCTAGGCATTGAATGTTCATAACTGCTGCGTCAATGGATTTTCGATGTCGCACTGCTTAATGTGCTCGACCATGTGCTGCCACCGTGAATATAGCTCTTTACAGTGTTGAAGTGTAACATACGGATTCACCTGTTGATGAACTGGCTCCATCATGCTTCCACCGTGGCTCATCGTGGCAATTGTAATGATACAACAATAAATAGGGTAGTTGTACAATGGGATTTCATGATTCCATCTATCGATCTGCACTGTTGATCTTTCGAGGGTTTCAATGCAAGGGTTTAATCCTATATTGTTGTGCTTTTGATGAGTTATTGTGTTCCAATCCTTTGGTAGTGGAGGCTCTACGCGGTCGACAGGTTGCTGGTTTTTAGCCTTGTTGTTATGCCTGCAACTTCTGAGTTTTGAACTTGTAACCTCATAAAATGGAAGAGCCGAGTTCTTATCCCTTCATGCAATAGTTACTAGTTTAAGTCATCCGTTGAGTTTGCAACTTTTGAGAGATTCGATCGTCAGACTTGTTGGTTCTTGGAAGTTAGCTTTATGTGATAAATCAACCGTTTACTTTGGTTGTTCCAAGTCTTGACGCTGTGAAATGTTTAGAGTCGATGGTTGGGTGTTGGCTCTGGTTACTTCAGCATTTAACGTGGTAGAGTTTCGTTGCAGTGGATACAGACTTGGCGTTCATTGGTTTTACAACTAACAATCTGCGAGGTAATGTATTCTCCTTCCTCCATGGTAATATTTCCACAAAATGCTTAATAGTTTATCAACCTTCTAATATTGAAGTTCTTTTTGTTCATATACTGTTTTTAATCCCTGGCAATTGTCGTTGCAAGTATAGATAAGGAATGGCTACTCAAATATGGCATTTGAAGGTTGGAAAGCTATACCAACCGGTAAGCCTCGGTGGTAGCTTTGAAAACTATGGGTTGATGAGATGGTGTTCGACTGTGTGCTATTCTGTCTGTTGTATTTGTAACTCGGCGAGTTTTGTAAAACGTAGATAGGGTTTGCTTTCTGTCTGAAAGAATGGGGAGGATGTACCTTGACCCATAAGGCAATGGCCAAGCTTGCAATGTCTTTATAACAAGGGTTTTACCCTCAGCTTGAATAATGCACTTCATGGTGTTTCTAGACCACTATATTTGTTTTCTTTTGTATAAGGTTTAAAGTTAAAATACAAGTGTTTAAAGTCTGTGAATCGATATGTTTGTTGTTACAGGCTAGATAATTTATATAATATGTATGGCTACGACCTGTATAGAGTTTTGTTTATTTTTATAACCTAATCTTGTGTTTTAGGGTTTAATAAAATAGAAGTTATGGATATGGAAAAGTAATGGCACCTTTTTGGTAACCTATGTGTTTAACTTGGCTACTGTTTGACGAATGGATGTTTTAGTGCAACGATAAAATAACTGTTTGTTTTATAGGACATTGGATAAATGAAATTGTTGTTTGAGGCTTACAGCCTGTATGTGCTTCATTTTTGGTTTATAAAACTGTGGTTGCGCTTGGAATGAATAAGGGAGTGTTTCCTGTGCTAGGGTTTAGCCCTTAATTTTGAAAATAAAAATCTTTAACTAAGCTGTGAGATAATTTCTCGGCATAAACTTGTTGTTCACTAAATTGTTTGTAAATATGTAATGGGCTTCGGCCAATGCCTCCATTTCGATTGTGTTAATGTTTAAGTAGTGCAACTAGGAATCTGCCAAGGTTTAGGTTTTAGGTAAGTTTAAAATGTATGGATTGATGATGGCTATTGATATGTTTAGATATCAATAAAATTGTGTGTTTTGTTTGATATTGCTCCTACAGTTTATATTCTTTTAAACCTGGGAGATGATGTTTTAAATTTATCTATTCGATCTACAGTAATGATGTGGAAATTTAAATGTTTACTATAACTAGTGTTTGATAATTCTGTTTATGGTTTTGGCAGTAATAACTAATACCTGGATTTCACTGTATGAATATAATATAAATAAATGTATGAAATAAAAGGAAATACTTGATGTCTGTAGAAGAGTATCATTCTGTTATATTTTGAAAATAAATCTTTTATTTATCCTAGTGTAGACCAGAACATCCTAATTGCTGAGTATGGATAAATAAATCCTATACTGTTAGAACAGAATATAAATGGTTGAAAATTAATGATATTTATAAACAAAATTATTGTATATAACCATGAATACAGCTAAATAAAAATAATTAAAAATTAGAATACTGAAATATAGATACAGAAATTTAATAGGAAGTAGAAACTCTGAGAAATGATAATAAATTAAACCTTTCCATTCACTTGGCTACTTGCCTATCAGACTTATCTATTTTTAATATATTTATGTACTGGAGTACGATGTTGTTCCTTTTGCATGGGGAAAAATACATAAATCATTTTATTGAATCATTCAATGATACAGAATTTATAATTTATTCAAGAAAACTGAACTAAAGAACTTAACAGCAAAAGTTTAAATAGATGACAGAACTTTAAAAATAAAAGTAGATAAGACAATATAACCTGTAAAAGATGATAGGGCCGAAAAACACCCAAGGAGGCCTGTTCCTCCCAACCTGCTTCAGAAAAAGAAACTCAACTGCTGACTTCTAATGAACCCCTGAGCCTGCTTACTGATCCAGTAAGTGGGTGGAATCTATGTAGAAGCAAGGCACTCAAAAATACCTTCTCCACTCGGTATCAAACTCCTTAAAACAAAATGCCTTCTCCACTCAGCATCACACTCCTGAACTCAATAAGATTTTGGCAGACTCACAACATGATCAACAACATCATATCCCCTCATCAAATCTCTTGGGTGCAAACACAGCAAAACCCCAAGGTAAATTTCCTCGTCAGGAAAAATGATTGAACCTCAATTCAATATTTGATGGCTATTATATAGACTGCCTAGGTATTTTAGTGGCCAGTTTAGAATAAATGAGCCTCAAGCTCCAGTCCCATCTTTCAGGGAGCTATGACCACATTTCAAGGGAGTTGTCCCATACCAACAGCTGGTTAGTTGTATCATGATGCTGCCACTTGTCCATTGCCTTCTACCACAGATTCCATTCCACCTAGTGGATCAGTAACCACTCTTTCAACAGTCCTCTTAGGTGTTTGTTTCCTATTTTATTTATTAAATAATAATATATTGTGCAAATTACAGTCAACCTTGGACACATGTCCAATACAAACTTTATAATAAAAGTTATCATAATGTTTTTGAACATAAAATGTTTTCCAGCTTAAAGGGTATGTTACATACTTCCATTTAGCTTTTCATATCAGTTTTGTTTTGTCTCAGTAGTTTAGCAGTCTTTATTTTATTAGTTTAGCAATTTCATTTGCTTATATAGCTTTTCTTCATCATTTATTTTCACAGTTTTCCCAAATAATTTCACATGGAATTTGACGTCTTTAAGTGCAATTCACCACTATGCTATTTCACCAAATTCTTGTCGTTAAACTCAAGCATGGTGATGATTAGTTTTGTTATACAGGAAAGGAAATGACATGTAGAAGGAAGAACTATTGGGAGATTCCTAGTGATCATCCTGGGGTATGTTGAATTGTTATTGCTTTATGTTTTGGTTTCCCAACACTTTTTTCTTCTATCTACTTCACCCATTGTGGAATGATAGCCCCACTCTTTTCACTCTCTGCCCTTTTGGGGATGAAAATGAGTATGTGTACCTGCTTGATGGTTACATATTTGTTATTGTATTGGTTAGTCTTGTTGAGTTCATGGACTATGTCATTGTGTTTCATTGTTTTTTTTGGGATAGATGTTGATGCTCAACATCAACATGTTCCGAAGTGTTGGAACATGACACTAGAGGCAAACCAATTAATTTTTTATGCAATATCATTCCATCTATACTGTCATGTCTAGTTCGATGTGCAAATCACATGTCCCTGTCTCACTTTAACATTTTTGCTTCCATTCGTCCCCTTCGACAGACTTTCCAAGTTGCGTCTTATACATTGTCTTGTCGTGGTTGAGTCAAGTTTTAGGGATTAGTCGTATTTACATATGGTATTATTCATTTCATTTAGTTAGTCCCATCGTGTTCAACTAGTCATGCTAATCGTATTCATATTTTGTTAGACATAAACCATCACCATTTGACCCTTTCGACAAACGAGCAAAGTTTCAACAAGATGGAATAAATTGTGTCATGTCAGTTAAATCCGTCAATTTTGCATCCATAGATAAAATTTCCAATTACATCCGTCAATCATTTTAGTCATCATCCTATGTCTAACAAGTTGAAAATATTCCCCATATATCTCTTTGTAAAAATCCCAATATCCTCATTTTTTAATAAATAAAAAACCCCTTTATTTAATTCCCAAAACCCTTTTCATTTTATCCCTTTCACCTATATATAAATAGATAAAGTTCCCATTCCCTAAAATTAAACTACTCCATCTTCATTGAAAAAACACAATATCCTAACTATAACCCTTTTCCCTCTTACCATTATTAATCCCCTTTAATATCACATCCCATCCTTCAACTTTTTTACCTTTCAAATTCCCTTTGACCTTCCCCTGTTACAATCGCTTTCCAAAATCCCCCTTTTAAAACCTTTTAACTATCCATTACCCATTCCATTTTCCCATCAAATAAATTCCCTTTTACCAATAAATATTTTATCCTCTCCTTAAAGTCTCCTCATGTAAATACGACCCCATCATCTTTTAATATCCTTTCCCTTTTACCTCATTCTCTAAAGTTTCTTCCTCTTGTCCAAATGATTCAAAGAAGCATATATGGTACCTTTATGAACTTTATATTTTAAAATAAACTTATTTGAATAAATATTAAAAGGAGGAAGGTTGTGGTGATTTGGAGCCTTCGCGAGTGTTCGTTTTACCTTTAAAGCAAGCTAGAGTTATTCTCGAATAAAGGTGGCTTATGAACATGACATGAAGGCATGGTTTATGCATAGTGAAAATAAAGAATGTGGGATGAAGGAAGATTTGTCATAATCCAACGAGTTGATCATGGACTAAAGTTACTGCGGTTCACCCTATATTGGACATGAAGGTAGAAGAAATGAAGCATCGGGAGATGTAATGACAGTCGAGCTCTAGGTAGTTGTCAATTTTTTTTTCCTTTTTTCATGGTAGCCAGAACACTTTATCTGCCAAACAACAACATTTAAAAGTTCGACGAAGCTGCTGAAATTTGGATTTCGCACTAGAAGTAAGAGGCGGGTATTGCTAGGTTCCATTTATACATTTTCCCCCTTCATACTCAATTTCCCATGAGCCTAACATGCGACGATTGGAGGTAAGACTATGTTTCAGGTCCATCCACTAGGGTGATAGAGTGTCCTTCTACCATAGGTACGTTATATTTTCATGCACGTTTTTTGTTTCTTCATGTATATTTTTGTTATTGTTGTTTTCATGCGTGTAGGTTATCGTTAACACAATCTGAGAGGGGACTATTCTCGCTGTTTAGGTTTCACCTGGGTGAATCTAGAATGTTTAGAGTTGCGTAGGGTCATGTAAACCTCTTGTTCTGAGGGGATGAACTGGACACAACCTATTGTAATAGATGGCTATCAAATTCCATTTCTTTTAATAAAAATTTTTATTTGGGCATATCTGCATCTTTCCTTTTTTTTTCCAGCTTTATAGCTTTTCTTTTTAACGTTTTGTGGATTGTACTATATGTATAAAATGGACTATAAATTTTATTTTTTATTTTTGTTTACTAACTTGTACATAAATCTAATTTTGTACCTTTAGTGATTAGGCGCTCTAATGCTTTATTTTTCAATATGAAATAACTACCATGCACAATTTTTCTTGATCTTTTACTTTACACAATCAATAACATTTATTTAGTTAAATTTCACTAAATGTCCAATATGCAAATTTTACACATTGTCAAACTGATATTAGTTCATTAACGAACCCTAAATATTAATTGCACTAAAAATTGCAGATATGATTGGAATGACATATTTCCTTTTGTGTATTAATAACTTCCTTTCAAATTTACTTATGTATAAAAGAAATACAAAGGAAAGTTCCTAGTTTACTTACATTCACGATGCTAATAATAAAGATATGAATTAGCTTTTATTAATAACATTTTTAATAATAAATAAATAACAAAAATAATATCATATATACTAAAAAAAATTATAAACATATAAATCATATATTAACTATAAACATAATATTAAGGCATGGCTCCTTTGCATCTATTTCTCTTGTTAGTTAATTATTATATCTTCATAATAAATGCATACATGCTTAGGTAGGTTGTACTTAGTTTTATTAATGGACTAACACCTCCATTTTCAAAGGATTTTCGCATTTAATAGTAGATATCATATCACATGTTTAATCCTTTATGTGCTTAATGTCATTGATCAATCATTTGAATCTTATCCATTTGAGGACTCTAAAAGCAACCCAAGCTTCCATCCCCATTCTTCCCTTGAACAAACCTCCAAGGGTGTTTACAGTGTCATTTCCTAATGCATGTTGTTTTGAGCATCAACACCTATCTTGGATAGCTCCAAGGTCCAAATAGGGAGACACCCTAAGGTATAGAAAAATATTCTTAAAGAGGAGATGGATTTTCAAGGGTCTTTTATTAAGAGGATGTTAATCTTTCTATATAGAGCACATTTGCAACTTTGATATTTATAAAAATTAAACTTTGCAACTTTAATATTTATAAAAATTAAACTCAATTAAGAAGGTGAAGTTGAAAATGGATTCCATTTATTGACATAATTTTGAAAAAAGAAAATAACACAAGTCAAAACATAGAAT
This sequence comes from Larix kaempferi, assembly GCA_027924585.1. Classification (NCBI taxonomy): domain Eukaryota; kingdom Viridiplantae; phylum Streptophyta; class Pinopsida; order Pinales; family Pinaceae; genus Larix; species Larix kaempferi. Next base: position 27,560,956 of record BSBM01000074.1, on the reverse strand, counting down.
ACCTCATGTGTTCGACCATTCTTAGGTAAAATGTCTTCTTTTTATTCCTTGTCATCCACAAGAAATTCTCTTAACAATGATATATTACCATTTTGATGTGTTTCTGAGAGTGTCTCTAACTTGTGGTGTATTTCACATTTACCTGGAAACCTTTTCTCCACTCCATATTTAGACAAAACTTGTCATCCACAAAAGTATTTCACACCTTATTGGTCTTCCACAACCTTGTTATTCATTTGAAAAGAGTTATCCCATAATTTGTGCTCATAACCATAATTTTAGCATCTTCCAACATTCAATCCAAGTATGACAACACTCTTAAACAAGCCATGAGCATGGAAGTTATAGAAGCCATGAGCTACAAATTCCTCAACAATTATTTTTGAATAAATTATCAAATTAATGGTTGCTAAAATAAATCATGTGAAAATGTTTATGGATGACATCTATTATTTCCTTGATTAAACGCCATGTAAACACATCCTCGAAAACTTGAAAGGAGTGGAATATGAAAAGTATGAGAGATCTTTGAGGAAGAATAGCTATATGAAATGACTCTCCTCGTCTATCACTTATAATGGAATGGAGTTGTAAAGACATCCTTTTTAGCATGTATTCTCTCTATTCATTGAATTTGATTCCGCGAGTAACCTTGGACAAAAAATATTTCAAGGGAAAACATTTAATGTCAATCCAAACAATCAACTATATGTTTGCAATTTTTGTTAGGTATGAATATTATTTTTAATTAGAAAGCTACTATATCATATAGGAAAATGACACATGTTTACATCTTTGATATGATATATATGGATGGATAAATGCTATAATCAGCTTCTCTAGTATCACCTTAAAAATCCATGCTTGATTGAAAGATTGCAATACAGTGAGATCATGAAAATCTTCACGGAGATACCCAAGTCTAGTATTTTTAATGATGAGATAAAATGGAAGTCAATGAATAATTATCTAAGCTTATAACGTGCTGATAGATTTAACTAAGCTAACTAATTGAGATAACCAAAATGTTATAGGATTTCACACCTTTTAAGGTTCAACACTTTTAAACTCGATAATTTCCGCAATCTATCTGGAAGTTTATGTAAATTGTAACATCCTTCTAATGAAAGGTGTGTAATTCCTACAAGCTCTTTGAGATTTTTGTAATCTTTCAAATTTAGTTCTTATTGTACCGAGAGGAGCGAGGTGCTTTATAGCCTAGTATGAACCTAACAAAATAATAAAAAAATAATTAAAAAAATTCATGTTGACTCATAAAATAAAAATTATGGAAAGTATTTAAAAAAAATCCATATAGACTCATAAAATAAAAAATTATAAAAAGTAATTAAAAAATCAATATTAGTTTATATAGTAAAAACTTAAAACTTAAAACTTAAACCAACCTATCAATCAATCAAGAGAGATCAAAAATTAAAAAAAAATTACACCTCAAGAAATTGGATCTCTCTTAGTGTTTAATAAATCTGGGTTTAAGATGTATCTATGCTAACATAAAACTCAATGATCTAAATATTTTAGCAAGTACCTTAAATTGGAACAAAAATCCACATTGAAATTTTTTTTGAAGACACAGTGTTTTGACTTTCCATCCATATCCAATTCCATGTGTCTCAGATTCAAGCGAACATAAGAACCATAATCAAATTACTTAAAAGTAATAAAAATGTTTTAAAAATAAATTTACACTATTTGAAGTAAATTGAGAGATAAAACAAATATATCAAATTACTTAATAATAGTAAAAGTATTATTTTTTGAAATATATTTATAATATTTAAAATAAATTGAGAAGAAAAACAACGAAAGTAAATTTTGAAACAAACTTGCTTTTAGTAGATTCAGTTTTACTTTCAATTCTTTAAAATAGAATTAATATATCAAAGTTTTTAAAAATAACAAAACAAAATATTTATAATATTTAAAGTAAATTGAGAAAAATAAAGAAAAAATGTTTAAAAAATGTGAAATAGATAATTAATAGATATACTATTAAAGCACTCCTTATATTAAGAGATATCAATTTTGATTCTTTAATTTTACTAAAATTTGAAATAAACTTGCCCCTACTAGATTCAAACCGTATTTGGGGTACCAATTTTGATTCTTTAATATTACCTGTATGAATGGTCTTTTGATTCAAATGCTAGCATATCTCAAATCTCAAATTAAGAAAAAGAAGACCTAAGCTCGCGATCCCCTCTCGGCTACAATGTTCGAAACTTTCTTCATCATCTCAAAACCAATGCAATAACAAATTAAAAAATTAAAATACAAATAATTTTCGAAAATTCAAAACAATTAATTTAATGTTCACTATGTTAAGAATTTTAAAATCCCTAACTTAAATATTAACGAGCATGCACCAAGAATTTTGGAAAAAAAAGGAAAATGATTGTTCATAAGATTTATTTATTAATGTTCAAAATATTATGATATCATAATTTTTTATTAATATTAATAATAATATTATAACATTTTTTTAATACAATTTAAAAAAATATTTGCATCGTTTATAATTTACAAAGATATTTGTGACGGTTGGTATAAAAATGTGTTCATTACAATATATATTGTTTGATGTGTAGCTGCATAGTGATGGAATTTGAGGTATTTCGACTCTCAAATACGGTTAAAATTTTTTATTAAGAGGCTTGTGTGAAGGGTAAATTTATCATTTAAACCTATTTTTGAAGGGTAATAAAATTTCTAAAACATCATTATATTTAGTATTTTTGAAAAATAGCAAAATTTATAAAACGTCATTATTTTATTAGTATCATATTGATAGTATTATTAATATGAAATATCTTTGATCTTATATAAAACTATATTTTCCAAATTCCAACCATACTTTCACTTAATAAATAGAAAAATATATTAAAGTAGTATTATTTCTATTCCTTTCCATTGCAAGTTGCATTGATTTTTCATAGAAAAAGAAAAACTCATTTAACTCAATGATGTTTCCTGGAATTTGGGACTCGAGTCGGGATTCACGATTCACAGCCTACAGGTAATTCTTGCACGATCTTTTGGCATTTACTGGTTTATCTCATGATTTGAGTAATGTATATAGATTTACAATAAAAAACGGTGGTAATCGTCAGAAATTGTAAGGTTTTGTTTGTAGTTTTTTTTAACATAAAAAAAAAAAAACATAGTTCTTTTTATTTTACAGAATTCCTTAGCAACATTGCTGATGTTAGCAATGGTGGCATGTTTTGAATTCAAGGATATATATATATATATATATATATATATATATATATATATAACCGATTTTGTATTAGAGTAAGGGTCTGTTTAAAAATGATATAAAATTTCTCTGAAGGCTTACGGTCCGTTGAAAAATATAGTTTCCTGTTAATTTTTCTTTTAATGCAACCGATCTTTGTACCTTGCATGAAAAATATAGTTTCTTGTTATTTTTTCTCTTAATGCAACTGATATTTGTACCTTGCATGCGGGGAGAGACTGTAACATCCCGGTAATTCACAAAATTTAAATTTTTTTCAATGTAGCATTTATTGCTTATACTAACTATGCGGAAATATAATAAATGTTTATTTGTTTATTTAAAAGACAGGCTGAAATAAATTGTTGTAATGATTAAGCATGTGTATTGTTTTACTTATGCAATGTTGTCGATGCTCGATACAATTACTTGCGATTGTTTATATGCGATAACTGTTTGTTTCTTTTTTTGATGATGAAGGGGTCCTATGGGCACCCCGAGGCTTACTTAGATATTAGCTAAAGAATTTGAACCTTCTTGATGCAGATCACATGTAAGATAATAATAATGTTTTGAAGGTGAATGTACAGAGATCTACAATATCGTCAAATAGCTTTCAAGTTTTTAAAAGAAAAATAGAATAATTTGCGAAGCATTTCTGGGTGAGATCTAATTTGTCAAGTTTCAGCTACATAACTATATCAAATTGGTCTAGATGACCTTATCGTGTCACACCCTACTCTCAACATTTAAGTTATTTTAATAAACCAATAATGCGCATCAAAAACGATATTTAAAAACCTACTTAAAGGAATTATATTAAGTATCTAGGTTACGAGGATCATATCCTAAGTTTTAGTTATCCTTAGTATAGTCCTATGTATATCATTTGATCCTATGCATTTCATATTTGAACCTTGGTTTGATGTGTAATAAACACTTTAAGCATTCTATTAAACTATGCCATGGTAAAATTACTAATAGTATCTATCAATAACACTATTGTTATTTGCACTTATTCTAGGTTGATAATATAAATAATATCACCACTTGGCACATTGTATCAATAGTTTATGATATGGTTGCACTAAGTGTTTTTTATAGTCTTTTTACAATACAAGGTTTTCGATAACAATCATCGTAATATCCTAATTCCAAGGTTGGCAACTTTACTATGAAATAAAAGGTATTAAAGATAATATGTAACCATTATGATAATGTTGCAGGTCTCCATGGTGATGGTCGAGACTTTAGACTTGGTCATCATGTAAAGGTTTCATGCTTAGACAAAATGGTATGATGGTTTGATAATTGGTAACCCAAACTATTATGTAAAGCCAAAGAGTTACTCGAATGATACCCCTGTTGCATGGTTTGTTGGTATGTCAACGTACTGGTGGTAGACATGAACATTTAAAGTGCATTAAAGTGATGTTGGTGGAATGCCTGTTGGCATCCACTGTGGCTGTCTTCACGTGGTAAATCTTGGTAACAGTGTAACCCTAACGATTCTTGGCTTACCTCGACGAGGTTGGGAACTTGGCTTTCATTTTGTAAAGGGTGAAGTGTAGCAAGGCCGACCGGCCTGCGGTTCTTTAGGGTTTAGAAGCCAATTTTTTAGGACTCCTTCCTGAGGTTTGATACCATGACCTGTAAGGGAAACTGCTACTTTCAAGGTTTTAAGAGCCGAACCACTACTGTGGGTAGCATTGCTGCATCCGTCTTAGTGATATGACTGACTATGGATTAATGCCAGTTGCAGGAGATTTTGAGTTACGGTTAAGGTAACGTCCTTAATGGAAAACTTCGTGTTGTTTCATTTGTTAGTAATGTTTTAAGATTTGAAACTGTTTTGACCACTCTCTTGTTAATGGCAGGTGCTTCTTATCTATGGTTTCTATGTTCAAGCTATGTGGGAACTGTTGCTTGAAATACAGTAAGTCTCGGTGGTTCCTCCTATAGGTTTCTCCTGGCAACTTTTGGCCATGTTTGGTTCTAGACAGAGCTTTCGATTTTACTGTTTGGTTGAAGGTGTGGTCGCCATTGTATTACTTGTAGCTGTGAAGCATGCGTAGGGAGGATTGAACCCTCAACCTACTTTTATAATGTATTCTACAGTGTTTACTGTATGTTAAATGTTAATAGATGTAACACATATTCGTAAGGGTTAATCCCTCCACTGTTTGGATAATGAGAAGGTTTCGGTCCTTGTGTTTTTATACTGTGTAAGTGAAATGTGCCTAAGAGCGATGCTCCACGAATCTATGTTATTTTAATGCTTGGTTTACGGAATGTTTTGTATCATTTTAAGGCTGAGAGCCAAAGGCTAAATGCCTCGTGCTGGAGTTTCAAACCCTGAACTTGTTTCTGCTGAAGAATTACTTCGACAGGTTTTAAGAAAAACAATTTAAATGTTTAGACCCAGTCTCATTTAACTAACTTCGTTTCGATGTATGGATTGTTCAACTGTTTATGTGCTATGTGTGACTATGATGTTGAAAAAGGGTTTCATTGTTGAGAGCCGAATGGCTTGGTTCTTCGAACTGTAGTTTCAAACTCAGTTTCATTTGTACAAATTAGTAGTTGCTGAGACTTAGTCTCTTATAGTATTTTTGGTTTCGTCAAATAAAAGGTTTTGTTTTGTCAACGTTCAACTTGTTTATTCAACGATGGCCTTGAGCCCTGTAACTAAGATGCAATCTCAAGTAAGAGAGGCCAAAGGCCTTGTATTCGAATCCTATTGATGAGTTTTCTATTCACTTAAGTTCAATGAGTTTCATTTTCAGGGGTTGTAAAACCCTAACCATACTAGTGTTTATTTGCGTCCTTAACTGAATGAATGTTGAGGGTTTTGAGTTCAAGCTAAGCTTTGTGTAATGTCTTGGAAAGGTTTTTGTGAAATTTGAACTTTGTTTGGGGAGTTAAATGTTTTGATGCAAATTTTTCAACCTATTAATGTATACTATTTGTAACCTTGGGACAGTCGTCCAAAATTGTTTTATAAAGTATAACAAGGTCTATTCAAATAATGAAAAAGCTTGAAGATGTAATAGTTCTATACAATAGTTTTGTTGTTGATATTGGAATATAGTGTTAGTGATAATAATAGTGTTTAGCAGTTTTGTAATAATAGCTATGTATTTTTATCCAGCTGTTTAAATTTCATACATACCATTGAGATGCAATAGTGAAGTTTGGAAACTATAACGTATTAGAAGAAATGATCATGCTGTGTGTATTAAATACCTACTGTAAGGGATTAGTTAATCTATAACCAAACCCTTGGTTTGTATAGAATAGGAGATGTTTACTTCTATTACTATGAATATAAAAATATTCTAATATCTGCATAATTAAGTATTACTGTATATTTTTATGACTGAACAATATAAGATATTTAAATACAAATTGTAGACAGATTAGAAAAAAATTACAGGGGAACATGGCAGATAGTTATTCAATCATTTTATCTATTGCATAATACCATTCTTATCTATTTTAAACACCTTCCCTGTACTAGAGTACAGTACAAACAACAGTACGTGGAAAAATGCAAGGAAGAAATCTATTCTATCATTTCGAATGAATTCCTCAACAATTTATATAATCTTAATCAATTCAGGAAATCAAGCATTTACTTCTGCAGAATGATTACTACCAAAATTTGACTAATTATATATTAATTCAACAATACAGAAAATAAATTATAGCTACTTAGGAACTGAAAGTAACTAGTAGAACCTGGAAATGTAGATAGGGTGGACAAACACCCAAGGAGGCTTGTTCCTCCCAACCTTCTCCAGAAGAAGCAGCTAAACTACTTACCTCCTTTGATCCCCGAGCCTCTTTACTAAACCACTAGGTAGAAGACTCTGTGTAGAAGCAAGGCACTCAGGTTGTATAACCAGCAATCAATAGAGACTTTCCATACACCTCAATCTCTACACTCAGAAGCAAAACTATGCCCTCAGCAGTAAACAAGACAGACTTACACCATGATAAAAAAACCTAGTTTTCCCCTTATCGAATCTTTTGTGTGCATACAGCAAAACCACAAGGTAAATTTCCTCGTCAGGAAAAGTGTTGAACCTCAGTCCAAACTTGATGGTTCTTAAAAGGATGCTTAGGTATTTTCTGGTGGTCAGTTTTCAATAAATGGGCCTCAAGCTCCAGTTCCACAATCCAGGGAACTTGACCACACTTCAAGGGAGTTGTCGCATACGAACAGCTAGTTACTTGATTCATGATGCTGCCACTTGTCCATTTCCTTCTACCCCAGATTCCATTCCACCTAGTGGTTCAGTAAACACTCTTTCAACAGTTCTCCTTGGGTGAGTGTTTCCTATTTTATTTATTTAAATAATAATATTGTGCAATTACAGTCATCCTTGGACACTTGTCCAAATATAAAACTTTACAATAAAGTTAAGATAATGTTTTCTTCAAACATAAAATGTTTTCAGCAAATGGGTATGTCCCACATAAGCTCAACATTGTCCTCGATGTTGCTTATTCTTCGTCAGATCCTCCCTGGAACAGAACTGGATATGTTGCTCGCATGTTACTTTCCAGTTCCCAGGTAGCTTCATCAGGTCTAAGGTGCTTCCATTGCAACTTTACCTTCCCTATGGTACGATTCCAGAGCATAATTTCTCTCCTATCGAGAATATAGTCTGGTTCCACTTGAAAATCTCCTTTGGGTTCCACCTATATGTCATTCCAATTCAACACATGAGTAGCATCGTGTACATACTTCTTTAAAAAAAAATGTGAAAAGCATTATGGATTCTTAAATTATATGGCAGAGCCAACTGATATGTAATAGGTCCAATCCTTGATAGGACTTCAAATGGTCCACAGTACCTTGGTGCTAGTTTAGCACAACTCCCAAGCTTAAAAGAACTTTTCTTGGGTTTTACCTTTACAAAGACATGATCTCCAACCTAAAATTCTCTTTCAGTGCATTTCAGGTCTGCATAACTTTTTTGTCTATCTTGTGCAACTTTTAAGTTGCCTTGTACTTGTTTCATGGTTAGCTCCATCTCTTTTAACAAATCTGGTCGTAACATTAATCTGTGATCAGGGTTATCCCAAGAAATAAGAGTACAACATTTTGTTCCATATAAAATCTCAAATGGACTAAGTCTAGCAGATGCTTGATAATTATTATTGTATGCAAATTCAACTAAATGCAAATAGTCTTCCCACTTAGTTGGCTGATCTTTAACATACATTCTTAACATGTCTTCTAAAATCTGATTAACCCTTTCAGTCTGTCCGTTAGTTTGTGGATGGAAAGAGTACTGAAATTTAATTTAGTATTTAAACCCTTAAACAATGCTGTCTAGAAATTTCCAGTAAACTTGGAGTCTCGATCAGAAATAATTACCTTTGGAATCCCATGTAAGCGAAATATTTTCTTCATAAACACATCTGCAATGTTAGCAGCTTTGAAAGTAGTCTTAACAGGAATAAAATGAGCAGATTTACTAAGTTTATCCACAACCACCATTATTGAGTCATTCTGTTTCTGATTCTTAGGTAAACCTGTAATAGAATCAATACTTATAATTTCCCATTTCCATTCCGAAATTGGCAATGGCTGCAATAGGCTAGTTGGGTGTTGATTTTCAGCCTTAATTGTCTGACATTCAAAACACCTAGCTATGTATTCGGCCACTTCATTCTTCATTTTGGTCCAAATGTAATCCTTTCTTAACATAGTTATCATTTTCTGATAACCAGGGTGTCCTGAATAAGGACTTTTATGAACTTCATCCAAAATCAACAGTTTAACTTTTGACACATTAGGTACATAAATTCTGTTTTTATAAGTCATTAATCCTTTTTCATTAATGTTGTAATATGTTATTAAATTTTTAGATAATATTTCAACAACTTTATCATGCAATTTTTGATATTTTTCATCTTGCTTAATTCCTTCTTCAATCTGATTTTCCAGATCTGTCTTAAATGTGTTGATTGCTGCCACAAAACTTAATTTGGCATTTCTTCTCAAGGCATCAACAACTTTTTTTTCTTTACCCTTAATGTGTTGAATTTCGAAATCATACTCGCTAAGGAAAGATAGCCACCTAGCTTGCCTTGCGTTAAGATTTGTTTGATCCAACAAGTATTTTAAGCCTTTATTATTTGTCATTAATGTGAACTTCCTTCCAATCAAATGATGGCACCACATTTTTAGTGCATGTATCACGACTGCCACCTTTAGATCATAAGTTGCGTAGTTCTTTTCGTGGATTTTTAACTTTCTAGACTCAAAAACAATATCATGACCTTCTTGAGTTAAGACCCCTCCAAGTCCATCGTTACATGCATTGGTGCATACAATGAAGTCCTTATTAGGATCATCAATATTTAATATAGGTGTTGTTCTTAATAACTCTTTTAACTTCTTAAAACGTTTTTCGCATTTTTGATCCCAGACGAATTTCTTCCCTTTCTTCTGCAAAGAAGTTATGGGATTCGTAATTCTAGAGAGTCCTTCAATAAAATTTCTATAGTAACCTGTTATTCCCATAAATGATTGTACGTCAGTTACGTCTTTAGGGACATGCCACTCGTTAATTGCTCTTATTTTATATAGGTCGATAGAAATTTCGTCTTTAGATATTATGTGACCTAAGTACTGTATTTTATCTTTATAAAAGTCACATTTACTGAACTTAGCATAAAGCTGATGTTCCCTTAAAATTTGCAGAATTATTCTTAAGTGTTCATCGTGCTCTTCTTTAGTTTCTGAGTAAATTAGAATATCATCAATGAACACAATTACAAACTTATCCAGGTACTTATGCAGAACGTTATTCATTAAACACATGAAGACTACCGGTGTGTTAGTTAGCCCAAAATGCATAACTACGAACTCGTAATGTCCATAACGAGTTTTAAAAGCAGTTTTGAATATGTCTTCATCCTTTATTCTAACTTAATGATATCCAGACCTAAAATCAATTTTAGTGAATATCTCTGCTCCGCGTATCTGATCAAATAGATTGTCAATGTGGGGCAAGGGATATCGATTTTAATTATCATTTTATTAAGTTGGCGGTAATCTATGCACAGTCGCAAAGTATCGCCCTTCTTTTTAACAAAGATAACTGGTGCTCCCCAAGGAGACACACTTGGCCTTATGTAGTTCTTATCTATTAAGTCTTTCAGCTGATATTTTAATTCATTTAACTCCAGAATATTAATTCTGTAGGGAGCCTTTGAGTTTGGTACCGCACCCGGTACTAACTCAATGGTGAAATCAAGTTCCCTTTTTGGAGGTAGTCTTGGAATTTCTTCCTGGAATACATCAGAAAAGTCCCTAAGGATAGGTATGTCTTCCAGTTTTATATTATATTCTTTAGATGAACATCTATCATTAATAACATTCACATCAAACATTTTACAGCCCTTTCTTACAACTTTCTTTACTTGTAAAGAAAAAATTTGTCTTACAGATGTTTTCCTAAGAATTCCTTTTACTGTTTCAGTATTACCTTCATTATTCAAACAAGTAAAACATTTTTCATAACAGTTAAGTACTACTCTATGTTGTTCAAGCCAGTCCATGCCAATTAGCACATCATATGACCCTAATGGCAAAACATTTAAATTAACTTGCATTTTCAGCTACTCATAAGTAAATCACAACTTTTGGCAAATTCTGTAACTTTTCTTTTAGTGCCTGTTGCTAGCTGAACTAACCATGAATTATCAAAATTTTCTACCTTTAACTTGCAACTTTTCACTAAATCAAGTGAAATGTAACTCAAACTTGCACCTAGATCTATTAAAATTAAAATAGATTTGTTTTGTATCATACCTTCGATTTTGCCCATAGACGTTTTATGGTCTGCTTGTCGATTTTCGCTGCATTTATTCTGGGCATTTCTCTTGGTACATCACCAACTGTTGGCTCCGCTTGTATGGTGTGAATGTTGTTGACTGTCTTTCTGTTGCGTGGACATTGAGCTCGAGTATGTGGTACACCACAGTCATAACACTTCAAAGGTGGCTTCTGTTCAGCATTTCTGCTGTTGTTATTATTATTAGTGCTATTATTATTATTAGGCACATTCCTTGCAGTAGTAAAATTCTATGGTGCATTACCTCTGTAATTATTATGATTATGAAAATTTTTGTTATTAAAATTTTTCTTAAAACTTCCAGAATTTTGATTAAAACTTTTCTTTTTATGCTCAAAATTATTAGACTTATTATTTCTCCAACTTGATACACCTTCTCTTCTCTTGTTCTGTTCAAAATAGAAATTAGCCTTCCTCATGGCTTCTTCAAGAGTTGAAGGGTTATTGTACTCAATTTTTTCCTTTATGTGGAAGGGTAAACAGCTTAGGAACCTTTGTATCTTAGTTTTTTCTTCAGCTAGGTAAGGTACATACCTTAACAAGATGAGAAATTTGCTGCATAACTCCTTCATGGCCATTGAACCCATCTTTAAATCATAAAATTCTTTTGACTTATCTTCATAGTACTGTTCGGATAAAAACTTTTTATTGAACATATTCTTAAATGTACTTCATTTTATGTCTTTGTCCTTAAGATTTTTAACTCTTTTGATATCTTGCCACCAAATGTCTGCCCTTCCAGTTAGATTGTATATTGCCATCTTATCTTTTAATTGTGATGCGTAGTTATAAATCTAAAAATACTTCTTCATTCCGGACAACCATGTTTCAGCTGCCTCTCCCTTTTCATTTTCACCATTAAAAGTTGTAGGTTTTATCTTTTTAAACTCTCCTAAAATTTGTTCATAATTTTAACGTCTTTTCTTAGGACCACAGTCATTGTCACTGCTGTCCCGATCAGAATGATATTTTCTATGATAAATTTTATCATCAGATTAAGAAGAAGAAGAGTTACTTTCAGTTTTATAATATTTAGCTTTCTTATCTCTATGTTTGTAGAACATTGTTCCAGATTCGGTTTTTACTTCTGTTCTCTTACCTTTTTCATCTTGATGGTACTTTTCCAGCAAAATCAGATTTAATTCCTCTTGTGCTCTTAAGATTCTTTCATTTTCTTCCTTAACACTTCTTATTTTAGTTTTTAAATCCTTAATAGTATGCAACAATTCAGATGATTGCTCATTAAGTTCTACGTAGATTTCTTCATTAATATTTTCCTGTTCGTTATTATTATGTTCATTATGAGAAGATCTGTCCTCTGCTGATTCCTCCAGTATGTCCATACCTGCAAATTAAATGTCAAACTATTCTGTATAGAAACAAAATTAAATAAAAGTCAGTAACTAAGTTTTCTGTTTTCATTTTCTATTTTGCGCGCGTGAGCCTATTTCAGGCCTAGAGTTTGAACTCGCGCTCTGATACCACATGTAACATTCCGATAATTCACAAAATTTAAAAGTTTTTCAACGTAGCATTTATTGATTATATGAACTGTGCGGAAATATAATAAATGTTTATTTGTTTATTTAAAAGACATGCTGAAATAAATTGTTGTAATGATTAAGCATGTGTATTGTTTTACTTATGCAATGTTGTCGATGCTCGATACAATTACATGCTATTGTTTATATGCGCTAACTGTTTGTTTCTTCTTTTGATGATGAAGGGGTCCTATGGGCACCCCGAGGCTTACTTAGCTATTAGCTAAAGCATTTGAATGTTCTTGATGCAGAGCATAGGTAAGAGAATAATAATGTTTCGAAGGTGAAGGTATAGAGATCTACAATATCGTCAAATAGCTTTCAAGTTTTTAAAAGAAAAATAGAATAATTTGCGAAGCATTTCCGGGTGAGATCTAATTTGCTGTTTCAACTACATAACTATATCAAATTGGTCTAGATGACCTTATCGTGTCACACCCTACTCTCAGCATTTAAGTTATTTTAATAAACCAATAATGCGCATCAAAAATGATATTTGAAAACCTACTTAAAAAAATTATATTAAGTATCTAGGTTACGAGGATCATATCCTAAGTTTTAGTTATCCTTAGTATAGTCCTATGTATATCATTTGATCCTATGCATTTCATATTTGAACCTTGGTTTGATGTGTATTAAACACTTTAAGCATTCTATTAAACTATGCCATGGTAAAATTACTAATAGTATCTATCAATGACACTATTGTTATTTGCACTTCTTCTAGGTTGATAATATAAATAATATCACCACTTGGCACATTGTATCAATAGTTTATGATATGGTTGCACTAAGTGCTTTTTATAGTCTTTTTACAATACAAGGTTTTCGATAATAATCATCGTAATATCCTAATTGCAAGGTTGGCAACTTTACTATGAAATAAAAGGTATTAAAGATAATATGTAACCATTATGATAATGTTGCAGGTCTCCATGGTGATGGTTGATACTTTAGACTTGGTCATCGTGTAAAGGTTTCATGCTTGGACAAAATGGAATGATGGTTTGATAATTGGTAACCCAAACTATTATGTAAAGCCAAAGAGTTACCCGAATGATACCCCGGTTGCATGGTTCGTTGTTATGTCAATGTACTAGTGGTAGACAGGAACATTTAAAGTGCATTAAAGTGATGTTGGTGGAATGCCTGTTGGCATCCACCGTGTCTATCTTCACGTGGTAAATCTTGGTAGCAGTGTAACCCTAACAATTCTTGGCTTACCTCAACAAGGTTGTGAACTTGGATTTCATTTTGCAAAGGGTGGAGTGTAGCAAGGCCGACCGGCCTGCGGTTCTTTAGGGTTTAGAAGCTGGTTTTTGAGGACTCCTTCCTTAGGTTCGATACCACGACCTGTAAGGGAAACTGCTACTTTCAGGGTTTTAATAGCCGAACCACTGTTGTGGGTAGCATTTTTGCATCCATCTTAGTGATATGAATGACTATGGATTAATGCCAGTTGCAAGAGATTTCGAGTTACGGTTAAGGTAATGTCCTTAATGAAAAACTTCGTGTTGTTGCATTCATCAGTCATGTTTTAAGCTTTGAAACTGTTTTGACCACTCTCTTGTTAATGGAAGGTGCTTCTTATCTATGGTTTCTATGTTCAGGCTATATGGGAATTGTTTCTTGAAATACGGTAAGTTTCGGTGGTTCCTCCTGTAGGTTTCTCCTGGCAACTATTGGCCATGTTTGGTTTTAGCCAGAGCTTTCGATTTTACAATTTAGCTGAAGGTGTGGTCTCCATTGTCATGCTTGTAGCTATGAAGCATGCGTAGGGAGGATTGAACCCTCAGCCTACCTTTATAATATATTCTACAGTGTTTACTGTATGTCAAATGTTAATAGATGTAACACCTATTCGTAAGGGTTAATCCCTCGATTGTTTGGATAATGATAAGGTTTCGTTCCTTGTGTTTTTATAGTGTGTAAGTGAAATGTGCCTAAGAGCGATGCTCCAGGAATCTGTGTTATTTTAATGCTTGGTTTACAAAATTTTTTGTATCATTTTAAGGCCGAGAGCCAAAGGCTAAATGCCTCGTGCTGGAGTTTCAAACCCTGAACTTGTTTCTCATGAAGAATTACTTCGACAGGTTTTAAGAAAAATGATTTAAATGTTGAGACCCAATCTCGTTTAACTAACTTCGTTTCGATGTATGGATTGTTCAATTGTTTATGTGTTATGCGTGACTATGATGTTGAAAAAGGGTTTCAGTGTTGAGAGCCGAATGGCTTGGTTCTTCAAACTGTAGTTTCAAACTCAGTTTCGTTTGTACAAATGAGTAGTTGCTGAGACTTAGTCTCTTATAATCTTTTTGGTTTCATCGAATAAAAGGTTTTGTTTTGTCAACGTTCAGTTTGTTTATTCAATGATGGCCTCGAGCCCTATAACTAAGATGCAAGCTCAAGTAAGAGAGGCCAAAGGCCTTGTATTCGAACCATGTTGAGGAGTTTTCTATTCACTTAAGTTCAACAAGTTTAATTTTCAGGGTTTGTAAAACCCTAACCATACTAGTGTTTATTTGCTTCCTTAACTGAATGAATGTTGAGGGTTTCAAGTTCAAGCTAAGATTTGTGTAATGCCGTGGAAAGGTTTTCGTGAAATTTGAACTTTGTTTGGGGAGTTAAATGTTTTGATGCAAAGTTTTCAATCTAGTAATGTATATTGTTTGTAACCTTGGGACAGTCGTCCGAAATTGTTTTATAAAGTATAACAAGGTGTATTCAAATAATGAAAAATCTTGAAGATGTAATAGTTTTTTACATTAGTTTTGTTGTTTATATTGGAATACGGTGTTAGTGATAATAACAGTGTTTAGCAGTTTTGTAATAATAGCTATGTATTTTTATGCAGCTGTTTAAATTTCATACATACCAATGAGATGCAATAGTGAAGTTTGGAAACTATAATGTATTAGAAGAAATGATCATACTATGTGTATTAAGTACCCAATGTAAGGGATTAGTTAATCTATAACCAAACCCTTGGTTTGTACATAATAGGAGATGTTTACTTCTGTTACTATGAATATAAAAATATTCTAATATTTGCATAAGTTAAGTATTACTGTATATTTTTATGACTAAACAATATAAGATATTTAAATACAAAATGTAGAGAGATTAGAAAAAAATTACAAGGAACATGGCAGATAGTTATTCAATCATTTTATCTATTGCATAATATCATTCTTATCTATTTTTAAATAGCTTCCCTGTACTAGAGTACGGTACAAACAACAGTACGTGGAAAAATGCACGGAATAAATCTATTCTATCATTTTGAAAGAATTCCTCAACAATTTACAGAATCATAATCAATTCAGAAAATCAAGCATTTACTTCTCCAAATGATTACTACCAATATTTGACTAATTAAATCTTAATTCAACATTACAGAAAATAAATTATAGCTACTTAGGAACTGAAAATAACAAGTAGAACCTGGAAATGTAGATAGGGTGGACAAACACCCAAGGAGGCCTATTCCTCCCAACCTTCTCCAGAAGAAGCAGCCAAACTACTTGCCTCCTTTGGACCCCCGAGTCTGTTTACTGAACCTCAAGGTAGAAGACTCTGTGTAGAAGCAAGGCACTCAGGTTGTATAACCAGCAATCAATAGAGACTTTCCATACACCTCAATCTCTTTACTCAGCAGTAAACAAAGCAGACTTACACCACGATAAAAAAACTAGTTTTTCCCCTCATCGCATCTCTTGTGTGCATACAGAAGAACAACAAGGTAAATTTCCTCATGAGGAAAAGTGTTGAACCTCAGTCCAAATTCGATGGCTCTTAAAAAGATGCCTAGGTATTTTTTGGTGGTCAGTTTTCAATAAATGATCCTCAAGCTCGAGTTCCACAATCCAGGGAACTTGACCACACTTCAAGGGAGTTGTCCCATACCAACAACTAGTTACTTGATTCATGATGTTGCCACTTGTCCATTGCCTTCTACCCCAGATTCCATTCCACCTAGTGGGTCAGTAAACACTCTTTCAACAGTTCTCCTTGGGTGAGTGTCTCCTATTTTATTTATTTAAATAATAATATTGTGCAATTACAGTCATCCTTGGACACTTGTCCAAATATAAAACTTTACAATAAAGTTAAGATGATGTTATAGAGAATATGATCTCGACCCCCTTATGAATTCAGTAAATATATAGAATAAAACTGTGTAATTATAATTTTTGAGAGTTGGTCAGTACTAGGTTAGTAGGTAGTGATCGAGCCTCATAGTTTTCTGTTAATATCATAAATAGAGATCTCGAGAGTTAAAACCTGAGCATGCTCAATGATAACAAAAAAACTTGTGTGACCTCTATGTTAAAACTTGTGTGATCTCTATGTTTTTATTGTGCGAGCTTATGCATTATTGAGTTAAAACCTGAGCGATATCGGTGATAAAAACCTGCGTGATCTCTGCGTTGAAACTCGTGTGATCTCTGTATTTTTATTGTGTAAACTTGTGCATTACTAAGTTAAAACCTATGCGATCTCTGTTTTACAAACTTGAGCGATCTCGGTGATAAAAATTTGTGTGATCTCTGCGTTAAAACCCGTGTGATCTCTGTGTTTTTACTTTGTGAACCCGTGCGTTATTGTGTTAAAATCCTGAGCGATCTCAGTGATAAAAATCTGTGTGATCTCTGCGTTGAAACCTATGCGATCTCTGTCTTTTTTTTTATTAAGCTAAATTCTCTATCTACTTCAAATCAAACAATTGAAATCGCTATCGAATGAGAAATACGGATTTGAAGTAGCTTTTCATGTTATTTAAGTGCTGCAACTTAGCCTTTTAATCCTGTGTGTGATTTTCCTTTAAAACTTATTTTTGGTTGCTTGAATACGGTGACTTAGAATACAATAACCAGTAACCAAAAGCAACCTTCATTGGGACATAATCATGGAATCCAAACTTCAATCAAGTTGAAGCAAGAACTGTAATGATCTCCGCATTAGGACCTTTTACAAGTTCCTTTCTCATCAAGTTGGCTCCCTTATGTACAACTTCTTATTCAATGGAGATCTCTCAACAACTAGAACCATAGATCAACATCATTCTTTGGTAATATATGCATGTATACATATTATAACATTTCCATCATCGTCAACAATTGAGAATGATTGAATCTATATACCGAGAAAACCCAAATTATGTTCATGGACATCTATCTTCAAAATCCATGAGAACTATTTCCTATTCCCCTGCCCATAAGGTGGTACCAGCCTTGGTGCACGTCCTTCTCTTGTAATGCAAGAAAATCTTACTTCTACTGTGTGTTCATCTCTCTAAGTCTGAAATATTGGTCTAATACCAAAACATATTCATGATTGACTTATCCATAATATTTCATGATCAATTAATTCATTATATTTCATGATCATCCTTCATATGCAAAACATATTAAACATATAATAGGAGCACTCACTATCTCTCCTCCCATTAAGTATCTCTCCTCTTTCATAAAATCACTTACATATGTTTCATAATAACATAAGATGTATTATCATACTAATGGCATACCTTTTCACACCATCATAAAGACCAATGACTTCTGCAATCTTTTAAGTATTCGACACTTCACCAAAAAGTGTTTTAATCACCAATATTTGATACTTGGCATATCTCATGCATAGTTTCCGAACTCCTTTGGGTCACCTTTCATTTGTAACTTTATAAAAACTGGTATTTCTTCTTCAATCCATTATTAACTGGGCGATTTCTATTTGCAGCATCCCATTCACAATTCAATGTACTGCCTTAAAGGCGATTCACATGTCACGGTTACCATGCTCTCAAGGCAACTACAACTGGAATAATATACCTTTGCAAAGAGACTCATATTCCTCTGTATCAACGCCTGGTCAAATCTATTTTATTTCTTCCACAGTCAGTGCTAACTAGGAATTCAAGTCATAAATCGAGGAACATAGCATTCAGTTAACTTACAATGGTAATTACTCTGGCATGCCTTCCATCAATAACCTACCAATCGGTTGCAATTTCAACTTCACATAAAAAAATCATTCCAAGACAAAACTCCATACCAAGAAATTTACCAAAAAGGAATTACACCTTTTTATTCCAGTCCACTCAATAATATCAATTCAACACCTTTAAGTCGCCTTACCAATTCTTCATGAATTGGAATCTAATTCCCAGGTTGAATTCAACTTCGTTCTGTCTATACAGGGATTTCTTATGCTTGTCTCATCCACATAAAACTACATGTACTCATCTCTAATTCTTAACTTAGGATCTATTATCTTTGCATGATAGATGATAGATCATTTCCAGTCACGCGTACAATCTACAAGGAAAATTTACTCAAAACCTCTCGACCTTCTTCATACAGTCATCCACACATCCGACTGGTTTCGTTACAGGAATTCTCTAAAGTGTTTGATAGACTTTCTACATAAATTGGAATCTAAAATAGTTTCTACCCAATTTCATATGAACTGGAACCTCTTACCGAAGTTCTACCAAGCTTTGCCCTTAGTTAAACTATTAGGATTCCATGCACAGGCTTAACTAATCTACAACTAGTTAATTTTCATAAAAAAATGCCCGAATATAGTGTACACAAATAGTATAAGAGACAAGCACACAACAAATGATAACTCAAACCACTAATAATAAAGAACCACTATGCATATAACTGTGTATATTTTTCAGTAAATTACATAATTATAATAAATAACAAAAATCTACTCACCACTACATATAACAGTGTGCATATTTTTACTGAATCACTTGATTATAATAAAGCCAAAGACCATTTACCCTATTCACCAAAATAATTCAGCAAACCATGGAAAATGATTTATTATATGAACATTTATCAATATATGACTTTAAAGCTATGTCGGAAAGGCACTAAGAGTGCAAAATCTTATCACTCTTGTAAAAAGCTATGAACACATAAATCACGCTAGAATTAAAAATATTTATATAAAAATAGTTTAAAAAGAAAATGAATTATACATATTTATATAAAATTTATATATATATATATATATATATATATAGAATTTATATTTCATATTTATCTCTTTTTAAAAAAAAAGATGATAAAATAATTAAAAATGATTAGAACTTTACAAGTCATAAATATAATCTAGACACATTGTAGACTAACTTGTTTTATTTTTAATTAATTGAATTTAAAAGTTATGAAGGTGATTTATCCACTTTTTCTATTTCAATTTTATTTTAAAAAATTGTTTCCTTAGTCTTATTGTTTTTATGATTATTGTTTCTTGTGTAGGTAAATTATACACCTAAAAATGCCTCAAAAAAAGAAGGGTCACTCAACTTTGGATATTTTTTTTGGATATTCTACAATGCCAAAACATAATGTTGGAAACACCTCAAATATTCTTGATTTGAATGATGAACTTAATGAAGACACTGATGAAGACTTTGTTGATGATTTAGAAATGTTTGGCCATGATGAGAACATTCAAGAGGGAAAATCTTCTGGTGAATTGCATTGATGGATCCCTTGAAAGTTGCAAACAACTTACAAGGAATTATGTTTAGGCATTGGTTGATAGTTTCAATTAAAAATTTCCATATCTTCATCTTTTTAATGCAGCAAGAATATTAGCCCTTGTCATTATCCTTCCGAATTTGTATGAGAGAGACTAATGCAAAGCATTGGCTTGAAATTCTCTTCTTTCATTTGCAGCATAAAATATGTAGTGAATGTGATAGCATATCATTGTTTGACATTGCAGCTTGTGAAAGAGAATTATATGAATTTATTGATGTGCTTCATTTAAATGGAGAAAGATTCTCCAGGAAGGATGCATGGAGGGTATTTTCTCAGACAGAAGATTGGCATTTCAGGTATCCAAATATGTTAAAATTATGGCAATCAGTGCTTGTCATACCATTCAATATTGTTGCATGTGAACAAGGGTTTTCAAAGCAAAATGTGATCAAAGGTATCAGAAGAACAAAATTGTCAATAAACACACTTGATGCATTAATGCCTATATCATTAGTAGGTCCAGACATATCGAAAGTGGAGTGGCAAAGAGTTTATGAAATTTGGCATAGTGCAAAAGAAAGGAAAATTCATGATATTTGCTAAAACTATCAAACTATGTATTTGTTCAGTTTTATGACATCAATTTTGCAAAAAAAATAATTATGTGATATTTATTTTCTTTTTATATGCACAATTGTGTGAAATTAAAGATCCATTTTTATGTTTGTTTATGCTTTATTATGATGCGTATTCATAATTTTTTTGGTTTAAGCTATATTTTTATCTAATATTAATTTAGTACATAAATGATATATAAAATGAAAGAAATCAAGTTAATGATCTATGATAGATATTAATAATTATCATTTTAATTTTAATGTAAAAATGTCAACAATATTTATTTGTTTTGAAGAAAAAATTAACAAAATTTAAGACTTCATTGTTGAAGAGTAAAAATTTAAACCCGTTTCATGAACAGTAACATAAACACTCAAAACTTTAAAAAAAAAAAAACAACTTTTTTTATGGGTACAATGAAACCAAATTCCAACACTGCCGAGTGCAAAATGTTTGCATATGACGGTATGCTTACATTGTTAGCATGTTGACATTCGATGGTATATGTCTCACAATATCTACATCACTGAAAGCTTTTATCGCTCATAATGAGAGACAATGTCAATGTTAAATTCCTTTATATTTCCTCTTTTCAAGAAATGTCACCTTAAAATTGTACGAGAAACATCCCAATTCCCACTGTATTCTAGCGTAGCTGCTTGTCATAATTTTGCCTACTATTTAGCACACTTTCTGTTAATTTAATTGGTTTTTTTCGCAGAGAAACTTTTTTTTTGCCAATTCCGCGAGAAACATGGTTTGCAGCCAGCTGTATGTGGCGTCATTCCTCACTGGAACTGACATTATCACTCTGACATTATCACTGATTGAAATCAGCGTTAAATCATAGATTATTGGACAAGAGTGGAACCCTAGACGGGATGGAACGACCAAAGGCTGATGAGATTTCCTCTACCCTTCCTTCCTTAGAATACTTCCCAAATGACTCTAAAGTTAAACAGAGCACGGAGGAGTAGGTGCAATCCAAACTCACATGGATGCTACAAATTGGAGGTTAGACAGTCACGAGTTGTTGCGATCACGTTTTATTCAACACAGAATTGCAATATGTGTCTTAGGTCAGCGCACAAATTATTATTATCTCCATGAGGATGAGAATTATTCAACTCACGAAGAAAATAACATTTTCAGCGTCACAATCCTGCACTGCTTTTATTATGTGGTGTTAATATTGTGACAGAACGTCACAATCCTGCACTGCTTTTATTATGTGGTGCTAATATTGTGACAGAACGTCACAATCCTGCGCTGCTTTTATTATGCACTGGTTCAATATATATATATATATATATAACCTATGAAATGAGAAGTTATATTATAATTTAAATTTAAAATTTACTCTTCTCAAAATAAATTAAAATATATTTTCAGTATTGGTATCGATCACACTACCTTGATAATTTGGGTACACTCTAGATACTCACATAACGTCTTTCATATATTCATAGATCTGATTCAGCCTTTACAGAGTTGGATACAAAATTATCAATCTTCTAATAGAAAAAATTATCAAAATTTTGGGTGAAATATTTTTTTATATCAAAATTTAGTTGTCAAACTAATGTTGAGATTAAACAAATATAAATTTGGTTCAATATTGATAACCAATAAGGCACATACTTCTACTTATATTGATAATTTTAATTAAACATTTTATTATTATGTCTTATGTTTTGCATCTAATATGATAATTCATAATTTATAATTATGACAATTTATTTTCAAATTCTTTAACTTCCACAATAATCATATTAATATAAGAAAAAATCTTAACCATTTCAAAGAGCTACTATTATATAAGATATCTCTTATAAGAAAAAATATTAACCACTTCAAAAAGCTAAAAAATCTTATCCACTTCAAAGAGCTACTATCATATAAGATATCTAGTATAAGAAAAAAATTTAAAAGATTTTCATTTTATTGATGTCATAGTGATTATAGTTATCAAAATACTTTTACATTCATAACAATACCTTTGATCTTAAGCTTTTAACTTGGTTTTCTTATGTCTTAAAAATATAAGTTCCAATATTATAGAAATGTTTAATTTTTATTATTCTCATTTATGAATACCTAGTTAAATATTTAATTTGATAAAAAAATTATATTTCACCTTATCTAATAAATCAATCACTTAAAACAAAAAATTATTCTATTTATAAAATATTGTTCAAAGAATTATTCTATTTATAAAATATTGTTCAAAGAATTATTCTATTTATAAAATATTGTTTTCAAAATTAATGAAAATTTATTTTCAATATTAACATAAATATTTATATTATTTAATTATAATTAATACAATTAAAACATCAACTTAAAAACCCCTTTTCATAATTAAATTTTCCTTAAATTTTTTTTTTTTTTTACTTTATAACGTAAAACAAAAACATTATTAAAGTTCAAAAAGCAATGGTTCTTAAATTCTATATCTAAATTGACCTTATATATGTATAAACATGCCCTAGATGGAAGCTGCAATTAGTTGTGCTTATCAGCACACGTGAGATCTGAAGGATTATGTAGGCCAAAAAGGCCATGAAATGAAATCAATGGATCCTAATGAAACAGGATCATCTTTTATAAAAATAGACATGATGCCTAAGTTGAATAAGCACTCTCTAAACAACTTACCCATTTGTGAGGCACAACCATTCCCCGTGTTTATTTTGTCCAGCATAGAGTTTGTAGCTTCCCCTTTTCTCCCAGTCCAAAGTATCTTTTAGTTGAGCTTTTAGACAATTCACCCCCTTTGTCCAACCTTGTTCCTAGCCTTCATCCTTAACTAGCAGTTAGATCATGTCCAATGGGTGAGTTTGTCATTTAAGATATGGTGCAAGTGAATATAAATAACAACGGAATATGTAAAAATGATTAATGCCACTAAATGATGTTATACTTTAAGTTAAGCTATGAAAGTTCTTCAGTGTGCATAACACATATCTATAATTATGGATCATAATGCTTATTTTTATTTTTTGAAATATGTTATATAAATGCATACTTTCTCTCTCTTTAGAGATTGGCTTTTAAACACTCTAGATACTCGCATAACGTCTCCTTATATTCATAGATCTGATTCAGCCTTTACAAAGTTGGATGCAAAATGATTGATCTTCTAATAGAAAAAATTATCAAAATTTCGGGCTCTTTCTATTATGTTGAAATAATTTTTTTTATCAAAATTTAATTGTCATACTAATGTTGAGATTGAACAAATATAAATTTGGTTCAACATTAATAATCAATGAGGCTACATACTTCTACTGATATTGATAATTTTAACTAAATATTTTAGTATTATATCTTATGCCTGGCATCTAACATGATAATTCATAATTAAATTATGATAATTTATTTTCAAATTCTTTAACTTCCACAATAACTAGATTCGTATAAGAAAAAATATTAATTATTTCAAAAAGCTACTATTATATAATATATAATAAGAAAAAATCTTAACCACTTCAAAAGCTAAAAAATCTTATCCACTTCAAAGAGCTACTATTATTATATTTAAGATATTTAGTATAGGAATTTTGTTTTAAAATATTTTCAATTTATTGGTGTCATAGTGATTATAGAGCTACTATTATTATATTTAAGATATTTAGTATAGGAATTTTGTTTTAAAAGATTTTCAATTTATTGGTGTCATAGTGATTATAGTTATCGAAATACTTTTACATTAATAATAATGCCTTTAATCCTAAGTTTTTAACTTGGTTTTTTTATATCTTAAAAATATAAGGTTCAATATTATAAAAATATTTAATTTTTCTTATTTTTATTTATGAATACTTAATTATAAATTTAATTTGATAAAAAAATTAAATTTCATCTCTATCTAATAAATCAATCACTTGAAACAAATAATTATTCTATTTATAAAATATTGTTTTCAAAATTAATGAATTTTTTTTTTTTTTATTATTTAATAATAATTAATACAATTAAAACATCAACTAAAAACCTCTTTTCATAATTAATTTTTCCTTAATTTTTAATTTTTAATTTTTACATTAACGTTTACTCTATTTTTATATTTTATAAAGTAAAACAAAAACATCATTATGAATTAAAGCTCTTTCCATAACTAAATTTTATATCATTTTGCATATCACATATCTATAATTATGGATCATAAATATAATGTTTATTTTTATTGTTTGAAATAAAAACCCTAGTTCCAGAGATGGCACAACCCTAGTTCCGGAGATGGCACAATATCACTATTTTTGGGCGTTGGAGGCACGGTGTGGGGGGTAACCCAACCAGAAACCAACGTCCCAAATCCACCGGAATTGAGGGATTTGTGATCAGAGTAACGGTTTTGCTACTAAGGGCATTTTGGTCATACACCCCATCGCCATTTAAGAACACTTTGAGGATTTCCTCCAGGGGCACAAAACACAAACCGTCGAGCGGACTTGGATTTCGTCAACTCCTGCACATGCATGTGGCCATTGTGGATGTTTTCACAATGGCCATGCTAGGCCAGAAGCCTTTGGATCATAAATGAATCCGTTGAGCAAGATTGGCATGGCCTTCACTAAGCAAAACCCTAATTCCAGAGATGGCACAATATCACCATTTCCGAGCCTTCGAGGCATGGTGTGGGGGCCCCCCTAGCTGAAACCCAATGTCCTTAAACCATTGGAATTGATGGATTCGCGATTGGAGTCACGGTTTTTCTGCTACGGGTATTTTGGTCAGGCACCCCGTGGCCATTAAGGGACACTTTGAGGATTTGCTCTAGGGGCACGGAACCCAAACCGGCGAGCGCACTTGGGTTCCTTCAACTACCGCATATGCATGTGGCCATTGTGGATGTGTTCATGATGGCCACACTCGGACGGGAGCCTTCATATCATAAATGACCCCCTTGAGCAAGATTGGCATGGCCTTCACTAAGAAAAACCCTAGTTCAGGAGATGGCACAATATCACTATTTTCGAGACTTCAAGGAATGGTGTGGGGGGACCCCTAGATGAAACCTAGTGTTATGAATCCATAGGAATCGACGGATTCACGATCTTAGTCACGGTTTTGGTGCTATGGGAATTTTGGTCAGGCACCATGTGGTCATTCAGGGACACTTTGAGGATTTGATTTGGGGTCACGGAACCCAAACCGATGAGCAGACTTGGGTTTTGTCAGCTCCCGCACGTGCATGTGGCAATTGTGGATGTGTTCACAATGGACATGCACTCTCGGGAGCCTTTGGATAAGAATTGACCTCGTTGAGCAAAATTGGAATGGCCTTCACTAAGCAAAACCCTAGTTACTAGGATGGCACAATAACATCATTTCTTAGCCTTCAAGAGACGGTCTGGGGGGTACCCTAGCTGAAACCCGGTGTCCCGAATCCATCGGAATCGATAGATTCATAGTTTTGTTGCTACAGGCATTTTGTTTAGGGAAGGTAGGTTAAGCAAATTGAAGGTAGAATAGAGGTATCTTTGAGCTGGTTGAAAGTTTCTCTATCAAGTGTCTATGGGCAAAACCATAAATATCATCTGTGGAACTATTGGGTGTGGTGGGATATCACATAGGAAATGATGATTAAGTCACCCCATACACGTCTAGGGATAACAAGGATGAATTTTGTTGAATATTGTAACTTCTAAGAATATTATAATTGTACATTATTTATTCCGGAGATGTTTCATTCCTCCGAGGTAATCCTACTATGTATCTGGAGATGTTTATTCCTCCAGGGTTTGATATTAACTAGGGTTATTAGACCCACCATGTGTGGGTCGGCCCTGTAGTTATATTTTAGGGGTTGTTAGACTTCTCCAGGTGAGGTCGGCCCCAACAGGTCTTTTAGTCAGTTGAGAGTCATGTATAAATAGAGGAGGTGAACTCCTCATTAGATCACTCACTCACTTGTGGAAGAGTGCGCACTTGTCTGGGAGATCAGCTAAGGAGACAAAGGAAGGAGGAGCACATCTTGTATTTTTGGTTGATTATCTTATTGAGGAAAGCTTTGCTGGGTTTTCTACCCCATGAGGGTTTCCCAGGATATATTGTGTGTCTATCTTGTGATTATGCTTCTTTCAGTGATCTTGCTTGGTTATTTGGTTTAAACTTAACATGGTATCAGAGCTAGACTGAATAGGACATCTTTCACAAGGTAAGATTATCTCTCTCTCTCTCTTTGGTGAAGTTAGGGTTTCAGCCCAAAGTTGGTATTATTGATTTTTGGTTGCATGGCTGGATAGCCCTCCTCAATACCTTTCTTTTAAGCCCTAGATCGAACTTTTTGGTTGGGTAGAACTCCGGGAATTGCAAACCCTAATTCTACCAAAAGTGCGATACGTCAGATTTTGGTTTCAGAAAAAAGTTGGAATTTTTTATTTCTGATTACATGGTTGGATATCCCTTATCAAGAGCATTCTTTTAAGCTATAGATCGAACTTTTTGGTTAAGTAGAACTCCGGGAAAGTCAAACCCTAATTCTACCAAAAGTGCGATAAAATTCTGTTTCAGTTTCCGGAAAAGTGAAAAGTAACTTTCCAAGTAAGTCTACTCTGTCTCTTGGACTCCCCCAAGAGAAGATGGCTCCAAATACTAAGCTTGAAGACAAGCTAGAAGGCATAGAGAATTTCCGGGCATGGAAATACAGAATTGGTCTCATTCTTGAAGAGAATGATCTTGCTCAGCTTATCAAGGAAGAAGTTGCAGAACCAGAAGGAGATGAAGCCAAAGAGAAACATAGGAAATATTTGATTAGGGCAAAGAGAATCATAGCTAATTCCATCAAAGACCACTTGATTCCCCAAGTGGCCTCCAAGAAGACTCCAAAGGAAATGTATGATGCCCTAGGAAGAATGTATGAAGGGAAGAACATCAATAGGAAGATGAATCTGAGGTCTAAATTGAAGAGCACCAAGATGCACAAAGGAGAATCCATTCAACACTACTTCTCAAGGGTTTCACAAATCAAGGAACAACTAGATGCAATTGGTGATACCCTTGATGAGGATGAACTTATGATGACTGCCCTCAATGGTCTCACTAGATCTTGGGAGTCATTTATACAAACCATGTGTGCCAGGAAAGAGAGCATGAAGTTTGATGTAGTATGGGAGGATTGTGTTCAAGAAGAAGCTAGGGTTGCAAATAGAGAAGCCCTTCTCAAAGAGGATGACCAAGCCTTAGCCACTCATACCAAAAGAAGAAGAATGAGTCATTTCAAGAGAGTTGACCACAAAGGATCTAAACACTTCTCTAGATCTAACAAGAGAAGAGGACCCAATTCAGCAAGAGATTTTTCTACGGTAGAATGCTACAGTTGTCATAAATTGGGACACATCTCCAGATTTTGTCCTTCTCAAAAGAAGAAAGTCTTCCACAAAAGACATCATGCACATATGGCAGAAAATGAAAGTGAAGAAGAAGAAGAGGAAGAAGATGAAGAAGTAGAAGAGGTAGAGGTAAAACCCAAAAGGAAAAGATGTAAGGTGAAGAAAGAAGATCCAGAAGAATATGTTCTATTCTCTGCACTCTCTGGATCTGTATCTCCTGGAGAAGATACATGGCTCATTGATAGTGGTGCTTCCAAGCACATGACAGGTCAAAGGAAGACCTTCTCAAATCTTGAAGAAAAGTCTTCTTCACAGAAAGTATCTCTAGGAGATGACTACCAATATCCTATCAAAGGAATTGGTGAAGCTAGCTATAAGCTAGATTCTGGAACACCCTTGAAGATGAAAGACATCTTATATGTCCCAGGTTTAAAGAAGAACCTTCTCTCCATTTCAGCTCTAGATAAGAAAGGCTTCAGAGTAGCCTTCATAGATGGACAAGTACTCATGTGGTCCAAAGGGAAGAAAATTAAAGATGCAGTTGTTATTGGTGAAGAAGAAGGAGGTCTCTATAAACTCAAGGGTCATCCAGAAGCTGCCCTTACACATGAGATCTCTAGCCCCAGTGAGCTATGGCATAGAAGATTAGCCCACATCAACTTTAAAGCCTTACCCTATGTAAGCAAGGTAGTCATAGGATTACCAGATTTAAAAGCTGATCATGATGGCTCATGTAAAGGATGTAAGAAAGGGAAAAATATCAAGAACCCCTTTCCAAAGAGTGAAATAAAGACTAAGAACATTTTAGAGCTTATACACTCAGATGTATGTGGTCCAATGCCCACCACTTCCTTAAGTGGGTTTGAATACTATATTTCATTCATAGATGACTATTCAAGGAAAACTTGGATATACTTCCTAAAAGGGAAGAATGAAGTCTTTGGAAAATTCAAAGAGTTCAAGGCTCTAATAGAAAATCTATCAGACAAGAAAATCAAAACTCTCAGAACAGATAATGGCGGAGAATTCACCTCAAAGGAATTTGAGGACTTTTGCAAAGAAGCTGGAATTAAAAGGGAACTAACTACTCCCTACAATCCCCAACAGAATGGGGTGGCTGAAAGGAAAAATAGAACAATCATGGAAGCTGTGAAGACCATGATACATGACCAAGATCTTCCCATGTACTTATGGGCTTAAGCATCCAAGACAGCAGTTTATGTGCAAAATAGATTATCTCACAGTGCTCTTGAATTCAAAACTCCAGAAGAAGTGTTTACAGGTAAGAAGCCTGAGGTAAGTCATCTTAAAATATTTGGGTGTCCTGTGTATATCCACATTCCAAAAGAAAAGAGAACCAAGTTGGATCCCTCAGGCAAGAAGGGAATGTTTGTTGGTTATTGTGAAACTTCCAAAGCCTTCAGAATCTACATACCAGGTTTCCATCATATAGAAATAAGTAGAGATGTAACCTTTGATGAGGAAGCAGCTCTCAAGAAATCCAGAAAGTGTCAACTTGAAGAAGTTTATGAAGAAGATTCATCACCCAGAAATTCAGAGACTGTTCACATCCCTGAAGAAGCTACACCAGAGGATCATGACATGCTGGAACCTCAAGAACCCCCTATTGCAGAACTATCCAGGAAACGAAGACCAGCATGGGCTAGAGATATTATTCAAGGAGCTGAAAGATATGGAGCTCTTGAAGGCTCCACTAGAGAAAGAAAGAAACCAAAGCTAGTATCCAACTATATGGCCTTAATATGTGACCTTGTGGATCAACTACCTACTAGCTATGAAGAGGCAGCTCAGAAGAAAGAATGGGTAGAAGCAATGACAGAAGAATATCAGTCAATAATGAAAAATGATGTTTGGGATATAGTTCCCAAGCCAAAAGATAAAAGTGTGGTTTCTTCCAAATGGATTTTCAAAATAAAACATGCCGCAGATGGAAGCATTGAAAAATACAAAGCAAGATTTGTAGCCAGAGGATTCTCTCAGAAGGAGGGAATTGACTACGAAGAAACATTTGCACCAGTTGCCAGGTATACTTCAATTAGAACTATTATGGCTCTTGCATCCATGATGAAGTGGAAATTACACCAAATGGATGTTAAGACAGCTTTTCTGAATGGAGTAATTGAAGAAGAAGTATACATAGAGCAACCTCAAGGGTTTGAGGTTAATGATGGAAGAACTCATGTATGCAAATTAAAGAAGGCATTATATGGTTTAAAACAAGCTCCAAGGGCTTGGTACGGAAGGATTGACAATTTCTTAACTAGCATGGGCTTTACCAAAAGTAAAGCTGACCCAAATCTTTATCTCAAGGTGATGGATGATGAACCAATTATATTACTATTGTATGTAGATGATCTTTTCCTAACTGGAGATGAGAAACAGATTATTGAAAGCAAGAAGAAGCTTTCTTCAGAATTCGAGATGAAGGATCTCGGACTAATGCACTACTTCTTAGGTCTAGAAGTATGGCAAGAACCAAAAGGGATTTTTCTAAATCAAGGTAAGTACACTGTGGAGATTCTCAAAAGATTTGATATGTTGGAGTGTAAAGCCATGGCCACTCCCATGGACTCCAACTTAAAGTTATTAGCTAATGATTCATCAGAACTAGTGGACATAACTCTATATTAACAAATCATTGGATCATTGATGTATTTAACAAATACTAGACCTGATATATGCTTTGCTGTAAATACCCTAAGTCAGTATCTAGTAGAACCTAGAAAAGGTTCATTTAATAGCTGCAAAGCATGTAATGAGATACCTAAAAGGTACATTAGATTTTGGCCTGTTTTATCTTGGAGGTCATGAACTTAGATTACATGGTTACTCAGATTCTGATTGGGCAGGTAGTGTCTCAGATAGAAAAAGTACCTCAGGTGGATGTTATGGTCTTGGATCTACCATGATCTCATGGTTCAGCAAGAAACAATCAAGTGTGGCCCTCAGTACTGCTGAAGCTGAATACATAGCTGCCTGCTCTGCTAGCTGTGAAGCAGTATGGCTTCGGAAACTTTTATCTGGAGTGTTTGAATTAGAAATGGAACCCACTGTGATTATGTGTGATAATCAAAGCTGCATCAAGATGACTGAAAATCCAGTGTTTCATGATAAGTCAAAACACATAGAGATCCGTTACTTTTATATTCGAGATATGGTGCAGAAAGGAGCTATCAAGCTAGAGTATATAAGCACTGAGGATCAAATTGCTGATATCCTGACCAAGCCTCTGTCTCGAGTAAAGTTTGAACACTTCCGAGACAAGCTTGGTGTAGTTCAGAAGAACCCTCCTCGAAAGGGGGAGTAGCACAGTATGAGACAAACAATCCTATCTCATCAATGATGAGGTTACTTATTTTTCTTTGCACTTACTCACCTAGAATTATTTAGATTTAGGACTCTTATATTCTTTATTTTGATGATTAGATGTATACATACTTTTGATGATAGATGTATACATGCTTTTGATGTTAGATGCTTTTGATGATTAGATGTATACATGCTAGATACTTTTGATGATGATTAGATGTATACATACTTTTGATGATAGATGTATACATGCTTTTGATGTTAGATGCTTTTGATGATTAGATGTATACATGCTTTTGATGATGATGATACATGTTGTGATTATACATGTTTTGATGATGATGATACATGTTTTGGTTATACATGTTTTGATGATGATGATACATGTTGTGATTATACATGTTTTGATGTTGATGATACATGTTGTGGTTATACATGTTCTACATGTTGTGGTTACACATGTTTTGATGATGATAATACATGTTGTGGTTATACATGTTTTGATGATGATGATACATGTTGTGGTTATACATGTTTTGATGTTATGATGATGAGGATACATGTTCTTGATGAACATGTGAAGGGATTGGATCATCCCTGGACTTTCAGTCCTAAAGAGAGCCGTAGACGTGAGGTCTCCGAGAATGAAGTCCTTAGTGGACAGTTGAGGGGATTGGATCATCCCTGGACTTTCAGTCCTAAAGAGAGCCATAGATGTGAGGTCTCCGAGAATGAAGTCCTTAGTGGAAAATTGAGGGGATTGGATCATCCCTGGACTTTCAGTCCTAAAGAGAGCCGTAGACGTGAGGTCTCCGAGAATGAAGTCCTTAGTGGACAGTTGAGGGGATTGGATCATCCCTGGACTTTCAGTCCTAAAGAGAGCCGTAGACGTGAGGTCTCCGAGAATGAAGTCCTTAGTGGACAGTTGAGGGGATTGGATCATCCCTGGACTTTCAGTCCTAAAGAAGAGCCGTAGATGTATGTCTTCGAGAATGAAGGGATTGGATCATTCCTGGACTTCAGTCCGAAAGAAGAGCCGTAGACATATGTCTTCGAGAATGAAGGGATTGGATCATTCCTGGACTTCAGTCCGAAAGAAGAGCCGTAGACGTATGTCTTCGAGAATGAAGGGATTGGATCATTCCTGGACTTCAGTCCGAAAGAAGAGCCGTAGACGTATGTCTTCGAGAATGAAGGGATTGGATCATTCCTGGACTTCAGTCCGAAAGAAGAGCCGTAGACGTATGTCTTCGAGAATGAAGGGATTGGATCATTCCTGGACTTCAGTCCGAAAGAAGAGCCATAGACGTATGTCTTCGATAATGAAGGGATTGGATCATTCCTGGACTTCAGTCCGAAAGAAGAGCCGTAGACGTATGTCTTCGATAATGAAGGGATTGGATCATTCCTGGACTTCAGTCCGAAAGAAGAGCTGTAGACATATGTCTTCGATAATGAAGGGATTGGATCATTCCTGGACTTCAGTCCGAAAGAAGAGCCGTAGACGTATGTCTTCGAGAATGAAGTCCTTGGTGGACGGTTGAGGATTAAGTCATCCTTGGACGTAGGTCCTAAAAGCACGGTGAAGGATTGGATCATCCTTGGACTTTGGTCCTGTAAACTGAGCCGTAGACGTGAGGTCTCCGAGAACATGATAGGACTGGATCATCCCTGGACTTTGGTTCAAAAGGTACATGACTGGTTTACATCATTCCTTGACGATGCTGATGATCGTGTGATGACGATGCCGATGATCGTGTGATGACGATGCTGATGATCGTGTGATGACGATGCTGATGATCGTGTGATGACGATACTGATGATCGTGTGATGACGATGCTGATGATCATGTGATGACGATGCTGATGATCGTATGATGACGATGCTGATGATCGCGTAATGACGATGCCGATGATCGTGTGATGACGATGCTGATGATCGTGTGATGACGATGCTGATGATCGTGTGATGACGATGCTGATGATCGTGTGATGACGATGATGATGATCGTGTGGCGATGATTATGATGATCATGTGATGACGATGCTAATGATCGTATGACGATGCTGATGACGATGTTGATGTTCCAGTAACTAGTCAAGTTACTGATGATGATGAAATGAAGAAAGCTTCCGATGATATATAGATGATGTAGTAAATGACTCCTTGCTCCTACAGATGTTGTTATAATATCCTTTTCGTTAAGGGGGAGTGTTGAATATTGTAACTTCTAAGAATATTATAATTGTACATTATTTATTCCGGAGATGTTTCATTCCTCCGAGGTAATCCTACTATGTATCTGGACATGTTTATTCCTCCAGGGTTTGATATTAACTAGGGTTATTAGACCCACCATGTGTGGGTCGGCCCTGTAGTTATATTTTAGGGGTTATTAGAGTTCTCCAGGTGAGGTCGGCCCCAACAGGTCTTTTAGTTAGTTGAGAGTCAAGTATAAATAGAGGAGGTGAACTCCTCATTAGATCACTCACTCACTTGTGGAAGAGTGCGCACTTGTCTGGGAGATCAGCTAAGGAGACAAAGGAAGGAGGAGCACATCTTGTATTTTTGGTTGATTATCTTATTGAGGAAAGCTTTGCTGGGTTTTCTACCCCATGAGGGTTTCCCAGGATATATTGTGTGTCTATCTTGTGATTATGCTTCTTTCAGTGATCTTGCTTGGTTATTTGGTTTAAACTTAACAAATTTGGGTCTCAATTCCTATATAAAGAGACTTTCTCTTTCATTTATTTCATTAGTTGTTGGTTTTTTGTTGTTCCATCTTGTGTTATTTTGAGACCTTCATTGAATACCAATGTAAAGAATACTAACCCCTTCTTTGTAGAGTGCAACCTTAAAGAAAAGGAGTGAGAGACATTTTATTTTCCTTTGTGAAATTGTGTTGGTCCTCCAACACATCAAATGGTTTGAGTAATTCTTGGGCGAGTCCATACTTGGTTGAGTCTTTTGACATTAATCTGTGCTTACCATCCACATATAATATATCAAAAAAGTATTTTTATGTTAAAAAAAAAGAAATCTACTAACCCTAAAGAATAATGTTAGTTGGAATTCTTAGTTATTCTAGATCTACTTGTTCTCCATTGATTATATCTATCTAAAAATCTAGAAATTTAATCCTAGGGCTTATCATACAAATTTCATATTTATTTATCTTAAGTCTCTTGGATTCAAAGATTAATATTAAGTGGAATTGGAATATCGTACAAAAATTAATATCTAGACTCTTGAATTGGAACTTTGTGCAAAAATTCCAATGCCTCTCAATGGTGATGGTGACAACATGGGCATGATGAGGATGAAGCTTATATTGATGGTATAAATGGGCATGGTGTTGATGGTGACAACACGGGCATGAGAAGGATGGTGGTAACATTGATGGGGGCAATGGGCATGATGTTGATGAATCATGATGGTCATGGCGCAATGAGAATGGGGATGGTGACTATGAACATGGGGATGTCGTTATGGTGAAAATGACCTAAATTTCCTATAGAGTGTAGAAAATTTCAAGCTACAACAAATAATTACATATCAAAATCTCCTTTCCCATATTGGGATCCTATTTATAAATAGCACCATGTGCCCCCTCCTCTAGGATTTATCCCCCACCTCTACCTTGGATCTTGAAGGTGTTCCTCCGAGGACATTATTTATTCCTCTAAGATTTGATGAAACTTCCT
The DNA here is from genome assembly GCA_027924585.1 of Larix kaempferi. Taxonomy (NCBI): domain Eukaryota; kingdom Viridiplantae; phylum Streptophyta; class Pinopsida; order Pinales; family Pinaceae; genus Larix; species Larix kaempferi. The sequence continues at coordinate 27,525,785 of BSBM01000074.1, read as the reverse complement.
AATGTAAGTGTTAAAATAAGGTATAAAAAGCTTCCCATGCCTAATAAGTGGTTTTTCTTAAGTGAGGGTTACATTTTTGTTATGGTCATGATAAAGGAGTTCAACATTAATCCCTTAAACCTAGAGCCTAGAGCCTAGCCTAAAAACCCTAGTTTTGAATCCAAATAATTAAACACTTATATGCAAAGTTTCTGACATGTATATAGAAAGGATGCATACAACTAAAAGCAAATCAAGTGCAATCCATATCTGACCCAAAATACATAAACAAAGAGGCTAAATGGCCTAGACTCCAATGAGCATGATTGCAACAATGGTGACAATGAGCACAATGAGCACAATGATGACGATGGTGATAATGGGCGTGAGAATAGATATGGTGATGGTGACAATGAGACAAAATGCATTAGTTTGATGGTGGATGGTGGATGATTGATGGGGAGGAGGATGGTGCAACACGAGCAAGAGGATGACGAGGCTTGATGGTGATTGTGATAGTGGTCATGGTGTTGGTGACAATGTTGTCATGATAGTGGAGTTCAACATTAAGTTGGTAACCCTAGAGCTTGGAGCCTATCCTAGAAACATGAGATCCTATCGTAAAAACCCTAGTTGTGTTGAATATTGTAACTTCTAAGAATATTATATTTGTATATTATTTATTCCGGAGATGTTCCATACCTCTGATGTGATTATACTATGAATCCGGAGATGTTTATTCCTCCGAGAAGTTGTGGTAACTAGGGTTATTAGACCCACCATGTGGGGGTCGGCCCAGTTAGTTATAATAAGGTATTTAACCTAATGGTTAAATACGAGCCTACATGTACTTGTGTAAAACATATGTCAGTGTAGTGTATAAATAGAGGAGGTGTGTTCCTCATTTGACACACTCACTCACTTGAGAGAGGCGCACTTGTGGAGGAGAGGTCTGCTATGGTGGAGGAGGAGATCATGTCTTTGGTTTGCATCTTTGTATATTGCTGGTCATCTATATTGAGGAAGCTTTGCTGGGTTTTCTACCCCATGAGGGTTTCCCACGATAAATTTGTGTCTCTTGTGTTTATGCTATGCTTGTTGTTTCTTCAGTGATCCTGTATATGCTATTATTGTGAAATGGAATGTAATGCTCCTATTTTTTGTATTATCATATTAAATATTAACATGGTATCAGAGCTAAACTGAAGGAAGGCAAGGTATGGCACTTACGACACTTGCTTTACTTACGACAATTTGAAGGTTAGGGTTTTATATAGCAAAAACCAGTCATCGTGGAACTTTTGCAATAAATCCACTTTGGCGAAGGTTCAGGATCGGAAACCTTTACATGTAGTAGAAAACATCTCCAGGAATCTTGTGTCCAAAGGGCACCCTCAGATTCGTTGTACTTTGTAAGTTATGATCAGTACAAGTTAGGGTTTCTGCCTCTTCCAGATCTCAGTCAAAATCAGGTGACCTTGGAAAAAAGGTCATAAATTGGGCTAGGAAGCTCCAAATGAAATTTCGTAAAAATTGACAGGTAGTACACAGACTGTACTATCTCAGGAAACTTTTTAAGAGGCCGAAGAAGAACCAGTGACACGTGGTATGCCGTACAAGTTCGCTCTCCTGTTTTATCCCATAAACAGGTCACGTTGCGACACTTGGCATAACTTTCTCTCAAAGAGTCCAATTGAGATCATACCTATCAGGATAGAAAGATAACAGGGCGAGCTATCTCAAAAAACGTTTTCAGAGGCCGAAGTTCAAACAGTGACACGTGGAACGCCATACAAGTTCGCTCTCCTGTTTTATCCCATAAACAGGTCACGTTGCGACACTTGGCATAACTCTCTCTCAGAAAATCCAATTGAGGTCAGACCTATCAGGATGGAAAGATGACAGGTCAGGCTACTGCAGAAAAGGTTTTCAGACCCTGTGGATTAGAAATTTCAGAGTTATATCAGAAACAATCAGGTGCATATTTCTGTCAAAACAGAATTATTTTTGGAGCACCTTTATTCATGGCTTCCGGAATTTAGGGTTTCGGAGAGAAGTTAGAATTTTTGGAATCGGAGTCCATGGCTGGAAGCTCCTCAGAAAAATAAGAGTTTAGAGCCTTGGATTGAACCTTTTGATTGGACAGAAGGGTGGGCTTCATCAAACCCTAGTTCGGGTTCCTGTCCAAAAGATCCAGAAGTTTCGAAGGCAATTTTGAGGGGTCAAATTTTGGAGATTTCAAAATTGAAGAATGCTAGGTTGATCAGCTTAGCAAGACACATTCTTCCATCCATTCAGAAGTGTGAAAGTCAAAGATTGAATTTTTAGGATTTCTCTAGCAAACCCTAATCAAGCTCCAGATCAAGTTTCAGGGGGAGTTGAGGCTAAGGCCTTACATAAGAAGACTACAAAAAGTCTCGACAGGTATGACTTGAGGAGGTTCAGGTATGCCTTGAAATCTGATTCTTTATTAAGTTCATAATGTGTTTGTCTTCATTTTATTTATTAGTACAATCTTGATTAATGTTATTAATTGTCTTATCACTCTAGTAACAATATGAATGCATGTGAATGATCGATGACATTCATTGATTAGGGCTATATGATTGTACTTATGCATTATGGTGTTGTGTGAGGTTGATGTTGTCTGCCAACAAGACACAGGTACATCACAAAAGACAAATCAAGTTCCATGACCATGACAAAATGAAGACAAAGACTCACGAGGTATGTATGACTTTGTTATATCATGTTTAACCTACGAGACATGCAGGTTCTAGCTCAGGATCTCTAAATCATTGAAGAGATTGTTTAGGTATGTTGTACATAACTAAGCATGTATACTAATCCAGGTATGTTTTCCTATGTCATGTTAGAATATTACCTTGTGTAAGTATACTTGGTATGATTGGTTAGTAATCAAGGGTTTATGCATATTATGTCTCTTATCTTGGTTGATGATTTAACTAACTAGATCAAACAAGAATATGCATGAGTAAAAGAAGACTTCCTTGAAACCCTGAATACTAATGATCATGACTGTACATATTCAAGATTATTTAGAATTAAAATGTTTTGATAATATTGAGAATATACTAATGAATGTATGTTTGTGTATGAGATCATGAGTATGACACTAGTGTACACTTGAGCATGCACAGTGGTACAGAATGAATAGAAGTTCAAAAGACATACAGAAGATCAAGCAGGAGGCAACCACACAAACATAAAAGATAAGTATTTGGGTTGTTATTAGAAATAGTAAATGATATTGCTTGTATGCATATTTGTATTCCTAGAATATATCATGCTGAGTGTAAACATTCATAAAGCATTGAACAATATACTACTAATATGCATATGATTGGTAAATTGGACAAACATTCCATTGTTGCTTGTCTAGAATGAAACCTCTTTGCTGACATGCTGAGAGTTGTGCACACTCTCGATAGTATGTTCTGGTAGAGATGGAAGGCATCTAGATAGCCACTGTATGCATACAGGATATGGGAAAGTGTTGTGCCAAAGTATTGGTCAAAATAGTTGCATAACTATGTAAATGATATCTGTATGCATAATAGGTTATCATATCAATATGATTTGATGATTATGAAGTATTACTAATCATGTACTTAATTTTGATTTGTAGGAAAGATCATGATGAATGATGAACTCTGAACAAGCGATGGATGTTCAACAAAATATTTACAAATCAAACACACTATAGAAAGCTTGTGGTTAAGAGATTCTCTTAGAAAGAGGAAGAGAATCATGATGAGATGTTTTGCTCCAAGGGACTAGATAAGACCATTCTCTTAATAATGTAATCAGGTTCTGTATGGGTTCCCAGGATCGGTAGTCAATTGATGAGCTTAATGATCATCATGGGTGATGTGGAATGCAAGAAGGAACTCACCACAGAGTTCGAATGATTTTGAGGCTCATATTAGTAGACCCATCTGACGAGAGATGGCACAGATAGATATGCAGAAGATCACTCAATGCTGAGTGTGAATAATGGACAATTGACAGCTTCATGACAAAGCTTGGGCTTTACCAGAAGTAAAGATATTCCTAACCTTTACCTTAAGGTTGTGGATGATGAACCTATCATACCATTATTGCATGACGATGATCTCTTTCTAACAAGGAATGAGAAACAGGTCATGAAAATGGCTGCAGAAATGAAAATGAAAGATATCGGATTAATGCACTACTTCTTAGGTCTAGAAGTATGGCAATATCCAAAAGGAATCTTTTAAATCAAGGTAAGTATGCTGTGAAGTTTCTAAAAAGATTTGATATGTTGGAGTATAAATCCATTGCCACTCCCATGGACTCCAACTTGAAGTTGTTAGTTAATGACTCATCGTATTTAGTGGACCTAACCCTATATAGACAAATCATTGGGACATTGATGTATTTAACAAATACTAGGCCAGATATATGCTTTGTTGTAAATACCCTAAGTCAATATCTAGTAGAACCTAGAAAGGTGCACTTAATAGCTACAAAGCATGTAGTGAGGTACCTAAAAGGTACATTAGATTTTTGGTCTATATTATCTTGGAGGTCATGAACTCCGTTTACATGGTTACTCAGATTCTGATTGGGCTGGAAGTGTCTCAGACAGAAAGAGTACATCAGGTGGATGTTATAGTCTTGAATCTGCCATGATCTCATGGTTCAGCAAGAAACAATCTAGTGTGGCTTCAGAAGCTTTTATATGGAGTGTTTGACTTAGAAATGGATCCCACTGTGATTATGTGTGACAATCAAAGCTGCATTAAGATGACTGAAAATCCTGTGTTCCACGATAAGTGAAAACACATAGAGATCCGATACTTCTATATACGAGATATGGTGCAAAAAGGAGCTATCAAGCTCGAATATATATATAAGCACTGAGGATCAGATTGCTGATATCTTGACTAAACCTCTATCTCGAGTAAAGTTTGAATACTTTCAAGACAAGATTGGTATAGTTCAAAAGGACCCTCCTCGAAAGGGGGAGTAGCATAGTATCTGATAACAAGTCTGTCTCATCAATGATGAGGTTACCTATTTACTGCACCTAGTTACTTAGAATTATTTAGATTTAGGATTCTTATATTTTTACTCTTGATGATAGATGTATTAGTGAGAATACATGCTCTTGATGATAGATGTATTAGTGAGAATACATGCTTTTGATGATAAATGTATTAGTGAGAATACATGCTTTTGATGATAGATGTATAAATGTTTTTTTGATAGATGTATACATGCTTTTAATGATATATGCATTGATGCTATTGATGAGGATACATGTTTTGATATACATGTTTTGATGATGAGGATACATGATGCCTTGATGTACTTGTATGGATGAAGATACTTGTACCCATGATTGACATTTGAGGGGATTGGATCATCCCTGGACTTCAGTCCTAAAGAGAGCCGTAGACGTATGTCTTCGAGAATGAAGTCCTTGGTGGACTTGAGGGGATTGGATCATCCCTGGACTTCAGTCCTAAAGAGAGACGTAGACATATGTCTTCGATAATGAAGTCCTTGGTGGACTTGAGGGGATTGGATCATCCCTGGACTTCAGTCCTAAAGAGAGTCGTAGACGTATGTCTTCAAGAATGAAGTCCTTAGTGGACTTGAGGGGATTGGATCATCCCTGGACTTCAGTCCTAAAGAGAGCCGTAGACGTATGTCTTCGAGAATGAAGTCCTTGGTGGACTTGAGGGGATTGGATCATCCCTGGACTTCAGTCCTAAAGAGAGCCATAGACGTATGTCTTCGAGAATGAAGTACTTGGTGGACTTGAGGGGATTGGATCATCCCTAGAATTCAGTCCTGAAGAGAGCCGGAGACATATGTCTTCGGGAATGAAGTCCTTGGTGGACTTGAGGGGATTGGATCATCCCTGGACTTCAGTCCTAAAGAGAGCCGTAGACATGATGTCTCCGAGAACTAAATCCTGAATGAATAGGTAAGGGGATTGGATCGTCCTCGGACTTTAGTCCTTTGAATTGAGCCATAGACATGATGTCTCCGAGAACTAAAACCTGAATGAACAGGTAAGGGGATTGGATCATCCTCAGACTTTAGTCCTTTGAATTGAGACGTAGACATGAGGTCTCCGAGAATTGAATGATAGGACTGGATCGTCCCTGGACTTCGGTTCAAAAGGTACATGATAGGACTGGATTGTCCCTGGACTTCGGTTCAAAAGGTACATGATAGGACTGGATCGTCCCTGGACTTCGGTTAAAAAGGTACATGATAGGACTGGATCGTCCCTGGACCTTGGTTCAAAATGTACGTGTGTCATGTCCCAAATTTTGTATTGGGTCAAAATGGCCTAATCACATTGGCCCTATTCATTAGAGTTTGTCAAATTGATGCTAAAGGTCAAATAATTGCCAAGGAGGAAAATTACTAGTTTCCTAGGTTTGGGGTGGAAGCTTTGGGATTTGGAATAATGGGGATAATAAATGATGTTTGAACATTAGAATGGCATAAATATTTAATAAAGGAGATAAATAAATATATACAAGTGAAAATCAAAGTGGCATTTCATCATGAAGACACATGGAGGAAGTGGGACCCACATATGGCTAGATTTCCCCACTACACTTGGCATCATTCTCTCACCAATTCGAATTCAAGGTGAATGGTAACATACTTTGGGGAGTCCAAAAGGTATTATTCATTGCATGACTCATCCAAGGTCGAAATATAGAGGAAGAGTAACTCCCATGGAAGAGGAAGAGGCAATTTGGAGCTAGTGAGACACTTGGGCTAGATTCCCTAGCTCTATGACAACAATGATGAAGATGCTATGACACCTATGACACAAATCAGACCTGAAGGCTAACATATGACATATATGACATTTCAGGGCTAAAAATAGACTCCAAGAGGGCGCTCAAGGGTTTTAGGGCATCTAAGATGCTTCCACATGTGATTTGGTGGAAGTGGGAGACTAGGAATTGTTGTACAAGTGGCATTCTTTGGAATCTCTTCCCAACATGAGTTGGCATGAGTCTCTTGGAAGGAATTCGACCCATGGAGGACATTAGAAGTTTATAAATGTCAATAACAAACAATGAAATGGGATTTTGATCATTTGTAGAATTTGCAATTGCATTTGTGAAGAGGGAGAGCTAGTGGATGACTAGTTTCTTGCCTTAGCCAATTTCGAGGGTGAAAGATTCCCATCCAAGTTGGCAATTGGAAAGTTAGACCTTTCATTTGCAGCTTTAATGGAGTCTTTATTTGCAGGTTTAAGCTACAGGGAATCTCATGGTTTCTTCTATTGCAGCTCGCTCCTTCAACCATTTCCAGTTTTTATGGCATATTCTTGATCCTTGAGGGAGGACGTTTTTGGTGAGCTATTGTACTCTTTGGGGGAGCTTCTAATGCCCCATTTATTTTGTAATATGAATTAAATACTCTGTTCTTCATCTCCAAAAAGTTTCAGGTCGAAATTCCAAGTAGAAATGTATAAATCTCATTTTTAATGGAAGAACAATGCCATTTCCCCACTACCTTGTTGTGAACCAATGTATTGATGATGATTTCGAATGAATGGATGATTCTATGATATATCTGTGATAAATATGCTCACATGGATGTCTTCTACAAGTTTCATGTACTGTACTTGAGCATTTGAAGCATTTTTAATCAGTTTAGTTGTATTGGGAGGTGAAATAGTGTCATTTCCCCAAGGGTCGAATTGGGGATTTTTGCAATTGAATGGGAGAGGGTGAGAACAGTTGTAATAAACCATTAATGGTGCATATGAGACCTTAATAACATACTTAACACATTACATACCTCTGTTCATAAATTTGAGTGGGTTTGGAGGCATTTGGGAAGCCATTTTCAGTACTTACCTCAGGGGGATTTGAACCCCAAATTACTAGTAAAATTGCATACTTGGTCCAGAATCTTAAGAGAGTTTGCAGAGGTCTTTTGGTGGCCATATTTTATCCCTAAACATCATATTCAATTCCTAATATCATTCATAAACCTTCCTTGAATATTTGAAGGCATTTGGAGTCAATTTGAGACCTAGAGACCAATACTAGACAAAGGGAAATCACTAGTAAAGTTACCTACATTGACCAGAATTGAAAGAGTATTTGCAGAAGTGTTTTAAAGGTACAAAGGCATGCCTGAAACACATATTTATGTTCTAACATCATTCATATACCTTCTCAGAAGATTTGGGATCATTTGGGGCAAATTTGGGACCTCGAGATCGAAACTAGTCCAAGGTCGAACCAAGGAAAAAAGTGGAAAATTGCAATTTTAATAAAATTCCAAACAAGGGACATTACAGTGGTATCAGAGCATGGTCCTTGCACCTGTGTATTAGGTACATACATTCAATAATAATTGGTAGCCATGTCTTACTATTATGATGAATCCTATGAGTACAATTCTTATGATGAATATGCAGATGCTTATGAGCAATATGAAGCAGAATGTGAATGGTATGAGGAAAAGGTGCCATCATGCAACACTTCTTACAATTTCAAGAGAAATGAAGATTATTCTTATGAATTTAAATCTGATGAATATGAATGTGTCACACCAACCAAGGATAATTCTATGAGTGAGTTCCAAAGATGGAGAGCAAATTATAAAACCTTGCCCCAGCAATATCAAAAATATCAAGAATATCTTGCTTCGAGCAAAAATACACAAAATGCCATGTCTTTTGAGTACTATGCTGAATATGTTTTTGAAAATAGGCCCAAAAATGAAGATGTGGAGTTAGTGAAGAAAGGTTTATGCCCTTCTTGTAAGAACCCTTGGAGCGAGTATCATATATGTGTGCATGAAATGATGTCCTCTTTGATGAGAGCTTTTGAGATTTATTCAAGAAGGGATTCCAAATATACCGATCCTAAGGAAAACAAGGGGAAAAATGAATCAGCTTGCTTGAAGGAGAAAAATGAAGAGACATCACAAGAGCATGAAGAAGATTCTATTGAAAATATGGAAGATCATTTCGAGACACCTTCTAGCTTATACATGAACCAAAGAGCATCTACTGATGGATGCTTAAACTATGAAGGAGTACCTACTGATGGGTGCTCACACCTCTATGTTGGTGACATAGAGATCACTTTTGAAAGTGTTGCTGCAAGCCCAAGTTCCATTAAGCATGATAATGAAGACCTTGTAGCAGTTGAAGAAGAACCAAGATCAACTTCCCCATCACCACTTGAGCTTCATGAAGTTGGTCCAAGCAAAAATGAAGAAGATGAGGAGGTTCATTTGCAAAAGCCTCATTTTCTTGAAGGGTCCTTAAAGATGAATGAAAAGAAGATCCAAGAGTCCCTCAGCATTCTCCATGAGACTCAAGCGTTGGTGTCAAATTCTTGTTGGAGAGCTACTTCATTGGAGGAAACATCCTTCCTTGAAGATATGGAGAAGATTCAAAGAGCAATGTGCCACATCAAAGGTAATTTCATGTCTTTGCTTTTTGATAGAAACCATTTGTTTGAGCTTAATTAATTGTTACATGATGCATACTTGAAGAATAATGAGGATATTCATAAGCTCACAATTCAAAATGAGCAACTTCTTGAAAAGTTGCAAGATACTTGTTTTTCCTCATATGTTTCAGATTGTCAAATGGTAGATTGTTTGGAGGATTCTCATGACATGGTGGATCATGAGAAATGTGAAAATTTGAATGTTCTTGATGTGTTTGGAGATGAACTTGAAGAGATCCAAACACTTGATGTGGTGGAAGAAGAATTTGAATTTCCTATTGATGAAGGTTGTGCAATTTTTAAAGAAGAGCATGATTCATCTACATTGGAACCAAACTATGACAAAGAGTTCACACTTTTGAAGGAGCTGCATGATACTACCCATATGGATCCTCCCCATGATGAAACTTCTGTACTTTTTGATCATTTGGGTGATTTGGTTCATTCTCCTACATCCTACAATTCCATGCTTTGCAACATTAGTCTCAATGAAGTATGGGTGAAAGGGTTCTTTTTGATGGTGCCACATGAGGAGTATGATATGGTTGGAGCAAATTCTTATTCACATTTGCAGTAGCATACTTTATTACTTTATGATGATGCACATCTACATGGATGCACCTATGATATGCATTTGAGTCACTTGAAGACTCATGGTTTTTCTTGCTCAACACTTGATTCATTTGATGTTGGAGGAACTTCATCCAACACTTGGGTGAATAGATTTATGATTGGAGAACATTTGTGTTGGAAGCCACATACTTTGTTATATCTTTATGATGATCACATTCAGGGATGTATGGGTGAGACTTCTTTGAGTCATTTGAAGTCTCCTTGTTTTTTCTGCTCATTATTTGGTTCAGATTTTAGTGGAGATTTTTCATTCACTTCTTGGATGAAAGAATACATGGCTGAATATTTTGATGCATATCACATCCTTTTGGAGCAGATTTATAGGACATGGGATCCTCACCTATGTCATTGGAGCAGATTTGATGGGTCACTTGAAGTTTGTATGCACTTGGAAAACGGTGGTCTACTTGCTTGGAGGTATAAGCACTTTCATGATTCTTTGATGAAGCACCTCCTTGATATTAATTTTCATTATGTAGTTATGTACTTTGATGATATATATTTTGTACTCATGATGTTTGGAAGAATGCATACAAGAAAATGGGATCCAGGAATCCTCTTATATGATGGTATGAGTTGGAGAGCACTCTTAATTGTTCGGGTGCAATACAAGCAATGGGACCCTGGAATAATTTTTATCTCATTGGTTTCAAATTTTTTGGGGAAACAAGCAGTATGGGAGATGGATTTCCCCACTTAAGAAAGCGATTTTTATCAGAGTAGTGCAGCAGCAAGCATGTTGGTTCCTCTCTAAAATCTTCATGGAAACTCAAAGACTCAAGGTTGGGCAATTCAATGGCAACTTCAAAGAATTATACAGAAAGCAGGTTCTTCAACACCCATGTTTAAAATTGCTTGAGGACAAGCAATATTGGGAAGGGAGGATTTGTCATGTCCCAAATTTTGTATTGGGTCAAAATGGCCTAATCACATTGGCCCTATTCATTAGAGTTTGTCAAATTGATGCTAGAGGTCAAATAATTGCCAAGGAGGAAAATTACTAGTTTCCTAGGTTTGGGGTGGAAGCTTTGGGATTTGGAATAATGGGGATAATAAATGATGTTTGAACATTAGAATGGAATAAATATTTAATAAATGAGATAAATAAATATATACAAGTGAAAATCAAAGTGGCATTTCATCATGAAGACACATGGAGGAAGTGGGACCCACATATGGCTAGATTTCCCCACTACACTTGGCATCATTCTCTCACCAATTCGAATTCAAGGTGAATGGTAACATACTTTGGGGAGTCCAAAAGGTATTATTCATTGCATGACTCATCCAAGGTCGAAATATAGAGGAAGAGTAACTCCCATGGAAGAGGAAGAGGCAATTTGGAGCTAGTGAGACACTTGGGCTAGATTCCCTAGCTCTATGACAACAATGATGAAGATGCTATGACACCTATGACACAAATCAGACCTGAAGGCTAACATATGACATATATGACATTTCAGGGCTAAAAATAGACTCCAAGAGGGCGCTCAAGGGTTTTAGGGCATCTAAGATGCTTCCACATGTGATTTGGTGGAAGTGGGAGACTAGGAATTGTTGTACAAGTGGCGTTCTTTGGAATCTCTTCCCAACATGAGTTGGCATGAGTCTCTTGGAAGGAATTCGACCCTTGGAGGACATTAGAAGTTTATAAATGTCAATAACAAACAATGAAATGGGCTTTTGATCATTTGTAGAATTTGCAATTGCATTTGTGAAGAGGGAGAGCTAGTGGATGACTAGTTTCTTGCCTTAGCCAATTTCGAGGGTGAAAGATTCCCATCCAAGTTGGAAATTGGAAAGTCAGACCTTTCATTTGGAGATTTAATGGAGTCTTTATTTGCAGGTTTAAGATACAGGGAATCTCATGGTTTCTTCTATTGCAGCTCGCTCCTTCAACCATTTCCAGTTTTGATGGCATATTCTTGATCCTTGAGGGAGGGCGTTTTTGGTGAGCTATTGTACTCTTTGGGGGAGCTTCTAATGCCCCATTTATTTTGTAATATGAATTAAATACTCTGTTCTTCATCTCCAAAAAGTTTCAGGTCGAAATTCCAAGTAGAAATGTATAAATCTCATTTTTAATGGAAGAACAATGCCATTTCCCCACTACCTTGTTGTGAACCAATGTATTGATGATGATTTCGAATGAATGGATGATTCTATGATATATCTGTGATAAATATGCTCACATGGATGTCTTCTACAAGTTTCATGTACTGTACTTGAGCATTTGAAGCATTTTTAATCAGTTTAGTTGTATTGGGAGGTGAAATAGTGCCATTTCCCCAAGGGTCGAATTGGGGATTTTTGCAATTGAATGGGAGAGGGTGAGAACAGTTGTAATAAACCATTAATGGTTCATATGAGACCTTAATAACATACTTAACACATTACATACCTCTGTTCATAAATTTGAGTGGGTTTGGAGGCATTTGGGAAGCCATTTTCAGTACTTACCTCAGGGGGATTTGAACCCCAAATTACTAGTAAAATTGCATACTTGGTCCAGAATCTTAAGAGAGTTTGCAGAGGTCTTTTGGTGGCCATATGTTATCCCTAAAAATCATATTCAATTCCTAATATCATTCATAAACCTTCCTTGAAGATTTGAAGGCATTTGGAGTCAATTTGAGACCTAGAGACCAATACTAGACAAAGGGAAATCACTAGTAAAGTTACCTACATTGACCAGAATTGAAAGAGTATTTGCAGAAGTGTTTTAAAGGTACAAAGGCATGCCTGAAACACATATTTATGTTCTAACATAATTCATATACCTTCTCAGAAGATTTGGGATCATTTGGGGAAAATTTGGGACCTCGAGATCGAAACTAGTCCAAGGTCGAACCAAGGAAAAAAGTGGAAAATTGCAATTTTAATAAAATTCCAAACAAGGGACATTACAGTGGTATCAGAGCATGGTCCTTGCACCTGTGTATTAGGTACATACATTCAAGAATAATTGGTAGCCATGTCTTACTATTATGATGAATCCTATGAGTACAATTCTTATGATGAATATGCAGATGCTTATGAGCAATATGAAGCAGAATGCGAATGGTATGAGGAAAAGGTGCCATCATGCAACACTTCTTACAATTTCAAGAGAAATGAAGATTATTCTTATGACTTTAAATCTGATGAATATGAATGTGTCACACCAACCAAGGATAATTCTATGAGTGAGTTCCAAAGATGGAGAGCAAATTATAAAACCTTACCCCAGCAATATCAAAAATATCAAGAATATCTTGCTTCGAGCAAAAATACACAAAATGCCATGTCTTTTGATTACTATGCTGAATATGTTTTTGAAAATAGGCCCAAAAATGAAGATGTGGAGTTAGTGAAGAAAGGTTTATGCCCTTCTTGTAAGAACCCTTGGAGCGAGTATCATATATGTGTGCATGAAATGATGTCCTCTTTGATGAGAGCTTTTGAGATTTATTCAAGAAGGGATTCCAAATATACCGATCCTAAGGAAAACAAGGGGAAAAATGAATCAGCTTGCTTGAAGGAGAAAAATGAAGAGACATCACAAGAGCATGAAGAAGATTCTATTGAAAATATGGAAGATCATTTCGAGACACCTTCTAGCTTATACATGAACCAAAGAGCATATACTGATGGATGCTTAAACTATGAAGGAGTACCTACTGATGGGTGCTCACACCTCTATGTTGGTGACATAGAGATCACTTTTGAAAGTGTTGCTGCAAGCCCAAGTTCCATTAAGCATGATAATGAAGACCTTGTAGCAGTTGAAGAAGAACCAAGATCAACTTCCCCATCACCACTTGAGCTTCATGAAGTTGGTCCAAGCAAAAATGAAGAAGATGAGGAGGTTCATTTGCAAAAGCCTCATTTTCTTGAAGGGTCCTTAAAGATGAATGAAAAGAAGATCCAAGAGTCCCTCAGCATTCTCCATGAGACTCAAGCGTTGGTGTCAAATTCTTGTTGGAGAGCTACTTCATTGGAGGAAACATCCTTCCTTGAAGATATGGAGAAGATTCAAAGAGCAATGTGCCACATCAAAGGTAATTTCATGTCTTTGCTTTTTGATAGAAACCATTTGTTTGAGCTTAATGAATTGTTACATGATGCATACTTGAAGAATAATGAGGATATTCATAAGCTCACAATTCAAAATGAGCAACTTCTTGAAAAGTTGCAAGATACTTGTTTTTCCTCATATGTTTCAGATTGTCAAATGGTAGATTGTTTGGAGGATTCTCATGACATGGTGGATCATGAGAAATGTGAAAATTTGAATGTTCTTGATGTGTTTGGAGATGAACTTGAAGAGATCCAAACACTTGATGTGGTGGAAGAAGAATTTGAATTTCCTATTGATGAAGGTTGTGCAATTTTTAAAGAAGAGCATGATTCATCTACATTGGAACCAAACTATGACAAAGAGTTCACACTTTTGAAGGAGCTGCATGATACTACCCATATGGATCCTCCCCATGATGAAACTTCTGTACTTTTTGATCATTTGGGTGATTTGGTTCATTCTCCTACATCCTACAATTCCATGCTTTGCAACATTAGTCTCAATGAAGTATGGGTGAAAGGGTTCTTTTTTATGGTGCCACATGAGGAGTATGATATGGTTGGAGCAAATTCTTATTCACATTTGCAGCAGCATACTTTATTACTTTATGATGATGCACATCTACATGGATGCACCTATGATATGCATTTGAGTCACTTGAAGACTCATGGTTTTTCTTGCTCAACACTTGATTCATTTGATGTTGGAGGAACTTCATCCAACACTTGGGTGAATAGATTTATGATTGGAGAACATTTGTGTTGGAAGCCACATACTTTGTTATATCTTTATGATGATCACATTCAGGGATGTATGGGTGAGACTTCTTTGAGTCATTTGAAGTCTCCTTGTTTTTTCTGCTCATTATTTGGTTCAGATTTTAGTGGAGATTCTTCATTCACTTCTTGGATGAAAGAATACATGGCTGAATATTTTGATGCATATCACATCCTTTTGGAGCAGATTTATAGGACATGGGATCCTCACCTATGTCATTGGAGCATATTTGATGGGTCACTTGAAGCTTGTATGCACTTGGAAAACGATGGTCTACTTGCTTGGAGGTATAAGCACTTTCATGATTCTTTGATGAAGCACCTCCTTGATATTAATTTTCATTATGTAGTTATGTACTTTGATGATATATATTTTGTACTCATGATGTTTGGAAGAATGCATACAAGAAAATGGGATCCAGGAATCCTCTTATATGATGGTATGGGTTGGAGAGCACTCTTAATTGTTCGGGTGCAATACAAGCAATGGGACCCTGGAATAATTTTTATCTCATTGGTTTCAAATTTTTTGGGGAAACAAGCAGTATGGGAGATGGATTTCCCCACTTAATAAAGCGATTTTTATCAGAGTAGTGCAGCAGCAAGCATGTTGGTTCCTCTCTAAAATCTTCATGGAAACTCAAAGACTCAAGGTTGGGCAATTCAATGGCAACTTCAAAGAATTATACAGAAAGCAGGTTCTTCAACACCCATGTTTAAAATTGCTTGAGGACAAGCAATATTGGGAAGGGAGGATTTGTCATGTCCCAAATTTTGTATTGGGTCAAAATGGCCTAATCACATTGGCCCTATTCATTAGAGTTTGTCAAATTGATGCTAGAGGTCAAATAATTGCCAAGGAGGAAAATTACTAGTTTCCTAGGTTTGGGGTGGAAGCTTTGGGATTTGGAATAATGGGGATAATAAATGATGTTTGAACATTAGAATGGCATAAATATTTAATAAAGGAGATAAATAAATATATACAAGTGAAAATCAAAGTGGCATTTCATCATGAAGACACATGGAGGAAGTGGGACCCACATATGGCTAGATTTCTCCACTACACTTGGCATCATTCTCTCACCAATTCGAATTCAAGGTGAATGGTAACATACTTTGGGGAGTCCAAAAGGTATTATTCATTGCATGACTCATCCAAGGTCGAAATATAGAGGAAGAGTAACTCCCATGGAAGAGGAAGAGGCAATTTGGAGCTAGTGAGACACTTGGGCTAGATTCCCTAGCTCTATGACAACAATGATGAAGATGCTATGACACCTATGACACAAATCAGACCTGAAGGCTAACATATGACATATATGACATTTCAGGGCTAAAAATAGACTCCAAGAGGGCACTCAAGGGTTTTAGGGCATCTAAGATGCTTCCACATGTGATTTGGTGGAAGTGGGAGACTAGGAATTGTTGTACAAGTGGCGTTCTTTGGAATCTCTTCCCAACATGAGTTGGCATGAGTCTCTTGGAAGGAATTCGACCCATGGAGGACATTAGAAGTTTATAAATGTCAATAAAAAACAATGAAATGAGCTTTTGATCATTTGTAGAATTTTCAATTGCATTTGTGAAGAGGGAGAGCTAGTGGATGACTAGTTTCTTGCCTTAGCCAATTTCGAGGGTGAAAGATTCCCATCCAAGTTGGCAATTGGAAAGTCAGACCTTTCATTTGGAGCTTTAATAGAGTCTTTATTTGTAGGTTTAAGCTACAGGGAATCTCATGGTTTCTTCTATTGCAGCTCGCTCCTTCAACCATTTCCAGTTTTGATGGCATATTCTTGATCCTTGAGGGAGGGCGTTTTTGGTGAGCTATTATACTCTTTGGGGGAGCTTCTAATGACCCATTTATTTTGTAATATGAATTAAATACTCTGTTATTCATCTCCAAAAAGTTTCAGGTCAAAATTCCAATTAGAAATGTATAAATCTCATTTTTAATGGAAGAACAATGCCATTTCCCCACTACCTTGTTGTGAACCAATGTATTGATGATGATTTCGAATGAATGGATGATTCTATGATATATCTGTGATAAATATGCTCACATGGATGTCTTCTACAAGTTTCATGTACTGTACTTGAGCATTTGAAGCATTTTTAATCAGTTTAGTTGTATTGGGAGGTGAAATAGTGCCATTTCCCCAAGGGTCGAATTGGGTATTTTTGCAATTGAATGGGAGAGGGTGAGAACAGTTGTAATAAACCATTAATGGTGCATATGAGACCTTAATAACATACTTAACACATTACATACCTCTGTTCATAAATTTGAGTGGGTTTGGAGGCATTTGGGAAGCCATTTTCAGTACTTACCTCAGGGGGATTTGAACCCCAAATTACTAGTAAAATTGCATACTTGGTCCAGAATCTTAAGAGAGTTTGCAGAGGTCTTTTGGTGGCCATATGTTATCCCTAAACATCATATTCAATTCCTAATATCATTCATAAACCTTCCTTGAAGATTTGAAGGCATTTGGAGTCAATTTGAGACCTAGAGACCAATACTAGACAAAGGGAAATCACTAGTAAAGTTACCTACATTGACCAGAATTGAAAGAGTATTTGTAGAAGTGTTTTAAAGGTACAAAGGCATGCCTGAAACACATATTTATGTTCTAACATAATTCATATACCTTCTCAGAAGATTTGGGATCATTTGGGGCAAATTTGGGACCTCGAGATCGAAACTAGTCCAAGGTCGAACCAAGGAAAAAAGTGGAAAATTGCAATTTTAATAAAATTCCAAACAAGGGACATTACAGTGGTATCAGAGCATGGTCCTTGCACCTGTGTATTAGGTACATACATTCAAGAATAATTGGTAGCCATGTCTTACTATTATGATGAATCCTATGAGTACAATTCTTATGATGAATATGCAGATGCTTATGAGCAATATGAAGCAGAATGTGAATGGTATGAGGAAAAGGTGCCATCATGCAACACTTCTTACAATTTCAAGAGAAATGAAGATTATTCTTATGACTTTAAATCTGATGAATATGAATGTGTCACACCAACCAAGGATAATTCTATGAGTGAGTTCCAAAGATGGAGAGCAAATTATAAAACCTTGCCCCAGTAATATCAAAAATATCAAGAATATCTTGCTTCGAGCAAAAATACACAAAATGCCATGTCTTTTGAGTACTATGCTGAATATGTTTTTGAAAATAGGCCCAAAAATGAAGATGTGGAGTTAGTGAAGAAAGGTTTATGCCCTTCTTGTAAGAACCCTTGGAGCGAGTATCATATATGTGTGCATGAAATGATGTCCTCTTTGATGAGAGCTTTTGAGATTTATTCAAGAAGGGATTCCAAATATACCGATCCTAAGGAAAACAAGGGGAAAAATGAATAAGCTTGCTTGAAGGAGAAAAATGAAGAGACATCACAAGAGCATGAAGAAGATTCTATTGAAAATATGGAAGATCATTTCGAGACACCTTCTAGCTTATACATGAACCAAAGAGCATCTACTGATGGATGCTTAAACTATGAAGGAGTACCTACTGATGGGTGCTCACACCTCTATGTTGGTGACATAGAGATTACTTTTGAAAGTGTTGCTGCAAGCCCAAGTTCCATTAAGCATGATAATGAAGACCTTGTAGCAGTTGAAGAAGAACCAAGATCAACTTCCCCATCACCACTTGAGCTTCATGAAGTTGGTCCAAGCAAAAATGAAGAAGATGAGGAGGTTCATTTGCAAAAGCCTCATTTTCTTGAAGGGTCCTTAAAGATGAATGAAAAGAAGATCCAAGAGTCCCTTAGCATTCTCCATGAGACTCAAGCGTTGGTGTCAAATTCTTGTTGGAGAGCTACTTCATTGGAGGAAACATCCTTCCTTGAAGATATGGAGAAGATTCAAAGAGCAATGTGCCACATCAAAGGTAATTTCATGTCTTTGCTTTTTGATAGAAACCATTTGTTTGAGCTTAATGAATTGTTACATGATGCATACTTGAAGAATAATGAGGATATTCATAAGCTCACAATTCAAAATGAGCAACTTCTTGAAAAGTTGCAAGATACTTGTTTTTCCTCATATGTTTCAGATTGTCAAATGGTAGATTGTTTAGAGGATTCTCATGACATGGTGGATCATGAGAAATGTGAAAATTTGAATGTTCTTGATGTGTTTGGAGATTAACTTGAAGAGATCCAAACACTTGATGTGGTGGAAGAAGAATTTGAATTTCCTATTGATGAAGGTTGTGCAATTTTTAAAGAAGAGCATGATTCATCTACATTGGAACCAAACTATGACAAAGAGTTCACACTTTTGAAGGAGCTGCATGATACTACCCATATGGATCCTCCCCATGATGAAACTTCTGTACTTTTTGATCATTTGGGTGATTTGGTTCATTCTCCTACATCCTACAATTCCATGCTTTGCAACATTAGTCTCAATGAAGTATGGGTGAAAGGGTTCTTTTTGATGGTGCCACATGAGGAGTATGATATGGTTGGAGCAAATTCTTATTCACATTTGCAGCAGCATACTTTATTACTTTATGATGATGCACATCTACATGGATGCACCTATGATATGCATTTGAGTCACTTGAAGACTCATGGTTTTTCTTGCTCAACACTTGATTCATTTGATGTTGGAGGAACTTCATCCAACACTTGGGTGAATAGATTTATGATTGGAGAACATTTGTGTTGGAAGCCACATACTTTGTTATATCTTTATGATGATCACATTCAGGGATGTATGGGTGAGACTTCTTTGAGTCATTTGAAGTCTCCTTGTTTTTTCTGCTCATTATTTGGTTCAGATTTTAGTGGAGATTCTTCATTCACTTCTTGGATGAAAGAATACATGGCTGAATATTTTGATGCATATCACATCCTTTTGGAGCAGATTTATAGGACATGGGATCCTCACCTATGTCATTGGAGCAGATTTGATGGGTCACTTGAAGCTTGTATGCACTTGGAAAACGGTGGTCTACTTGCTTGGAGGTATAAGCACTTTCATGATTCTTTGATGAAGCACCTCCTTGATATTAATTTTCATTATGTAGTTATGTACTTTGATGATATATATTTTGTACTCATGATGTTTGGAAGAATGCATACAAGAAAATGGGATCCAGGAATCCTCTTATATGATGGTATGGGTTGGAGAGCACTCTTAATTGTTCGGGTGCAATACAAGCAATGGGACCCTGGAATAATTTTTATCTCATTGGTTTCAAATTTTTTGGGGAAACAAGCAGTATGGGAGATGGATTTCCCCACTTAAGAAAGCGATTTTTATCAGAGTAGTGCAGCAGCAAGCATGTTGGTTCCTCTCTAAAATCTTCATGGAAACTCAAAGACTCAAGGTTGGGCAATTCAATGGCAACTTCAAAGAATTATACAGAAAGCAGGTTCTTCAACACCCATGTTTAAAATTGCTTGAGGACAAGCAATATTGGGAAGGGAGGATTTGTCATGTCCCAAATTTTGTATTGGGTCAAAATGGCCTAATCACATTGGCCCTATTCATTAGAGTTTGTCAAATTGATGCTAAAGGTCAAATAATTGCCAAGGAGGAAAATTACTAGTTTCCTAGGTTTGGGGTGGAAGCTTTGGGATTTGGAATAAGGGGGATAATAAATGATGTTTGAACATTAGAATGGCATAAATATTTAATAAAGGAGATAAATAAATATATACAAGTGAAAATCAAAGTGGCATTTCATCATGAAGACACATGGAGGAAGTGGGACCCACATATGGCTAGATTTCCCCACTACACTTGGCATCATTCTCTCACCAATTCGAATTCAAGGTGAATGGTAACATACTTTGGGGAGTCCAAAAGGTATTATTCATTGCATGACTCATCCAAGGTTGAAATATAGAGGAAGAGTAACTCCCATGGAAGAGGAAGAGGCAATTTGGAGCTAGTGAGACACTTGGGCTAGATTCCCTAGCTCTATGACAACAATGATGAAGATGCTATGACACCTATGACACAAATCAGACTTTAAGGCTAACATATGACATATATGACATTTCAGGGCTAAAAATAGACTCCAAGAGGGCGCTCAAGGGTTTTAGGGCATCTAAGATGCTTCCACATGTGATTTGGTGGAAGTGGGAGACTAGGAATTGTTGTACAAGTGGCGTTCTTTGGAATCTCTTCCCAACATGAGTTGGCATGAGTCTCTTGGAAGGAATTCGACCCATGGAGGACATTAGAAGTTTATAAATTTCAATAACAAACAATGAAATGGGCTTTTGATCATTTGTAGAATTTGCAATTGCATTTGTGAAGAGGGAGAGCTAGTGGATGACTAGTTTCTTGCCTTAGCCAATTTCGAGGGTGAAAGATTCCCATCCAAGTTGGCAATTGGAAAGTTAGACCTTTCATTTGGAGCTTTAATGGAGTCTTTATTTGCAGGTTTAAGCTATAGGGAATCTCATGGTTTCTTCTATTGTAGCTCGCTCCTTCAACCATTTCCAGTTTTGATGGCATATTCTTGATCCTTGAGGGAGGGCGTTTTTGGTGAGCTATTGTACTCTTTGGGGGAGCTTCTAATGCCCCATTTCTTTTTTAATATGAATTAAATACTCTGTTCTTCATCTCCAAAAAGTTTCAGGTCGAAATTCCAAGTAGAAATGTATAAATCTCATTTTTAATGGAAGAACAATGCCATTTCCCCACTACCTTGTTGTGAACCAATGTATTGATGATGATTTCGAATGAATGGATGATTCTATGATATATCTATGATAAATATGCTGAAATGGATGTCTTCTACAAGTTTCATGTACTGTACTTGAGCATTTGAAGCATTTTTAATCAGTTTAGTTGTATTGGGAGGTGAAATAGTGCCATTTCCCCAAGGGTCGAATTGGGGATTTTTGCAATTGAATGGGAGAGGGTGAGAACAGTTGTAATAAAACATTAATGGTGCATATGAGACCTTAATAAAATAATTAACACATTACATACCTCTGTTCATAAATTTGAGTGGGTTTGGAGGCATTTGGGAAGCCATTTTCAGTACTTACCTCAGGGGGATTTGAACCCCAAATTACTAGTAAAATTGCATATTTGGTCCAGAATCTTAAGAGTGTTTGCAGAGTTATTTTGGTGGCCATATGTTATCCCTAAACATCATATTCAATTCCTAATATCATTCATAAACCTTCCTTGAAGATTTGAAGGCATTTGGAGTCAATTTGAGACCTAGAGACCAATACTAGACAAAGGGAAATCACTAGTAAAGTTACCTACATTGACCAGAATTGAAAGAGTATTTGCAGAAGTGTTTTAAAGGTACAAAGGCATCCCTGAAACACATATTTATGTTCTAACATCATTCATATACCTTCTCAGAAGATTTGGGATCATTTGGGGCAAATTTGGGACCTCGAGATCGAAACTAGTCCAAGGTCGAACCAAGGAAAAAAGTGGAAAATTGCAATTTTAATAAAATTCCAAACAAGGGACATTACAACGTGACAAATCCTAGAATTGTTCTAGGTTACATCCAGCATGAAACAGGGCTGGCTCTATAGTTGTGATACATCCAACATGAAACAGGGCTGGCTCTGTACATGTGATACATCCAGCATGAAACAGGGCTGGCTCTATAGTTGTGATACATCCAGCATGAAACAGGGCTGGCTCTATAGATGTGATACATCCAGCATGAAACAGGGCTGGCTCTGTAGTTGTGATACATCCAGCATGAAACAGGGCTGGCTCTGTAGATGTGATACATCCAACATGAAACAGGGTTGGCTCTGTAGTTGTGATACATTCAGCATGAAACAGGGCTGGCTCTGTAGATGTGATACATCCAGCATGAAACAGGGCTGGCTCTGTAGTTGTGATACATCCAGCATGAAACAGGGTTGGCTCTGTAGATGTGATACATCTAGCATGAAACAGGGCTGGCTCT
Organism: Larix kaempferi; assembly: GCA_027924585.1. NCBI lineage: Eukaryota > Viridiplantae > Streptophyta > Pinopsida > Pinales > Pinaceae > Larix > Larix kaempferi. Next base: position 27,502,900 of record BSBM01000074.1, on the reverse strand, counting down.
GTAGATGTGACACATCCAGTATGAAAGAGGACTGGCTCTGTGGCGGTAAATCCTAGATTTGATCTAGGTCACATCCAGTATGAAAAAAAGACTGGCACTGTGGTGGGGATTGGATCATCCCTAGACATGAGACTTGTCTTAAAGAGATAAGGATTGATCATCCTGGAACTTGATCTGGATTGCATCATCCATGGACCTATGTCCTAAAGAGAGCAGGATTGATCATCCTGTAATATGATCGTGTGATGATGATGCTGATGATCGTGTGATGATCGTGTTGATGATCGTGTGATGACGATGCTGATCGTGTGATGATGATGTTGATGATTGTGAGATGACGATACTGATGATCGTTTGATGACGATGCTGATGATCGTGAGATGACGATGCTGATGATCGTGTGATGACGATGCTGATGATCATATGATGACGATGCTGCTGATCATGATGGTCTAGATGATGATGCTGATGATCGTGTGATGACAATGTTGATGATCGTATGATGACGATGATGCTGATCGTGATGGTCTAGATGACGATGTTGATGATTGTGAGGATCCAGACGTTGATGTTGCTATAGTTGTTCGAGTGCTGCAGAAGATAAAGACTCAGTACTGAATATTTTGATGTTCCAGTAACTGGTTGAGTTACTGATGATGTTGAGAAAGCTTCCAATGATTTATAGATGTATCATGTATGACTCGTTGCTCCTGCATATGTTGTTATAATATCCTTCTCGTTAAGGGGGAGTGTTGAATATTGTAACTTCTAAGAATATTATATTTGTATATTATTTATTCCGGAGATGTTCCATACCTCTGATGTGATTATACTATGAATCCGGAGATGTTTATTCCTCCGAGAAGTTGTGGTAACTAGGGTTATTAGACCCACCATGTGGGGGTCGGCCCATTTAGTTATAATAGGGTATTTAACCTAATGGTTAAATACGAGCCTACATGTACTTGTGTAAAACATATGTCAGTGTAGTGTATAAATAGAGGAGGAGTGTTCCTCATTTGACACACTCACTCATTTGAGAGAGGCGCACTTGTGGAGGAGAGGTCTGCTATGGTGGAGGAGATCATGTCTTTGGTTTGCATCTTTGTATATTGCTGGTCATTTATATTGAGGAAGCTTTGCTGGGTTTTCTACCCCATGAGGGTTTCCCAGGATAAATTTGTGTCTCTTGTGTTTATGCTATGCTTGTTGTTTCTTCAGTGATCCTGTATATGCTATTATTGTGAAATGGAATGTAATGCTGCTATTTTTTGTATTAGCATATTAAATCTTAACAAGTTGGTAGTGTAAACCCTAGTCTGTATTCTAATCACAATGAAACCCTATTATGTAGCCTAATACCTTACCTAAAGTATACGGGCTGATGCACAATCATGGACTCCTTTAAAGACACTTTAGATGCCACATAATACTGAAAAACATGGAACCTCTGACATTAGGTGACAATTAGGGGTACTTCCCTAACGGATTTGAAGATGAAGTAAAAAGACAAAAGATAGGTAATTGAATCAGCTTTCATAATATATAAAATTTATCTATAAGAAAATTGTGTAAATGATTATAAAATTAGTTTCCGTTAAATTGGGTTTTCAAATTTTCAGCTCATCCTAACATATATGTTTGTGCGAGTGCAATACTTATTGAGGTAAATGATGTCAATTTTGGATAAAATATTGCAAACATATAAAGGACATATGGGCCTAGTGCAACACTATTTATTCAAAAAATTTCATGAATTATTTTTATTATTATTAATTATTGAAGTCAGAAAACCTTGAAATGAAAACGTTATGTGTGGGTGCTTCTCTCTCCCTTCTTGCTTCTCCCCTCCCTCCCTCTCCTTATACCTCTATGTGTTCCATCCTCTCACTCACTCCATACCTCACTTTATCCCCCTACCTCCTCTCTGCACCCCCTTCTCTCTCCCCCCATAATTCCTTCTCTCTCTTCCTCTCTCCCCCTCTCTATCTAAATCCCCCCTCTTTCCTTATCTGGCCACTCCCCCTCGAACAAACTTACACACCTCTTGGTATTGAAAAACCACACCCCCTCTCCCTTTATAACCAACCTTCCCCCCTTTGTCTCTCTCACACACATCCACACACCCTCTCTCCATCCCTCTCTATCTAACCATCGTTATTTCTCTCCTTGACTATCTCTCTGCATCTATAACCGTCCCTCAACCCTCTCTCTCTCCCCTTTTCCTCCCTCTCTCTCTCTCTCTCTCTCTCTCTCTCTCTCTCTCCCTCTCTGCCTAAATTCCCCCTCCTTCATAATCTCACCACTCCCCCTTCAAACAAACTTACACACCTCTTGGTCTTGGAACACCACACCCCCTCTCCCTCTATAACCAATCTTCCCCCTTTCTCTCTGTCACACACATCCACACATCCACACACCCTCTAAAAAAATTCCTTTGTTGCCTCTCCCTCCCACCAAAACCCTTTCTCTCTTCCCCCCTCCATCCCTCCCTCTCCTTCTATGTCCATGTGTTCCATCCTATCACTCACTCCATCCCTCACTTTCTCCCCCTACCTCCTCTATCCACCTTCAAGCCTTCATCCTTCCTTCATCTCTCCATCTTTCTCTCCAGTCCTTAATATCCATCTCTCTCTCTCTCTCTCTCTCTCTCTCTCACACACACACACACACACACACACACACACACACACACACAAACACACACACACACACAATCCCTCATCTCTATCCCTTAGTGTAACCATCCTTGACCATCCTTCATTTCCTTAAATCCCTACTCTCTCACTGTTATTATCCCACTCTCTCACCCTCTAACCATCCCTCCATCCATCATTGTCCCTCCCTCCCTCTCTCTCTCTCTCTACCTCTCTGACTCTCGCCCTCTCACTCTTTAACCACTCCTTCATCCTCCCTTCGTCCCCCTACCCATCCCTCCCTCCCATGATTCCCTTTACACCTTCCTCTCCCTCCTTTGACTCCCCCCCCTCTTTTAGCTTAATCAATGTAATGTTGGGCCATGAGCCACCTTATAGACGATCTGTATGGAATCTTGGGAGTCTAAATGGTATTATAATGGGATAAGGGTGCCATTATGTGGTTTTGGATGGGAGGTATGGGTCTCTGGACATTGACCATAGTCATGGAAGAAAAGACAATGAGTCTCTAAATCAATACACATGCCTTATAGATGGAATATTTGGCCTTTAGTGGGATATGGGTGTCATTATGAGGTTTTATGCACTAAGGATGGGTCTCAGGGTATTAACCATGGTAGTGGGACAAAAGTGTAACAAAACAAGTCTTACATGCCCTTTAAAGGGGATATTTAGCCTTAATATGGGATATATGTGCCGTTAGACTATTTTATGCATTGAAGACTGTTCTCGAGGCATTGACCATGGTCATATAGGAACCATTATGAATATTTCCAGACAAGAGATAGTTCTAAAAACACTACCATGGTCCAAGGATAAATCCAATCTTCTAGGGATTAAATGATGTTTTCTATGGTTCATGGAAAAATCACAAGTTCTAAGACTATGACAAGCCCTATAAATGAAGTCTAAATGGGATAAGGGTGTCATTATAAGGTTTGGGACTTTGAGCACAGTCATGGAAGAAAAGGTAGGGTCTTAGGACCTAAATGAAGCTTTTATGGCTCATGAGCTATAAATGAGTCCTTTAATAACCACACATGCCTTCTAGATGGGATATTTGGCCTCTAGGTTGGGTATGGGTTCCATTATGAGGTTATGTGTACTAAGGATAGGTCTCAAGATCTTAACCATGGGTATGGGTTCCATTATAAGGTTATGAGGTTTCAATATTTGATATGCACTAAATCGCATGTGCGATATATCGCATATGCGATTTAGTGATCACATTCTATAAGCTGGCCGTTAGGTAAAAAGCTAGTTTGCATATCGCATATGCGTTAAAACAGACATGAGTTATATCGCATATGCGATATGTGTTTTATAAAAAATGTTAAGTTGTAGGCTGTGGGCCAGTTTTACTGTAGCAAAAGACAAAATTGTTTTGTACCCGCGCATAGAGAACTGTTCAACCTGTCATTTAATCATTTCTTACACAAATCCATAGGTTTTGTACAAGTTTGGGTGGATTTCAATGGGGAATGTATGTAATAGAGGTCGGAAGTTAGTGAGGAAGGTGCTTACACTAGAAGAAGATGAAAATAAAAAAGAAAAGAAGAGGGAAGATTCAAGAAATCATCGGCATTCATTGGATGAGCAAATACTTCCCATTCCCACTCAACAGATACTTGTTGAGGAAGATATTGCAACATTAATGGAAGCTGGTTATAGGGGATATGATAATCTTGGTCCATTATTAAGTGGACAATATTGTGAAGAGTTCAATCATTATGTTCTTGACGATGCAAATGTGATTTTGCAACAACCATGTCAGGTGGTTCAATCTCCTAATCAAAGTTGTCAGCATGTAGTGGATGTAAACGTCACTCCAGCATTTCAAACGGCAAGAAATCTCGCATCAAAATGAAACAGAACTCCTAAATGCATACAATTGGACAAGAGCATATTGACTTCCATGGAAGGTAAGGTGGCTAAACGCACTATCCTTAGTCATTGTTCTCAAATAATGAAACAATATTTTGATAAAAAATCTGAAGCCGCTAAATGCCAATTGTTTTTAGCTTTGATTAAATCTAGAAATATGGCAACTGTTAGAAGAAATTTAGGCATAAGAACATTGAAGAATATCGAATCAGGTAATCACATTGTTAAATCTCTTGCTGTTGAATTCACATCGATTGGTAAAAGAACTCGTTCACGGGACTGTATTGTGGCTCGCCGCATATTGGTTAAATCAATTGTATGTAAATCCACAAGACAACGTCATTTACTTAACTGCACATCACAAATTGTGCCTTTACATCCAAAGACACTTAAAAATATTCAGTAAGAAGAGAAATCCTTGATGTAGAGGGACAAATGGAAACATTATGGGCATTTAGCGGTAGGTTTCCCTGCAAAGACATGAAGTTAGTCGAAGTAGTGAAGGGACTAGTTGTAATGTCCCAAAAATAACAAGAAAATTAAAAATTTTCCTGTCTGCGAAAATCATTAGTTTATAAAAGAAAAGGCGTACATTAAACGTAATAATGTTAGAAAAAATCATACTTGTATGCTACAATGTAAGTCTTAAGCCTATCTGTTTTACATAGCCTCTTCTAAGTGTAAGTATAGAATTTGCGGAAGTGGTGTGGAAATAAAATGAGATCGTGTTTTCATTGTGGTTTGCAAAAGTGGGTTTAATAGGTAGAAAATAACACTAGCTACTGTTTGAAATATAATGTGATTTTAATTATGTATGTCTAATGACACCTTCAGGTGACGATCTTCTTTGATGACGGTGTGTTTTTCACATTGGGGATTCCATAATACTCCCGGACAGGTAATTACATACCTCGGCAGGGTTGCCGGGAGGTATGGGCAATTGTAGGGGTTGCCGGACTTACTTAGCATAATGCTAATGCCATCATGTACTCTTGTATTTGCAGGTATCTCGACTCTGCAAGTAAGATGTCTAAATGGATGGTTCTTATCCCACTATTGGTCCTATTCCGCTAGTGTATGATAAGTCATTAATATTCCATTGTCATGGGAGTTCTCAATTTGAATGTTTCCCAAAGTGGGGTTTACAACTATTATTTCTTATTAATGCAAACCAAATGTGGATTGGTCATACTTTGCAAAGTTTATGTATATAAATCAATCCCTTTTGTAATTTAAATCATGGGGGTGGAAATCTATGACTTCACTATAGGAAGTGCGAATGATTGGACCTCCATTTAGATGGAAGTTGGTGAAAACTTTAATGCATTTAGTAGCTTGTGGAGTACAGCCTGGCATAAGGGTTTGGATGTTGATTTGGGATTTTTGATATGTAGTCTCTGTATTCAACTTGTTGTTTGTTTATGGCTCTCCGCTTTCATTGTTGGATGGTGGTGGGGTGTACTGACCCGAGCTCTGCTCATGGTCAGCACGCTTAGTGATTGTTGCTATCGATCAACGCATAGGGTGGCCACACTTCTTATAGGTAAAGAAATTAAATCCTATCAGTTATTGACAATTTCTAATTCCTTTAAGTTGAAAATGTATGTTTGAGCTAAGTAATACTGTATGTTGTTCGTGACAGGTGATACACGCTTTGGTGTGGGAGTTGCGAAGGTTTATGATGTTGTGGCGTGACTAGGGTACTGGTAAGTCTGGCTTTCCATGCGTGCCCTATCTCCTGCAACTCTGGTGTTGTTTGTATGCATTTGGCCTGGTGTTTTAGTGTGAGACCCCCATAAGCCATTGGCTTACTGATTCACTTTGGGGAGGCCTAAAATAGTCGTCTACTTGGCTAGACTTGACAGAATGGGGTATTGATGTAATTTAACTAGCTGGATGAATACAAGGACTATAATATGTATCAGCTGGGTTTCACCGGTTATTTGGTTCTGTGAAAAATCTTGTAATTAGAATAAATACTCTTTCATGAGATATTACTCTTGTATAGTTATAATGAGTTTGAATGCTACATTTCTCTGTTTCCTGTGTGTATTTAAGCATTTGAGTTGAAATTTTAAGAGTTCTAAGGTTATGGGTTTCCTTGGTATTTTGTAAACTACTGTTCCGTCAATGTAGACATTTATAAAGGGTCGTTGGCGCCTTTTTTGCTTGTAATTAAGGCTGTGGTTCGTATGTTGTTTTCAATGGCACTTGTTATTTGTTTTAAATATTGCTACAGGGTTTATGTGTGAACAATATATTGCCTGTGGGTATATATAAGACATCAACGAAGTTTTCTACGCCTCTGTTGCTGTAATGTGGGTAGATTGTAAATGAAAATGTCTCGTTTTTGGTTTTTTATATATAGACTTATTTCCTGTAGGCAATACTTATATGATTTGATTCCTTGTGAAGTCCGTGGGGATTGACCCTGGTCCTATCTTTCCATATACATCTTCATGGTGGTCATACAAATTGCGTTTTTCTTGTTTCTATTTATGATTGGTCTGTTGAAATGATTAGCATAGGGTTTATGATGAAGTGGGTATACAAAAAGTAAATGAGCAGCATTCTAAATACTATCTCTATCATACTTGAGATGTTTGGTTTAAATTATGGTCTGTATGGTTTAAGAAGAAAACAAAACTAGATCGGCAGAGAAATGAAACTAAATAGAAATCGATTTTAAACAATGATGTATGCGTTTTCTCTTACTGTGGTTTGTATCATTGGGATTTCAAATGGTTGACATGTTGTTTAGCGATTTCTGTTGTGGTTTGATTGCTGTAGCTAGGTGATTTTGTTGAGGAATTAACACAAAGGTTTTAGATAAGTGAAATAAATACTATCATAAGTGAATTAGAATACGATCATAGGTGAAATAAAATGTTATGAATATTCTTCTGAGTTCAAATCACGATTTGCCTATTATAGCCATCTAAGCAATGTAAATGACCAGCAAATACTAGCTGGCTAGTCCTGTTGGCAATGCCAATTGATGCTTGAAGACTTGATTTAAGAACATTGCATTTATAACAGGAATATAAAACATAGGAGGGTTTTATAAATAATCATACCTGTCGATTCTCTGTAGTGTGTCCTGTTGATGATACCCTGTTGATCCTGGTAACTTGTTCTTGCTGATTCTGACCTACACACTCAGCCAACTGGTTAGGGAAACCATTGACTCTTAGCTGAACTGAATTGATCTTGGATTGGATGACTTTGGGACTACCACGTTCCTCCCAAACATGATTCTACAACCGTTCCTGGTTCAATACAAATCCCCTTGAGTTGGTTCTGAAAATCAAATCGAGAAGTAGAGGCCTTAGATGATAACTGGTTCAGATCTGGAAAAATTATGAACAGAGTTCACTTCTGGAGCAGAGAGTTCTTTTTGGCATAATAATACCAAAGGGAAAAGATCCCCCCAATCTTTGGGGTCTTCCTTAAGTAGGACACATCTTGAATTATGACGGTTGGAAATTACTGGTTTCTTTAATATAATTTAATTTATAAAAACAATACTTGTTTATTTAATTGCTAGTTATCTTGGGAACTAGGAATTCTCAACCTGTTTGATTAAAGTGTTTTTAATCTTTTAGATATTTTCATAATAATAATAATAATATACAATTTATAATTTATAGTACCATCTAAATATAAATAATTAATATTTAGTAAGTGGCATCCCACTCATGCATAAATATATATCTATAAAGTGTAAACATTTATAAAAGAATATATAAATAATATTTAACCAATGTATATTTATTATTGAAGCTCCTAAATAATAATACTACTGGTGGTCTTAAGCATTTTGTTTCACAAGATGCTTCTTTTAGTTCTTTTTAAGGAAAGGGTCCACTTCTTTGGACAGTTTCGGTAAGCTGGTAAAGGCATCTCTAGTCTCTCCCTTTGCATGTCAGATTCCCTCATTTTAACATGGTAGTTCCCGCAGTAGATGATGATAATAAGATTTATTTAATCAAGTCGAAATAGTTGTGATAAGACACACAAGTGCTATTCAGAGTCCTCTTTGACTCAACACTTGAGAAGTAGTAACCCTAAGTTCTCTTCAGAGCCTTTCAACTCAACACTCTCACATGGGCGTTACGCTAGCACAATTCCAGAGCCTCTGCTCAACACTAGGGTTAGAATGTGGTTGTGAGGCACATCTAGGATAATTAAATGTCCTCGGATCCGGTAATAATTTATTTCAAGCTTGGAGTGCTCCAGGGCTCATGCCCAACACTCAACGTACATCGGGGCTTAAGCCCAGTATGAAATAGAATTCTCTAAATACATCGGGGCTTAGGCCCAGTATATAGGTCTTTTGTGTGTTCTTGAGTCCACGCTCAACACACTAAATAATCAACCATGTAAATCATGCTCTGCACAGTATAATGTAACAAAAGAGATAATCTCAGTATATCATAATTTTGTAATCACTTCTCGAAATACAACATAGTTTATTCATTCGGCTTTCCTGGCCTGCATATATTCAACAATGAAACAAATCAGGGTCCATGCCCAATACATCAACTCATAAAGGAAATAAATCAAACATACTAATGCTATGTCAAACATAATAAATCATACATACTGGGGCCGTGACCCGACATGACATCATAACATAGTTAGTCAAAAATTTGGGATATTACATCCTTCCCCGCTTAAAACAACACCGTCTCGGTGTTTCCTAGGGACTGGAAATGACATCATGAAACAAGGCAGGGTATGCCTCTCTCATGGTAGCCTCATTCTACCAAGTGGCCTCATCTGGTCCAAAGTGCCCCCATTGCACTTTCAGTTGAGTAATGGTCCTCCTCCTAAGCTAGACCTCTCTCTTGTCCAGAATGTGGAATGGTTCTAGCATGAACTCCCCTTCGGGATCCACCTGTAATAAGGACCAATCGATGACATGTTTAGTATCGTATACATATTTCTTTAATAAAGAAGCATGAAAAACATTATGAACTTTTATATGTGTTGGTAGGGCTAACTCATATGCTACTGGACCCTTCTTTCCCAGTATTTCAAAAGGTCCACAAAACCTTGGGGCTAGTTTACCGCAACGTCCCAAACTTAATGAGCTTTGTTTCGCTTTTATTCTTAGGAAGACATGTTCACCGATTTGGTAGTCCTTGTCCTTTCTTTTCTTGTCTACATAACTCTTTTGGCGGTCCTGTTCTTCTTTTAAATTCAGTCGCACTTTGGAGACTAGTTGTTCCAAGTCTTTTAGTAAGTCTGGCCCTAGCATAAGCCTGTCCACCGAGCTATCCCAGGTGACGGGGGTTCGACACTTTCGACCGTAGAGTACCTCAAAAGGGCTCATTTTGGCCGAGGTTTGGTACCCGTTGTTGTATGCAAACTCCACGAGGTGTAAGTAGTCTTCCCAATTAGTGGGATTGTTCATGACATACATTCTCAACATATCCTCCAAGATTTGGTTTACTCATTCCGTCTGTCCGTCAGTTTGGGGGTGGTATGCGGTACTAAATTGTAGTTGTGTTTCTAATCCGGAGAACAGTGCTCTCCAAAAGTTACTGGTGAACTTTGTGTCTCGATCCAAGATAATTGCTTTGGGTATCCCATGTAACCGGAAAATCTCCATTAGGAATATTTCCGCAATGTGAACTGCCTTGTAGGTAGATTTTACTGGTATAAAATGTGCGGCTTTGGACAGCTTGTCTACTACTACGAAGGTGGAGTTGTTTTGTTTCTTGCTCTTGGGTAGGCTTGTAATGAAATCCATGCTTATTACCTCCCACTTCCATTCTGGAATGGGTAACGATTGAAGTAGTCCGGAGGGGTGTTGGTGTTCTGCTTTAACCAACTGACATTCCTAACACTTCGTTATGAACAATGCGATGTCAACTTTCAGTTTAGGCCAAAATTAGTGTTTCTTTACGGCTTAAATCATCTTTTGATATCCAGGGTGTCCTGAATAGGGGCTCCGATGGAATTCAGTGAGTATGTTAGGTCTAATGTCCCCCCCTTGGTCACATAAAGTCTCTCCTTTGACCATAACAATCCTAATTCATCTATCTTGTATTCTTTCTGTTGTTGAAAAAGCCTATCTTCCTGGATCTTTTTAAGGATCTCAACATAGAACCTATCATTTTGGAATGCCATTCTAATTCTGTCATGTAAGTCGGAGTCCGTCCGACTTTCGGTTACCTCATATAACATATGAGCTCGTCGACTTAAGGCATCGACGTTCTTGTTTTCTTTCCCCTTGATGTGTTTTAGTTCAAAGTGATACTCAATAAGAAAAGCTAACCATCTAGCCTATCTAGCGTTCAAGTCTGGTTGATCGAATAGATACTTTAGACTCATGCTGTCCGTCTTTAGTAGGAATTTCTTACCCATGAGGTAATGTCTCCACCTCTTTAGAGCATGGATAATGGAGGCCAATTCGAGGTCATGAGTAGGATTGTTTTTCTTATGTTCCTTTAGCTTTCTTGACTCGTAGCAGATGGCAAAGTCATCTTGCATAAGGAATCCACCGAGTCCTTCCTTGCTTGCATCGGTGCAAACTACGAAGTCCCCATTGGGGTCGGCAATTCGTAGTATTGGTGCGCTAATTAGAAGTTGTTTTAGCTTCTGAAAACTTTCTTTGCACTTTCCTGTCCAGATGAACTTACTGGTTTTCTTCTGTAATGCGGTCAAGTGGCAAGCGATCTGAGAGAAGTTCTCAATGAACTTTCGATAATAACCAGCTAAACCTAGGAATGATTGTATGTCGAAAACACACATAGGTGTGGGCCATTCTTCGATAGCCTTGATCTTTTCAGGGTCAACCATTATTCCCTTCTCAGAAATGATATGCCCTAAGTACTGTATCTGAGATCTATAGAAATCACACTTGCTAAATTTTGCATATAGCCAATGTTCTCGCAATATCCGTAGGACTATTTGGAGGTGTTCTTCATGTTCTTCTTCATTCTTGGAATAGATCAGGATATCGTCTATGAAGACTAGAACAAATTTGTCGAGATACTTACTAAAAATGTTGTTCATCATGCACATGAAGTTGGTGGGTGCATTCGTCAGACCAAAAGGCATTACTACATGAAACTTGTAGTGGCCATATCGGGTGCGAAACGCGGTCTTACTGATGTCCTCATCACAGATTCTCAGCTAGTGATATCCGGATCGCAGGTCGATCTTCAAGAAGATCTTTGCTCCTCCGACTTGGTCAAACAAGTCATCGATCCTAGGGAGTGGATAACAGTTCTTGATGGTTAACTTGTTGAGTTGGAGGTAATCGATGCACATACGCATCATGTCATCCTTCTTTTTAACAAAGAGGATTGGTGCTCCCCAGGGAGACACAGTCTATCGAATGTAACCCTTGTCTATTAGTTCTTGTAACTGTATCTTGAGATCTACCAGTTTGGGTGTACTCATATGGTACGGAGTCCTAGAGATAGGTACGGATCCGGGGGTTAGTTATATGGAAAATTCCAAGTCCCACTTGGGTGGTAACTCGGGTATCTCCTCGGGAAACACGTCTCTGAATTCTACTAGTATCGGGAAATCCTCGATCTTTTGTTCCCTATCGGCTTCTATTGATTGAAGGTGGATTGCAAATAGTTTACAACCCTTTCTTAAGCATTTCTTTGCTTGCAATTCTGATATCTGTTGTACTGATACTTCCTTAGGTATACCTTGGATGGTTCTTTGGTTTCCTTGACTATCTATGCATAGGATTGACTTATTTAAGCAATCCAACAAGGCATGATGTCCTTCCAACCAATCCATGCCTATTATTATGTCATAAGATCCTAGCAGTAAGATGTTCAAATCTATCCTAGTTAGAAAGCCGTTCAAATCTATCTCACAACTCTTAACTAGTAAGGAGACTTTCCGTTTGGTACCGATGGCTAATTGTACCAGCCATGGTGCTTTGTGACTCTCTCGATTTAATTTACAAGACTCTACTATTCTAGGAGAGATGTAGCTCCAGCAAGCACTGGGGTCTATTAGAACTGAAATGATATTGTTAGATATCTTACCCTCGATTTCTACCATGGTGGCTTGATGATCTTCCTGGCGGCCATCAAGGGCGGCATAAATCCTAGGTGTCTTTGCCATGTCTCCCACTATAGGCTTTGCTTGGATGTTGTGTAGAGTCCCATCTGTTTTTTTGGGGCAGTCTCTATAGTAATGTGGTCCCTAGCACTTCCAACAAGAAACAGTTGGTGGGACTGCCTTTGCCTCTTTGTTGAAGGCTGTCCTGTTGGCTGGTGGTGGGGGTGCATTTGGTCGAGGTTGGGGTCGGCTGAAACCTCTGCTGGGTGGGAAACTATTGTTATGTTTCCGGAATGGTGGGGGTCTAAAACCCGGCCTGCGGTTGTCTAAGAAGGTCCTGAATCTGTCTCTATTTTTGTTGATGTTGTCGTTCCTTGGCTGGCTATGCTCATAGCACAGCCTGGATTTATGTAGGGTTATTTCAAGGGTCTTGGGCATGTCAAATTCTATCTTCTCTCTAAAGTTTGGTGGAAGCCCACCCAAGAACTGCTGGATTTTCACCTTCTCGTCCTTAATGTAAGGCACATAGTGCAGTAAGTCTAAGAACCGATTTATGAAAGCTTCCATAGTCAGGGAACCCATTTTCAGCTCATGAAATTCTTTTATCTTTTTGTCGAAGAATCTTTCAGACATGTATTTGTCCTGAAAGATTCTGCTGAAAGTGTCCCAGCTTATGTCTCGCAGCTCTTGTCCCTTAATGTGCTTTAGGTCCCGCCACCATCTGGCAACTTTTCCATTTAGGTTGTATATGGCTAGTCGGGCTTGCATTTCACTGGAATAATTATGAACCTTAAAGTATTTCTTCATCCCTAGCAACCATTCTTCAGCTTTTTCCCTCGAGTAAACTTCTCCATCATATGTTGGGGCTCTTATCTTTCTGAACTCTCCTTGTAAGCTGTCATCACTCTTCCTCCTTCTCTTGCAAGGAGGTGGGGAGCCATTGTCATTAGAAGAGCTCTTACAGTCCTCTTCCAATGGTTCCGATTTATGATTTTCCTGTTCTCCTATTTTGTAGTTGGCTACTTTCCCCATGTTAAGAGTGTTGATAGAAAGAGTAGGCTATCCATGGGGTTTTTCCCCTGTTAGGCTTTGGAGTAAGGCCTCATTTATAGCTTGTTGTTCCCTTCTTTCTTGCATATTTTCATCCCTGAAACTTTGGAATTCTTCCTGTAGTTGCTGCATGGATTTATCTAAATCTGAGTTGAGCTCCACCACAATTTATTTCTCTTGGGGTGGGGAATTTAGGTTGCCTTGTATACTGCTACCTTGTTCTGCACTCATTTTTATGCTATTGTTTGCAGCTGAAATTTATATACGTATTTGTCGATTGGAAAAAAATGTGTTAGTTAATTCTCTTCGTAAAAACATAATAAAATAATTTAAACACTTTCCTGTTTCTGCAGCTATGTTTGGTAGTGAGCCCAATAGTTCACTTAGTGTTTGTAACTCACTCTGATACCACTTGTAATGTCCCAAAAATAACAAGAAAATTAAAATTTTTCCTGTCTGCGAAAATCATTAGTTTATAATAGAAAAGGCGTACATTAAACGTAATAATGTTAGAAACAATCATACTTGTATGCTACAATGTACATCTTAAGCCTATCTATTTTACATAGCCTCTTCTAAGTGTAAGTATAGAATTTGCGAAAGCGGTGTGGAAATAAAATGAGATCGTGTTTTCATTTTGGTTTGCAAAAGTGGGTTTAATAGGTAGAAAATAACACTAGCTACTGTTTGAAATATCATGTTATTTTAATTATGTATGTCTAATGACACCTTCAGGTGATGATCTTCTTTGATGACGGTATGTTTTTCACATTGGGGATTCCATAATACTCCCAGACAGGTAATTACATACCTCGACAGGGTTACCGGGAGGTATGGGCAATTGTATGGGTTGCCGGACTTACTTAGCATAATGTTAATGCCATCATGTACTCTTGTATTTGCAGGTATCTCGACTCTGCAAGTAAGATCTCTAAATGGATGGTTATTATCCCACTATTGGTCCTGTTCCGTTGGTGTATGATAAGTCATTAATATTCCATTGTCATGGGAGTTCTCAATTCAAATGTTTCCCAAAGTGGGGCTTACAACTATTAGTTCTTGGTAATGCAAACCAAATGTGGATTGGTCATACTTTGGAAAGTTTATGTATATAAATCGAGCCCTTTTGTAATTTAAATCATGGGGGTGGAAATCTACGACTTCACTATAGGAAGTGCGAATTATTGGACCTCCACTTAGATGGAAGTTGGTGAAAACTTTAATGCATTTAGTAGCTTGTGGAGTACAGCTTGGCATAAGGGTTTGGATGTTGATTTGGGATTTTTGATCTGTAGTCTCTGTATTCGACTTGTTGTTTGTTTATGGCTCTACACTTTCGTTGTTGGATGGTGGTGGGGTGTACTGACCCGAGCTTTGCTCGTGGTCAGCACGCTTAGTGACTGTTGCTATCGATCATGGCGTAGGGTGGCCATACTTCTTACAGGTAAAGAAATTAAACCCTATCAGTTATTGACAATTTCTAATTCCTTTGAGCTGAAAATGTATGTTTGAGCTAAGTAATATTGTATGTTGTTCATGACAGGTGATACACGCTTTGGTGTGGGAGCTGCAAAGGTTTATGATGTTGTGGCATGACTAGGGTACTAGTAATTTTGGCTTCCCATGCGTGCCCTATCTCCTGCAACTCTAGTGTTGTTTGTATGCGTTTGGCCTGGTGTTTTAGTGTGAGACCCCCATAAGCCATGGCTTACTGATTCACTTTGGGGAGGCCTAAAATAGTCGTCTACTTGGTTAGACTTGACAGAATGGGGTTTAGATGTAATTTAACTAGTTGGATGAATACGAGGACTATAATATGTATCAGCTGGGTTTCACCGGTTATTCGGTTCTGCGAAAAATATTGTAATTAGAATAAATACTCTTTCATGAGATATTACTCCTGTATAGTTATAATGAGTTTGAATGCTACATTTCTCTATTTCCTGTGTGTATTTAAGCATTTGAGCTGAAACTTTAAGAGTTCTAAGGTTATGGGTTTCCTGGGTATTTTGTAAACTACTGTTCCTTCAATGCAGACATTTATAAAGGGTTGTTGGCGCCTTTTTTGCTTGTAAATAAGGTTGTGGTTCGTATGTTGTTTTCAATGGCACTTGTTATTTGTTTTGAATATTGCTACAAGGTTTATGTGTGAACAATGTATTGTCTGTGGGTATATATAAGACATCAACAAAGTTTTCTACGCCTCTGTTGTTGTAATGTGGGTAGATTGTAAATGAAAATGTCTCGTTTTTGGTTTTTTATATATAGACTTATTTCCTGTAGGCAATACTTATACGATTTGACTCCTTGTGAAGTCCATGGGGATTGACCTTGGTCCTATATTTCCATAGACATCTTCATGGTGGTCATACGAATTGTGTTTTTCTTGTTTCTATTTATTATTGGTCTGTCGAAATGATTAGCGTAGGGTTTATGATAAAGTGGGTATAAACAAAGTAAATGAGCAGCATTCTAAATACGATCTCTATCATACTTGAGATGTTTGGTTTAAATTATGGTCTGTATGGTTTAAGAAGAAAACAAAACTAGATCGGCAGAGAAATGAAACTAAATAGAAATCAATTTTAAACAATGATGTCTGCTTTTTCTGTTACCGTGGTTTGTATCGTTGGGATTTCAAATGGTTGACATGTTGTTCATCGATTTTTGTTGTGGTTTGATTCCTGTAGCTAGGTGATTTTGTTGAGGAATTAACACAAGGGTTTTAGATAAGTGAAATAAATACTATCATAAGTGAAGTAGAATACTATCATAGGTGAAATAAAATGTTATGAATATTCTTCTAAGTTCAAATCACGATTTTCCTATTCTAGCCATCTAAGCAATGTAAATGACCAGGAAAGACTAGCTGGCTAGTCCTATTGGGAAAGCCATTCGATGTTGGAAGAATTGAGTTAAGAACATTTCATTTATAACAGGAATATAAAACATAGGAGGGTTTTATAAATAATCATACCTGTCGATTCTCTGTAGTTTGTCCTGTTGATGATACCCTGTTGATCCTGGTAACTTGTTCTTGCTGATTCTGACCTGCACACTCAGCCAACTGGTTAGGGAAACTACTGACTCTTAGCTGACCTAAAATGATCTTGGATTGGATGACTTTGGGACTACCACGTTCCTCCCAACCATGATTCTACAACCGTTCCTAGTTCAGTACGAATCCCCCCGAGCTTGTTTTGACATGCAAACCAAGAAGTAGAGGCCTTAGATGATAACTGGTTCAGATATGGAAAAATTATGAAGAGAGTTCACTTCTGGAGTAGAGAGTTCTTTTTGGCATAATAATACCAAAGGGAAAAGATCCCCCCAATCTTTGGGGTCTGTCCTCCTTAAGTAGGACAAATCTTGAGTTATGACTGTTGGAAATTACTGGTTTCTTTAATATAATTTAATTTATAAAAACAATACTTGTTTATTTAACTACTAGTTATCTTGGGAACTAGGACTTCTCAACCTGTTTGATTAAAGTGTTTTTAATCTTTTATATATTTTCATAATAATAATAATAATATACAATTTATAATTTATAATACCATCTAAATATAAATAATTAATATTTAGTAAGTGGCAGCCCACTCATGCATAAATATATATCTTTAAAGTGTAAACATTTATAAAAGAATATATAAATAATATTTAACCAATGTATATTTATTATTGAAGCTCCTAAATAATAATACTACTGGTGGTCTTAAGCATTTTGTTTCACAAGATGCTTATTTTAGTTCTTTTTAAGGAAAGGGTCCACTTCTTTGGACGGTTTCGGTAAGCTGGTAAAGGCATCTCTAGTCTCTCCCTTTGCATGTCAGATTCCCTCATTTTAACATGGTAGTTCCCATAGTAGATGATGATAATAAGATTTATTTAATCAAGTCGAAATAGTTGTGATAAGACACGCAAGTGCTATTCAGAGTCCTCTTTGACTCAACACTTGAGAAGTAGTAACCCTGAGTGCTCTTCAGAGCCTTTCAACTCAACACTCTCACATGGGCATTATGCTAGTGCAATTCTAGAGCCTCTGCTCAACACTAGGGCTAGAATGTGGTTGTGAGGCACATCTAGGATAATTAAATGTCCCCGGATCTGGTAATCATTTATTTCAAGCTTGGAGTGCTCCAGGGCTCATGCCCAACACTCAATGTACATCGGGGCTTAGGCCCAATACGAAATAGAATTCTCTAAATACATCGGGGCTTAGGCCCAGTATATAGGTATTTTGTGTGTTCTTGAGTCCACGCTCAACACACTAACTAATCAACCATGTAAATCATGCTCTACACAGTATAATGTAACAAAAGAGATAATCTCAGTATATCATAATTTTGTAATCACTTCTCGAAATACAACATAGTTTATTCATTCGGCTTTCCTGCCCTGCATATATTCAACAATGAAACAAATTAGGGTCCATGCCCAATACATCAACTCATAAAGGAAATAAATCAAACATACTAATGCTATATCAAACATAATAAATCACACATACTAGGGCCGTGACCCGACATGACATCATAACATAGTTAGTCAAAAAGTTGGGATATTACACTAGTGCACACTTTTTGGCACGATAACACTAGGCCTTCTTCTAACACAAATGATGTGTTAAAATGTTGTAGGGGTTCTATAAACAATGAAACTCATGTTAAACATTATCTTGACATGACACAAACTCAATTGTTTGAGATGTTTATAGTTTCCCACGTAGAGCTAAGGCTCGGGAAAATATCTTTTGAAAAATGCAAGCCTTGGTATGTTAGAATCAATACCATCCGGAACACTTGTTGTAGATACCACATAGAGTTTGATCTATATTATCATACATTTTCACATATACGTCGTTTTTTGCATCCTAACCATGTGCAGGAATGCTCAAGTACAGTACTGCCAATGTCGTTTAGAGATTTCGTCCATAACATAATGCGTCCGAGGCAAGATGGAAAGACACATTACTTAAAACAATGTGTATAGGTTTCTTGCAACAATTGTGGTGGGCTATCATTATGGTCTGATTTCATCCATGAGAGTGAAGATCAAGCATTCGGGAATGCAATTGTCGAGAAGCAGAACTATGAGTATGAGACATATCAGCTACATGATGGGAAAGAAAGAAGGAAGATTAAATTGGTGACTTCAAAGGTGACAATCTACATGAATAATATTCATTTAACTGAGTGTACATTGTGTTGTTGCAGCAACATCCTCCCCAAAAAAATTTGTACATATTGGGGCCCCTCCTTTTATTTTTCTAGAAAGACTACCTAAAGAGGTTAATTCTACTTTTTTAACTTAGTTTTGTTTTCAACTGAAGATTCTGCTTTGAAAATTTCAAGTTTTTCTTCTAAGGTTAAAATTCATGAAATTCTCCCGAAACTGCGGAAGCAATTGGCGAATACCTCCCGAAACTGCAGAAGCATTCAAGTTTGTGTCCCGAAACCATGGAAAGTTTTCCTCTCGAAAATGTGGGAGTCATTAAGTTTTCCTCCCGAAACTGTGGAACCATTCAGGTTTCCCTTCCGAAACTATGGAAGCCATTCACATTTCTCTCCCGAAGCCGCCGAAATACTTAGTGTTTTTGAAAAAATCTTAAGTTTCCCTCTCAAAATTGTGGGAACCATTCAGAAATCTCTTCCGAAATGGCGGAAGCATTTAGGTTTCCCCCACGAAACGGTGGAAGCATTCACGATTCCCTCCCGAAACCGCGGAAAGCTTTTGGAAGAAACTTAAGTATCTCTCTCGACCTTGCGGGAGCCATTCGCGAAACCTTTCCGAAACGGCGGAAGCCATTTGCATTTCTCTCCCGAAGCCGCCGAAAGACTTAGTGTTTTTTGAAAAAATCTTAAGTTTCCCTCTCAAAATTGCGGGAGCCATTCAGAAATCTCTTCCGAAACGGCGGAAGCATTCAGAAATCCTTTCCAAAACTGCGGAACCATTCAAGTTTCCCTTCCGAAACCGCGGAAGTGTTCGAGTTCTTTTCCCGGGAGCCATTCAGGAAAGTCTTTTGAAACGGAGGGAGCATTCACGAAACTGTTCCACAATTACGGAAGCAATTGGCATATCTCCATCGAAATTGCAAAAAGAAATTCAAAGGCTCTCCCGAAACTGCGGACGACTCGACGAAACCGCTCGCGATAAGTTTCCAAAAGGTTGTATTTCGAAAAGATACGCCAATCTCTTCCGAAACGTCGAGGAAGTTCGCCATATCGTTTCGTAATTACGGATGAAACTCGTAAGTCTGCCCCGCAAGCAACGGTCGTGCACAAATGCCGAGATGGCTTGAAATGACCGCACCGTACAAGGCATTAAAACCCCATTTTAATGACACCACCAATCTGTTTAATGTCGCACGTGTCTAGCCTTTTAAAAGGACGGTGGGGGTTTGGTTGATCACATTGTTAGTTTTCATTCAAAAAACGTCGTTGGGAAGACTGCGCCGTATCGCTCCAACTCAGCGCATCCACGACCGTGTCCATCTCACTCAACCACTATCTCATTGCCAGGTAGGTTTTTTAACCGCTATTTTTGTCTCATCTCCACATCAAGTTACTTTTGGGGTTTTCCTATCCATAGCGTGGCCGTTAGACATTGGTAGCATAGGTCGTTTTTGTTTTTAAGGCCGCTGTGACCCCTTAGGTTCCTCATCCCCACCAGCTGAAAGTCGTAGCCATGACCATCCAAGTTCTTTGATGACCGCATTTCGATCGTATCCTACTCTGA
Organism: Larix kaempferi; assembly: GCA_027924585.1. Taxonomy (NCBI): domain Eukaryota; kingdom Viridiplantae; phylum Streptophyta; class Pinopsida; order Pinales; family Pinaceae; genus Larix; species Larix kaempferi. The sequence continues at coordinate 27,482,531 of BSBM01000074.1, read as the reverse complement.
TTCAAGCTTCGTATCGGCCACACACCGTTTCGTGAATGTTATTAATAGCAGTTGTGGTCGTTTGCGACACTCAACCACTCACCTTTTGATGAATGTGGAAAGCAGTCCCTTGTTTCATCATAGGATTGTTTCACTCCAGGCTCACCCGCCATTGACCATTAGAAGTACAACGATGAAGGATACCCTCAGTCTAAGGGCTAGGCGGGAAGTAGGTTGTTTCCACATCACATGCTTACCTTTTCGGAAGCATTCCAAAATCTCCTGACTAAACTTTGTCTCCCTAAGATAATCAAGTCTCAGAACCATATTTATTTTATGGAGTGATTTATTTTGCTTCCCCAGCATGCAGCTTCATAATTTGTCTATATTTCTCATTAGCATGTTGAATTGGTCCTTCTCTTTGTTACACTCTTATAACATGTTGCAATTTTTTATAATGATTTGCATTTGGTTGCTAGCAAGGATAAGCCAACATGCCAAAAGGTGGTAGAAAGAAAGCTAAAGTGATGGAACCAGAGCCAACACCACTAAGGACTGAAACTATGTTCCAAGATACTAAGTGTACCACCGGCATTCCTCCCGAGGTCCGTTGGGGAGATGTTTACAGAATGATCAGGAACCAGGATATCCTAGATGTATTATTGGAAGAAGAGAAAATCTACCTTAACATTAGAGCTTCCGGCATAGCTAGGGCTTCTACCCACCCTGAATTATTCCTATGCTCTGAAGTGATCGGGTGGATATTGGAACATGAAAACTCAGAGACAAGAGTATTACATGACAGCAGGGGAGAGGCTTTTGCTTCATTCCATCTAGCATATATTGCTGCAGCTTACAAATTCTCACGTCCCCAGCAAGCTCTAAGTGATGAACGGTTGGGCAAGATGAACAATATAGAGATGGCCAAAAAATTACTGGTCACAGGCAAGCACTTGAGAAAGAGAGGTAATGATGAATATGATGTTCAGAACCTAAGACCTCCTTTCAGGTTAATCGCCCTGATGCTATGCAGAATTTTCGGCATGCCCGATGGCACTGTATACAGGATACAGTGGGCCCCCATCATCCACTTCATAGCATTCAAAGAAACTGTGTTTGACTGGACTACTATCCTTTCGGACAGTTTGGCATCCAGAGTGGCTTCTGCAAGAGAAGGTCTAGCCTTAAAAAAGTCATAATTTTACATGTCTTCCTATCTCATTGACTGTATTTTGGCCAAGCTATCTTTCCCCAGCTTAGGTTGCACATGGGATAAAGCCAACACCCCGGTCTACATTGCTTATAAAATAACGTGGGCTCAAAATTACAGAACAAGCTATAAGCTCATCTGCGAAGAGTTCATCATGCCTCTATATGAGCAGATATTCAAGGAAGAGCCCAACTGTTTATCAGAAAATGCCATGGAAGTCCTGGAAAACTATGGATATTGGTATTTCTCAGAGCAGGGCACCTACATCAGGATGTTTGGAGGGACCAAAGCGCCATACATTTTTCCAAAGTATGCTACTGTTTATGTAGTCCTCAAGGAAGCAGTCAGACAAATCTTCCTTGATGGAATAGGAGGTGTGCTTAATAAGCAACATAAGGCTTCTTTCCCTCCTTTACCCTTCTGCATAGGAGCCTACAAATTCTCAGGGGTTGCATCAATTGAGGAATTTGTTCAAGAGCTGAAAGATTTCCACTTCGGTGAAATGATCTTCCATAGAAATGATAGGTGGGGGAAGGTTTCTGAGCATTGCAAAGAAATTTATGCTCGTTTTGAATATGCTCATTATTATGATGCCGAGGAAGAGGCATTCAGAGGCATTAGCAACATGACTGAGCTGCAGATTTTTCATCAAGGCAGTGGAGCAAGCTCTAGCTCTACCCCAGCCTGAAAAGCCAGCCTGCAGAAAGAGAGAGAAGCAACTGATGCCCGAGCCCAAGAAGAACAAAGATTGAAAGAGGAAGCAAGGTTGAAGCAAGAAGTTGAAGAAGCAAGATTGCAGAGAGAAGCTGAGGAGGCAAGGTTTGCAGCAAGAAGCAGAAGATGCAAGGCTGCAGAAAGAAGCAGAAGATGCGGAGCAGATGAAAGAAAGTGAAAATCAGCAGCAAGCTGAAGAAGAAGAGAGAAGGCGAAAAGATGAGGAGGAGCGGAAGGAGGAAGAAGAACTTAAGACCGTTGAAGATGACTAGGCAGGTGGCTTTGACACCCAAGATATGGAAACAGACATACCTCCAGCAGGTGTTCCAGTCACCCAAAATGTGGAGGCAGGTACATCTCAAGTAGGTGCTCCCGACACCCAAAATGTAGAAACATGCACTTCTCAAGCAGTCCAGACCCCACCCACTGTTGGCCCGGTTTTGCAACCAGGCTTAGTGCTATGGGCACCTGCTAACTAGTAGCAGCAGTTTCAATAGAATTAAACAAGAAAATAATCTAAACAAAACTAATCATGGATCTATGCAAGAATATAAGCAAATAATGTAAACATTTAAAAAACAAGAACAAGAAACTATTAAAGAATGAATTTGTATTGAAAAATGGGGGGCAAGCAAGTGCTTGCGATAATACCTTCAATGGTGAAGGTTGATGTTGAGCAACTCCCAAGATGAGTAGCTCCAAGCTGCAAGAGGTCTCCTTCTCCAAGGTTGCTTACAATGGCCAAAATGCTCAAGGAAGATTTCGGCAGCATGAGGATGAGATAATGGATGGATGTGAAATGAGGAGCCCCTACCACCTTTTTATAGGTTTTGGTGGTGGGGAATACCATTTGTGGTTTTGTGGAAACCAAATGGTATTGACCAACATGGTTTAGGTACTTTTCCCTCCTTTTTCCTTTTTTGAATAAAAATAATATTTTAATTCCCTTTTTAATATTTTTGGGAATTTGGACCCTTTTTGAGGGTTTTTTATGCTTTTCAGGAAAAATAATATTTTTTAATGGAAAAAGGGGTGTACTCAGGTCTTTTGGTGACCTTTTGTTGGTTTCAGAGGCTCAGATGGTGGAAAAGTGGACAAATGGGTCATGTGAATAAGGGAATGAGCTAGTGAGCACTTTTTAGGTGTTAACAGATTGCCCCCTGATGTGTGAGGGCAGGAGCTCATCGTATGGCCGATAGATATCATAGTTCTTTTGTCTTTTTTCAGGGGTTTGGGAAGGAGAAGAGACTGATTGGAGACTGGAGCCAAGGGCCTTGGAAGCTGCAAGAAACAAAAAATATTACATGGCCTCAATATGAATGAGGTATAATCTATGATAATGGACGAGGCGGGCATTCCCATGCTCGTATCAAGACATATACATAACAATTAGTCCCAAGAAGGGGGATCTAATACATAAAGAATCTACTGGTACATCATAATGGTCCAGGGGGGACATTATTTTGGGATATACTCCTGATCATAACTGATCTCACTAATTGATACACTGGAATAACTGATGAACTGTTGGAACTGAAGGTGTCCAACATCTGTAGGGACGTAATGACAATGAGCCATCTCTGGGAAGTTACTGTAACTGTATACTGGGTACATCTGAATACTGTCGCCATGCGCAACCCGGATATCTATAGAAAAAGTGTAACTGGTGTTATCCATAGGAAGACTCTCAAATGTGGAGGAGTCAGGCGGTATCCGGGGTCTTCGACTAATAAGTGAAACGGACGAATACCCTGTGCGAGTCTCAACGATGCGATCAAGGTGTTGAAGTCGAGCATGTGAGAAACAACCATTTGGAGAGGCACTGAAGATTCCTCTCGAAATGATTCGTAGGCAATCATCATAAATGGTGATGAGTCCAAGATACAGGGACCTCTAGGTCTATCCTCTGGAATCAATGTGGTTGTCATCGACAGAGGGAGACCGGCAACTAACAAGGAAATGATGTTTCCTTGATAGGAGCACGAGGTGTAAAACTGAAGTGTTGTAGTACTGATGGTAGGACTGACATACTTGTGGGAATGGGAAGTAACTGGGTCAAAAAATGGGTAGACTCAAACTTCCTTTGTTCAGAGCATGATGACATGGTTGACCTAGCAGCGTGGGGAACTCACTTGTAGGTGTGGGGATCATTGCTTTGATTGAATGGTATATATTGACTCTGGGGGGGAGGATGAGCTGATAGGTGCCGTCGAGGGATTATCAAGGTGACATACTGCAGAATACTCTGAACAAAGGCGTCCAAAATGGGGAAGCTGCCTAATGAGTAGATGTGATCCGTCGTGGCACCAAGAGGTGCCATTGATTCCTTCTTCGTAGTTTTAATGAGCTCCAAGAAGGGATAAAAGTGTACTTTGAAATGGTACTGTCCTGTGGATTTTGTGAGCCCAGGACTGTTCATGCTCATGGTTGCTTTCATGTTTAGAGAGTCTGAAAGCGGTAAGTGGACTCTTTTGGTGTTTCTTTTTCGTAAGTTTAGTCTCCAAGGCCCGAAAAAGCGTAAAATGATGCGGATGGAGAACTCTTCTAGCCGATGTTACTAGAGTATACCTTTTTCGTAATTAGTCTACGAGGTCCAGAAAAGGGGTAAACTTATACCAGGTAGATGCCCTTTCAGATACGTTTAGCGAGCATGAAAGGAAGCAAGATTGCTCGGTGATCTTTTCATTGTTTTAGGAGTCAGAAAAGAGCTTAACAGAAACTCCCTAAGTGCCTTTTTCGTAAAAGGGGTTGCTTGGCCTGAAAAAAGGGGTAAAATTATACCGAACAAAAATGGATTGATGAGGGCGAGAAAAGGTCTCAAGCATCGTTATCAGTGCGGAAAACTGGATCCGGTGACATAAGGATTGTCGAAAATGGAGAACGGTCGATGTGGCACGCAAACCGAGGCTATGTGGGGGGGGGATAAAAAATGCCCTAAAAATCAGGACGTGACAGCGAGAAATGTTCTCAAGCATCATCACGAGCGCGGAAAACTGAATCCGACGATATAAGGCACGTCGAAAACGGAGAACGGCCGATGTGGCATGCAAACCGAGGGTGACGAGTGAAGCATGGAAAAAATGCCCGAAAAATCTAAAGGTGAGAGCGAGAAATGATCTCAAGCATCATCTCGAGCGCGAAAAACTGAATCCGACGATATAAGGCACGTCGAAAACGGAGAACGGCCGATGTGGCATGCAAACCGAGGTGACGAGTGAAGCATGGAAAAAATGCCCGAAAAATCTAAAGGTGAGAGCGAGAAATGATCTCAAGCATCATCACGAGTGTGGAAAACTGAATCCGGCGATATAATGCATGTCAGAAACGGAGAACGGCCGATGTGGCATGCAAACCGAGGTGATGAGGGAAGCATGGAAGAAATGCCCGAAAAATCTAAAGGTGAGAGCGAGAAATGATCTCAAGCATCATCATGAGCGCGGAAAACTGAATCCGGCGATATAAGGCATGTCCAGAATGGAGAACAGTTGATGTGGCACGCAAACCGAGGTGAGGAGGGGGTATGGAAAAAATGCCTTGACAATCGGGACGTGACAGCGAGAAATGATCTCAAGCATCGTCCTCAGTGCGGAAAATTGGATCTGGTGACATATGGCACGTCCAAAACGGAGAACTGCCGATGTGGCACGCAAACCGAGGCCATGAGAAAGGCCAAAAAAAATGGTCAAAAATGGACCCCGTGAAAACGGGAAAAGGAAGGAACCTGCATGAGGTTCTCGCTGTGCTGATTCCAACGGTACCAACGGTTTGAGAAATGGACTTCATATGATATCGTAATGGTTGTTGGAAAATTGGTGGAATTCCTATAAATAGGGCGTGGGGCCCAAATGACTTGTCATTGTTACGTGCGAGTTTGATAGAGCTGTCAGAGCTATTTCTCGATTTTCGGGAGATTTCACCATTGGTTTTCGATTCAGCGAGTTGCAGGTAACTCTATTTGCCTTAGCCTTGTCAATTATGTTTTTTTTGTTTGGCGGCGGGCCCCCCGGAGGCCGCGAAATTCGACGTTGACTCTCCAACGTGGAATATCGCGGGTTTTGGGGCTGTTCTCCGCGATGAACCGCGCGGGTTTTAGGCTGACAGTCGCGATGTTCATCGCGACTGCGAGGTTAGAACCCGCAATGTTCATCGTGAGTTCATGGGGAATAGTCGCGATGTTCATCGCGACTGTCCGGCCAAAACCCGCGATGTTCATCGCGGGTTTTTGCATGGATCCCGCAATGGTCATCGCGGGTTTTTGCATGGATCCCGCGATGGTCATCGCGACTTTTGGTGGAAAATCCGCGATGGGCATCGCGGCTTTTTGTGTAAAAGCCGCGATGGGATTTTTTCAAAAGAATTTTATACTGGGGTTAAAAATTTCTTCTGTTTTCTGGCAGGATGTTGAGGAGACCGTTGTCCTCGTGGCGGGAGCGAGAGATCGATGATGATCTTATGGCGAGGATTGAGACTGATCCGTGGGTGAGACAGACTCTGGATATGAGCGGACTTTTGAAGTTCGCTCAGATCCCACCTATTCGTTCAGTGAGATGGCTCCTGAACCAGCTTGTGCGTTGGTGGGTGCCGGCGGAGGGTGCATTTATCATTGGGGGTGAGAGGTTAGAGATCACTCTCACGGATGTCTATTTTTTGACTGGGTTGCCTCGTTTGGGTGAGGTGGGCGATCTCTTACCTAGGATCCCTCCAGGTGTAGATATGGAGGACCTGTTACAGACTTTCTGTGTCGATGATGCTATTTTGCAGAATAGCTCTATTAGTCTGCGATCCCTACGTGAGTGGGATATGCGAGCTGTTGGGGCATGTGTACTGCGGATATTGGGTGCTGCTGCGCCACATTGTATGTCTGGGGGATAGACGATGATGGTGGACTCCATTCTTCAGGGGACATATTATGCCTGGGGGCAGATGTTTCTGGCGGGTGTCCGGAGAGATCTGGACAAGGCCGTTCGAGAGGGAGGTGAGTTTTGTTATGCTTCATTTTTATGCTATTTTTTCTTCGAGCGGGTGCCGAACTTGCAGCCACGGGTACCCATTCGTGTTGGTCTCGTGAGTGAGCCTCGTATGATGAGATGGGGGCAGATGATGCCTTGTGGTGGCGGTGGTGTCCGCGGCTTCTTCATGGAGGATTTTTATCAGCAGTGGGAGCAGATGCCCCTAGTTATTGAGGACTACCCTTATGCCGGCATGGACTATCGAGGTGACCCAGAGATGCCCCTAGTTTGATTTATCATTGATGATTATTGTTGTATAGTATGTGATGGCTTACTTGCTTTGTGCAGATGTGGGTCCAGTGCCACCGCCTGACTACGTGGCTCGTCAGGGGCGGGCGATGGTGGTCGCCCATCCACCTGCAGCGGTACCCCCTCCGTGTGGTGGAGGTTTTGTGGCTCGTGGGCGAGGGGTTGGCCCTCGTGATGACGCCATAGAGGGTGTCAGACAGACCTTTGCCAGGATCCTAGCTGGACTCCCCGAGGATGGTTGGAGAGACCTAGATCGGGATATTTTGGAGGGTTGCTTCGGTGCGCCGCCTGAGTGGCGGTCGCTATTGTTGAGGACAGCGGTGTTTGTGGCAGGGCACAGGGGTGGTGCTCGGGATGTCCCTGCAGAGCCGGCTCAGATGAGGATCCGTCTACGGGATGACCCAGTGGGGCCGGCAGAGCGGAGAGTTCGGGCTCGTCCTGACCCGGCGGAGCCAGTAGAGGAGGATCCGGAGGAGCCTAGGGATCCTGCTGAGTAGATGATATTGTATCTGCCCCCAAATGCTGATGAGCATATGGGGAAGCATTTTTGTATGACAGATGTATTTTTGTATATCGGGTGCTGAGGGCACCTATGACATATTTGACTATCATGGTTTATATATATGTGTGTATACATTTTGGATATATTGTCGTGTATGCATGTGGATGCACATTTGTCTTTTGTATATGCCCATGGAGGCACATGTTATGCACATGGATGCAGTATGTTTGTTTATTTATGTATGCTCGTGGAGGCACATGTTATGCACGTGGATGCATTATTTGGTTATTTGTTTTATGCCCGTGGAGGCACATGTTATGCACGTGGATGCATTTTGTTTTATGGATATGCCCGTGGAGACACATGTTATGCACATGGATGCATTTTGTTTATGGATATGACATGATGTGATTGGTGTGCCAGTTGAGGACATTGTTGGCCATATTGTCTGCTACATTGTTGAGGTGTCTTGGGACATGTGTGAATGAAATGGATTCAAACTGTCTAACCATTTGTTTAGTGCAGAGGAATTTTCTGAAAAGACAGGGATCGCGTACCTGGTAATCATTGTTGAGCTGGGAAACTAGGATCTGTGAGTCCAAGAAAACGTTGAGGTGACGGATGCTCATTTGGAGAGCTGCGGCCAGGAGACCGGTCACAGCATCGTATTCAGCTTGATTATTGGTGGCGGCACCTAAACATACTCCGTCAATGTGAATTAACTCATGTGAAGGGGAGTATATTACCCAAGCTGCGGAGGTGAGATTAGGAGACCAACGGATTGCACCATCACCGAAACCGACATGGCAGAGTGGAAGAGGCTCCATCTGTGGTCATGCAGAGAAAAACAAATATTTAGGTTTTTCGAATTTTTTGTGAACAAAGAAAGTATGCCTATACTAAAATGGACGATGGTGTCCATCAGATTTTCTATGGGTAAAATCATTTAAGGTACAACACGTTGCGTGGGTTGCGTAGGGGATTGCCTTCTGAATCGGTCAGAATGTATGCCCCCTTCCCGAGGCAGGTGTGTATGATGTAGGGGCCTTGCCACATAGACACGAACTTTCCCTTTCCGGTTTTATCATGAGCTTGATCGTAAGCGAGGACAAGGTCTCCCTCAGAAAAGGTTCTTGGGTGGACGTGTTTGTCGTAACTTAGTTTCGATCGTTGTTTAGCTACTTCCATGTTTTGAATGGCTGTGCACCGATCTTCATCGGCCTGCTCTAGGAGTAGTAAACGTTGCTCGATCGGGGAAGTGTCCGGTAGGAGTTCAACGGCGATATGTAAGGCTGGTATTTGGCACTCAATAGGGAGGACGGATTCGACACCGTGAACTAAATGGAAAGGGGTAAAACCGGTGGCGGTTTTGGTTGAGGTGCGGTAGGCCCATAGTGCCGGGAAAAGCATGTGGTGCCAATTGGATTTGTGCTTGTCTACAGTACGTTGGAGAATGGTCTTCAAAATTTTATTGATCGCTTCGACTTGGCCGTTTCCTTGGGGATAGTAAGCGGAAGAGAAATGGTGTTCAAATTTCAACATGGTTGATAATTCCTTCCAGACGGCATCTTCGAAATGAGAGCCGTGGTCAGAGACTAGTTGCTTTGGCACTCCGAAACGAGCGATAACATGGTTGAAGAAAAACCGTGCTGCAGTGTCGGCTTTGCAATTATAGGTTGGCATGGCTTCTGCCCACTTGGTGAAATAGTCAACGGCCACAACAATGTGTTTGTGACCGCCGGTTGACGTGGGGTTGCAGTCGAGGAAGTCGATGGCCCATTTGCAGAATGGTCCAACAGTGATAACTGGATGAAGGGGGGCGGGGGGGGGTTCTTGCTTTGGGGGCAAAGAGTTGGCAGTTCTGGCAATGCTTGACTGCGGTGATGCAATCAGTAAACAATGATGGCCAAAAATAACCTGCCCGAATGATCTTCTGGGCGGTGGCCATGCCGGAGAAATGGCCTCCGCAAGCACCGCTGTGACAATCATTGAGGACCTGTTCTGCCTCACTATGGGATAGGCATCGGCGTAGGATGGTATCAACGCCACGTCAGTAAAGTACGTCCCCTAAAAAGAGGTATCGGGGGGCGTGGTGTCGTATGCGACGGCGTCCGTCACGATCGATGTGTGGTCGAAATTTTTGCGTACGAAGGTAAGTCAAAATGTCTCCGTACCAAGGGTCGACAGACGAAATGATGAATATTTGCTCGTCAATCAGGTCCGTTTGGATAACGGGCGATGTCGAAGAGGACGGGAGGTCAGTGATGAGGTGAGCAAGCGCAAGGGCTTTAGTGCTCTTGGGAGTTTTGAAAGTGAGGTCATATTCCTGGAGGATAATGACCCATTTAGCAACACGACCTTGTAGGAGCCGCCGGGTTAGGAGATAGACCATAGGGTTGGAGTCAGCCACGACCGTGGTATGACTGAGTAGAATGTAGTGTCGCAATTTTTGTACGGAAAAGACTACAGCTAGGGCTAATCTTTCCTCGTATGGGTAACACAGAGGTGGGCCAGACAAGGTCTGGCTGACGTAATAAATCACATGCTCTTGGTGAGAGGCATCTTCTTGGACCAAAACTCCGGACACAGCATATTCAGATGCCGATATATAAAGGGTGAAGTCTTGAGAGAAATCCGGTGGGGATATCAAGGGGGCTTGTGTGAGAGCTTTCTTGAGCGCTTCGAATGCCGTGTCTGCTTGCTCATCCCAAACAAAGGGTATGTGGGTACGAAGTAAGCGTAAGAACCCGTGGACTTTGGTGGCATAATCAGGAATGAAGCGCCTGAGGAAATTGGACCGCCCTTGTAGACTTTGGAGCTGCCGAAGCGTGCGAGGAGGCGGAAGTTCGAAGATGGCTTTGACTTTCAGGGGATCGACAGTGATTCCGTCTTGGGAAACAATGAAACCCAACAATCGGCCTGCCGGGACGCAAAAGACACACTTGTGTGGGTTCAAGCGGATTTTATATTTGTGACAATGCAGGAAAACTTGCCGGAGGTCATTAAGGTGGTCTGATAATTTTCGGGAACAAGCTGTGAGGTCATCAAGGTAGACTCGTAGGATATGGACCAAGTCGTGAAAGCAATAGGTCATGGCCCGTTGGAAAGTGGCACCAGCGTTTTTTAAGGCCAAATGGCATGACACGGTAGGCAAAGGTGCCCCATGGGGTGGTGAAGGCAGTCTTGTACTGATCCTCCTTACGAATGTGAATCTGGTTGTATCCGAAAAACCCATCCATGAAAGATAGGACCTCATGGCCGGCACACTCATCAATGAGTTGGTCAATGAATGGCGTGGGGAAATTGTCTTTTGGACAAGCGTGGTTTAAGTCACGGAAATCAGTGCATACTCTAAGGGTGCCTTGCTTTTTGTTGACGGGAACAGGGTTTGACACCCAGGTGGTGTACGGAATAGGATAAATGAATCCTGCTTTGCGAAGTTTCTCGACCTCAGCTTTAACGGCGGGGAGTTTGGAAGGATGAATGGGTCGCTGTTTTTGGTGAACAGGGGGTACCTCAGGCCATGTATCAATGTGGTGTTCTATGATGGTGGGGTCGAGACCAGGCATCTCGGTATAGGACCAGGCAAAGACATCACGGAACTCTTGAAAGAGATTTTTGTACGCCTGAGTTTCTGCTTGAGTGCAAGATGCGCCCATCGAGATGAGCTCAGGTTTCCCAGGTGTTGCGGAAATGTCTATCTGTATAGTGGGGGAAATGTTCGACATGTTCCCTTCTTCAAAGGCATCTGGTGCTGGGATGGGGTCCTTTAACCAATCGACCTTAGTGGGTATGAAATCTTTTGATTCGACCGATAGCTGGTTGGATGCGGTGGATGTAGATGCTTCCGGGAGGATGTACGAGCAATGATGCATATCATCCCAAGGGTAGTCAGGTGCAGTGAGTGTCTCCAAAATTTGCTCATCAGTATTGAAGTAGTCAGACCATAAATCAAGGGGTTCTGATTTGAAAGTTGTTGAAATCATATATATTGTATTGATTTCTTCCGACGAGGATGATGGCGGGGGGTAGATCTCCTCGATGAGGGGAGGAGATATCTCCAAATCGACATTGTTTAACTCGTACAATGCTGCTCTATAGTCAGGGAGATCGGGACAATGGTGAGAGTAGTGGTCGTAAACACTGCATATGGCACAAGGATGGTTGGTGCGCAGTGATCTGTCGCGAGGCTGAGGAGGTGGCTCAAGTCTAACGACTGGGATGCCGGCGTCATCGTCCAACATATTCATATGCTCTTGGAGTGCTGGTAACTGTGGGCATTGATGAGTTGGATGGCCTATCTCATTGCACAACGAGCATTTAGGGGGAGCTCAAAACACCGGTGGGGGTTTAACTGCCTTAGGCGGTGGTATAGTAGTGTATGGTTGTGGACCTATGCCCCCAGTGGGTTTGATAAGAGGAGGAGGATTCGTTGACGACGAAGGGGTCATGAGACCAGGAGATGGTTTCGTCGATGACAAAGGGATTGTGACACCAGGAGGAGGTTGAGTAGTGGTAACAATAGGTTGTACCGGTTGGAGGATGACATTTGGTGTCGGCGGTGGAATGGGAGGAGAAATATACCACACGGGTAATCCCAATGTTAACCCGGGTAGACTAAGCGTAGCCATAACCGGGGCGCTTACTACACCCGAAGGAGGAAATAGAAAGGGGATGGTATGGATGGGTGTAACACCAATGTGACTAGGGACCAATGGTGGTTGACTACCGGGTGCTTGTGAATTCTGTGAAAGAGTATAGAGGTTTGCGATGTGGGTCTCCGGTGACGGTGGTGGAATGGCCTGGAATGTAGAGGTCATTGGTGTATTTGAGTAAAGTCCGGGCCCGAGAGAAGAAACAAAGGAGGTAGTTGCACTAGAAGTGGGTTGTTCAACCATGGGGAGAACATTTTCGGGTGCTGCAGGGGCATTGGGATCATAGTAGGTGAGTTGGTCGATTTTGACCACGCGTCCTTCGTGGGGGAACATCATGGTGCAAAAAATGGATGAGGCGACCGCTTTCATGGCGTACATGTAACTACGGCCAAGTAAAAGGTTATAATCGAGCTGGGCATTAATGACCTCTATGTCAATGAGCACAGTTTTCCCACCTAATTGGACGGGGACCTTGGGTAGTAAACCTTGAGGCTGAGCTGACCGGCCGTCGTAGGCCCGCAATGCAGTGGTGGATTGCTGGAGAGTAGGGGATCCCAACTTCTGCCAAAAAAATGTGGACATGACGCATGTGGAGGCACCCTCGTCGATGATACATCGATGGATGACAAGATTCCGAATAGAAACAGAAACTTGGACTGCTATGGTGGAAGGCAGACGTGGTTCGGACTGGTCCAAATCAAAGGTCATCAATTTTGAATCATTTGGGTCAATCGCCCCAATGGCGGAAAGTAAAGTCTTGCGCTGCGTAGGACAGTTCTTCAAGACTTCTAACGCAGACATGGCTGTGGGAGATTGAGCTAGGTCATCTACGATGTTGTAATTTGACGCAGCCCGTGCATTGGGGTTGTTGTTGATACGGCGGAGTGGGAAACGAGGTGCTTTAGATGCGCCATCGAGTGGAAGAGGTGGTATCCGTAACGTCTGATCGGTGGGATGAGCGTTAGTATCCTTATCGGCGGGGGGGGCTTCGGAGTTAGGGCCATACTGGTTCCGACGGGTTTGGATATTGACGTCGGCAGTGGACATCATCAATAAGTGGTGAGTGCCTGAATCAAACATGGGTTGATCAGGAGTGGCGTAAGTGATTTGTTGTGGTTGCACGTTGCCCTGTGGGGGGCTAACGGCTGAGTGTTCACCACTCGTGTTGGAAAAGGGTTTTGTAGCACCAAAGGTTGTTGTTGAGGTGGTGGAGGGTTGGGTGGTGGCTGAGGAGCCGCCTGCCCTTGACGATGGGCGTCATCTGTCCATAGTTGTCGAGCTCGCTCCAGATGTGGGCAAGCATGGGTATAGTGGCCATAGACACCGCAAATAGAACAGCGATGGTTTGTTCGTAAATTAGCATTTTTGGCTTGCTTAGGTGGCCGATTAGGATTCTGATGAGCAGGCACCGCGTTATTGTTTTGCGGAGGATGGGTAGGTTGTGGAGCTTGGTTATGGTTTTGGTTGTTTCCATGGTTACGTCCTCTTCCGCGGTTTGGTTGCCCACCCGGGTTGCGTTGGTTATTTTGGTATTGGGGCTGATGTTGTTGTGCGTACACATGCCCTTAAGCATTGGGGGGATTCTGGGGAGCCGCAGGTGCAGGAGCAGGTTGCGGTGGATAATATGTTGGTGGAGCTGGAGGTGGTCCAGCTGCCTGTTGGGGTTGTTGGTACCCCTGAGCTATTGGATGTGGTGGATTAGCTGGTGCAGCTTGCTATGGGTATTGCATCTGTTGTGGTGAGAACTGAATGGGGTTCTGTGTCACAGGTTGGATATGGTATGTAGAAGGTACATATGCTGATGGCGCTTGCCCATAGCAATGTTGCGGACAAGAGGGTCCATGAATATGATGTGTCTGGTTTGTTGGAGCGTAAGAAGTTGTTGCTCCGGAACTGGATGTAGCCCTAGAAAGGTCTGGGGCAGGCATGGTACTTACCATGCTGAAAGGTTTAGCTTGGGGTGTGATTTGGAAAATAATGCCATCGACGGCATGAGATGCCCCCGGTGCGTCGCTGCGTGAAGAGTCGCATCGTGGGGCGTCAGGTATGATTGTGTATAGATAACCCGACTGGGCGTAAATGAGATCAAACTGTTGGGCTTTGAGGATGGCCTCTTCTTCAGATTGGGGTCTTTCAGATGCAATGTCCTTCGCAATGAGAGGGAGAAGGGATTTTAGAAACCAATCTAGGAAGATACGGTCGTCTAATTTGATTTTGCAGAGGCTTCGTCGTCGACGCCACTCATGAATGTGGTCAGTGATGTGGGTGGCCGTGTTCTGTCTGCAAGATAGTAGGATCTCGACGCCCGCATCATAGCGGACAGGTAACTGAAAGAACTGCAGGAAGGTGGAGGCAAGGGAGGTAAAGGTGGCATGCGTCCCATGGGGCTGCTCAATATACCACTTGGCTGCAGAGCCAGTGAAAGTGCGCTGTAATAGACGGAGGCGGACAGAGTCATCCACTATGGAGTTGGAGGAACACCATAGATGGAAGGACATGATATGGTTCTGGGAGTCCTCACCTGCCTTACCCTCAAACTTAGGGATGTCGGAGGGGAGTTTGGTGGGCATGTGAGGCCACACAGGATCGTGTCTGATGGGGTCATTGGTGATCCTAGCTAAGTCTGGCAGGTTCAGAATCGCCATGTATGGTAAGCTAGCAGATGTGGAGACTGGAACTGGGACCTGCCTAGTCATTGTGGTATGATGTAGGGGTCCAGTAGCGCCTAAAGGTATGCTAGGTATGGAGGGTGTGTGCCCTCCAATAGGTGTAGTCTGGTATGGGCCAGCGCCTCCAAGTGCAACATGGGTTACACTTGGGTTAGGAATAGCAGTAGGGATTCCTGGGATAGGGTTTGTGGAAACCAGAGGGGGCGTGACCCCTATGTTGGGCATACCCATAACAGGTGGTGGCCCTGTGTTGGGCATTCCTAAATGTGGAGTGTTGCCCATGTTGGGCATACCCAGGGGGGTGGTTGTTTCCATGGATGGCACGGCCACAGAAGGGTCTGTGGATGTCTCACCTATGGTGCTGGTAAATAGTGGGTCAAATGGTGTTCCAGCCATAATGGTGGGTGGTGGTAATATAACGTAGTTTTTGGATTCTGCCTCAAAATCAGAGGTGAAGTGAGGCGTGTCAGAATCGGATGATCGTCTGGTTGACCGACGATGTGTCGAATCAAGGGATAAGGCTCTGCGTCGGTGACGTGGAGAGCCAAGGAGGCTAAACTCTAGGAGTTCGCCCTGTAGACGACGACAGCGTCTAAAATTCTTAATGGTGAGAAAATAAGTTTTTGTGAAAAAATCTGTTTAAGTATCAGGTGGTGATATATATAAAAAAAAGCTCAAAACCCTAATGCAACCAAGGGTGCAAGAAGGTGAGTGAAAAAGAAGGCTCTCAGGCCAAAAAATCAACCTCAAAAAAGGCACTTATTCTAGTAGCTGTGCTACAATAAGTGGAGGAATGCAACAAATGGTCAGAGTACCAACATGCAAACGGCTTCTAGAAAAAATAGGTGTAACTAGACCAAAGGTGGGTTGAAGCATGCAAACACCTAACTAAAAGTATTGTGACTCAAACAAACGATATCCTCTGCAAGGTGATGAAATCCAAGTCAGACAATATGAATGTTGAGACAACGGCTAGATATCCCCCTACTGGGAGGGACACCGGGTAATCAATCCTAAAGAAAGGCTACTAGGATACTCCGTTCATGACGCGTCGAGAAAAGGTAAATCTGTCGTTTGGTCCTTTGATCGCAATATCCCAATATAGGGATATCCCGAGAACTGCGAATGGTAGCCCTTCGGTTACTGAATGGATTTCGGTATTCCACTCAGGCTTCCAGAACCATCCTCGCGACTTCAACCCTCCTAGGGGAGAGGCCTTCTTACAAACCGGTTGTGACCGCGCCAAAAAGTACTAAGAGATTTTAGCTCCCTAATTGGACAACTTCTATGTCTCAGATGTAATAACTGAGGGGTGTTATTGGAACACCTATCCCCCCAATACTACCTAACTACAAAAGTTCTTTTAGTGTTCCCCAAGTGGGGTTAAAAGTGTGTTGAAATTAGGGTACGTTTTAAGGCTCAGTTCAATTAAGTGATCGAGTGAGTGCATGTGAGGTATTGTAAACTGAGCTTGAAAAAGGTAAATGCTTTACAGGAAATTTTCAAAAAACAAAGGAGCTTTTGAAAAATAAAAAAGCAAATATTTATGACTTTTTCAAATAAATGGAATTTAAATGCTTTTGCAATAATCAACTCAAAAAACAAAGGATCTTGTGAATTATGAAAGCAAATAATAGACTTCTTTTAAAGAAATAAATGGGCTTCTTCTTTCAAGGAAATTGCTAAGGGCAAGATTTTAAAGAAGTAAACAGGAAAAATTTTAATCTAGATAAAGATGCCAAAATAAGTCCTTCTTTCAAAAAAAAAATTTGTTTTTTTTAAAAAGACTTCTAGATATGCATTTTAAATAGTAAAAATTTTTCAAGGCTGTAAAATATGCAGGATTTAATACTGTAAAAAATGTGCTATGTGGGCAGAAAGTACAATAAAAATAAATTTTTAAAATCGAAATGGCCGAATGAAAAATTCAGCAGCGTGGGTTTTAACAGCAAAGCCGCGATGGACCGCGCGGGTTTCGGTCGCACAGTCGCGATGGACCGCGTGGAAAATGTCCGCGAAGCCGCGGTGTGCAGGGCGCAAATAGGCCGCGAAGTCGCGGTGAATCGCGCGGAAAAGGGGCCGCGCAGTCGCGATGTGCAGCGCGGTAAATGATCGCGATGCCACGATGTGCAGCGCGGAAACCGAAAGCAAAGCCGCGGTGAACCGCGCAGAAAAAAGGGAAAAAGCCGCGATGGACCGCACGATTGTTAGGCTAAAAACCGCGAGGCGAAAGCCGTGCATGGAAGCCAAAAAATGAACCCAAAAATCGTGAATTCTGGGCTGTTAATGGCAATAAATGAGGCCAAAACTTCGAACAGCAATGGATCTGCTGTCTAAGATGGCAGATCTATGGATCTAAAGGTTAAAAACTAATAAAAAACTAAGATTAAAAGCAAAACTAGAGATCTATTGTTCAAAACCTAGCGGAGTCGCCAAAAAACTGTTGGCCCGATTTTGCAACCAGGCTTAGTGCTATGGGCACCTGCTAACTAGTAGCAGCAGTTTCAATAGAATTAAACAAGAAACTAATCTAAACAAAACTAATCATGGATCTATGCAAGAATGTAAGCAAATAATGTAAACATTTAAAAAACAAGAACAAGAAAATATTAAAGAATGAATTTGTATTGAAAAATGGGGGGCAAGCAAGTGCTTGCGATAATACCTTCAATGGTGAAGGTTGATGTTGAGCAACTCCCAAGATGAGTAGCTCCAAGCTCCAAGAGGTCTCCTTCTCCAAGGTTGCTTACAATGTCCAAAATGCTCAATGAAGATTTCGGCAGCATGAGGATGAGATAATGGATGGATGTGAAATGAGGAGCCCCTACCACCTTTTTATAGGTTTTGGTGGTGGGGAATACCATTTGTGGTTTTGTGGAAACCAAATGGTATTGACCAACATGGTTTAGGTACTTTTCCCTCCTTTTTCCTTTTTTGAATAAAAATAATATTTTAATTCCCTTTTTAATATTTTTGGGAATTTGGACCCTTTTTGAGGGTTTTTTATGCTTTTCAGGAAAAATAATCTTTTTTAATGGAAAAAGGGGTGTACTCAGGTATTTTGGTGACCTTTTGTTGGTTTCAGAGGCTCAGATGGTGGAAAAGTGGACAAATGGGTCATGTGAATAAGGGAATGAGCTAGTGAGCACTTTTTAGGTGTTAACACCCACAGAAGCAGAAATAAATATAATAGACCTCCCAATCGTCCCTTACACTCCATCAGAAGAGCATACTGTGTCTCGATGGGATGAATTTGTGTATGATAAGAAGAGAAAGGAAGTAGTCCTGAAATCGGAAGAGAGGATAAAGAGACTCTTCCAAGAAGATATTGTTACCCGGCGGGAGACCACAGTGATGCAAAATACAAATAAGGCTCCCATAGCTATGGCATCCGCCACTGTAGAAGCAGCAAAAGCAACGCAGGATAATGTGGCCGATGTGGTTAGAGAAGTTGAGTTGAAAAAGAGGAGAGCTTGCATGTTACAACATATTGTGGCTAATGAGCAGGCTTACAAGGATCTCGTAGTGAATAAGTATAATCGCCTGTCTATTGAGCATAAGGAATTGTCAGATAAGTATGACCATTTAGAAGAAGAAAAGGAGCACCTGGCAGTCCAGATGATGGTTTTAGAAGCAGAAAGGAACGATTCAGAAGCTAGAGTGTCTCATCTGCAAGCAGATAAGCAGGCATTGGTTAAACAATTAGAACAGGCAGAGAGCAGAGCAATAGATATGTCTCCCTTCCCTGAGCTATCCTGTAGCATCCTAAAACAAATGCATGCCACACAAGAGCTGATTACTGAAGAAGTGTGCAAGCTCAAAGCCATGATGGTTAGATTGAAAGAAGTTAATGCAAAGGCCAATAGGCTTAAGGGTAAATATACTCGGGTTAAAGCAAACATCCTGAGCCAGATGGAATGGAGAGAAGGGAAGGTTGATTTCCCCAAGCATCTCCCATTCAAATCCGTAGATGGTTTTAATGAAGATATAGCCCTTATGGAATTCTACAGGAACTGTGGCCTTAAGCTAATGGCTAAGATCCAAGGAACAATGGATAAAAGTAACAGTCTTTATCAAAAAATCCATGAAGTGCATGATAAGTGCAAGTTGAGTTTCCCTCAGTCCCTTGATGAGTTCCCAAGCAAAGAGCAACATTTATCTGACTTGAAGGAAGAACTGGGAATCCAAATAGAATATGTAAAGAAGATTGATGTCTTAGCCATTGATGATCTCCATCATTATATTGGGCTGTCATCAATATACAGTCATTTGCTTAAAGAAATCCACCAAGCAGCACTTGCAGAAATTCAGGGTATTGGAGTAGAGATTGGTAAAGATGTGACTTCCCAGAAAATCTTGCTCCCTTCCTCAGCAAATGTAGTTATCAGAGACACTGGTATCTGGTTCAGTTACATTGCAGAGGAGGAAAAGAAAGCAACAGTAGCAGCAGCAGTAGCAGCCAGCCCAAGTGCTTCTCTCCCAGCAGCAGCAGCAGTATCATCCAGTCCGAGTGCTTCTCTCCCAGCAGGAGTGCCTTCCCAAGAGTGAACACATTGATCCTAAAGCATTGTTCCTATTTTTTGTATTTTTGGCCTTCCTATGTCTAAAGCGTAGAACTATTGGACAACTGTCCTTTTCTTTTTGAGGAATTTTCTATTTTAAGAAAAGGGTCACAATTTTTGTTTATTAAAAGGGAAAAGTCTATAGGGGACAGGTGTAAAGAGCCAGGTGGCAGCCCAAGGGGCATTTTTTAATAATATAAATAGAAGTTTAGGAAACAGTGTAGAGGACTTTTGGCAGGGAAATAAATTTTCTGAACTTGTACGAGCTATCTTGCACTTGTTTCAAGAAAATGAAATGTACCTAATAAGAGCCTGGAGAGGACGTCTTTTGCATGGAAATGGATATTGGATGCATGTTGGATTATTCTTGTAACCTCTATATTCTACTGTGAGATATTTCTTTGCTGTCTTGAATTATTTCTTTGTATTGAATAATCTTACTTCTCTCTGTGCAAATGCATTTTCTCCTACATGAGTAATGGAATGTGTTATATCTGAATTAGAATCTATCTTCTGATATCTCTTTCTTTTGATGTGGATCTATCTTTAAGATTTAATGGCTGTCTGTTGATTTTTAGATAACTCTTCCAGCACATTACTCATACTTATAATTTGCTCCTTGCAGGGATAGTTTAGATTTATTTCAATTTTTTTTTTTATACAAATTTGTTTTGAGTTCTGCATTTAGATTAAGCTAGTTTAGGAACTTGCATATCATTCTAAACCATAAAATCAAAAATAACGGTGGATCGGGCCATAACCGGTATAATTGGAGCAAATCTCCAAACCCAACGGTTGACGGAACCGCTAACTGGACGGATTCCCCATACCAAATGGTGGACAATCTAATTGGGATAGTCTACCAGGGAGAATCCCTTTCTGATTGATGCTGCGATCTTCGGGGCATCAACACATTGTTTATGCTGTTTTATAACATTGTTAAATATTGACATATTAATATTCATGTAAATCTTTTTATGTTGTTTTATAACATTGTTTATTTTTTTCCACCAGGTGCAAGTATGTGATTTTATTTTAGATTTCTGTGGAAAGATCCAACAGTACATTTAGCATGTCAATATGGCATAGTGGCAAGATGAGCAATTCAGAATATGTCGGGATACCTTTCCTCTCAGAACAATACTATCAGTGGTTGACTTTGCGGAAAATTACACCCTACAACCACAAAATGAAATACAAAGTAAATACTATCACTCAGAGTAGGTGAGCATAATGGTCCATATCACTTATCGACATGGGCTAGATAGCAATGAAGAGAAACATATGATATTGAAAGAAGTTCACTTTTACATAAGTGACGACTGGACCCATGACATCCATTATGTGCAAGATTTCTTTAAATTGTTCTATGATCATGTGATAGCTATGGATATACCATTTTATCATCATTTGATTTGGTCAGATGGTTGTGATGGATAGTTCAAGAATGAACGTGTATTTCAATGGTTGTGTTTGTTGCACATAAAATACAAGGTGCCACATATATGGAAATACTTTGAAATAGGTCATGGCAAAGGAGAGCACGATGGTGCTGGTGCATGCATAAAAACTGCCCTTCGAACGGAAGAGATGAAGTTTACAGGTGCTCGCCTTCGAGATGCTGCATCTATAGTGAAATGGTGTGTATCTATGATGGGAGAACAAGCAACAAGGAAACACTTAGTGCGGAGAATATTCTGGGAGGTGACAAATGTGGACCAATCCCAAACACATCGGGTGAACATAGTGCATGGAAATCGATAGTTTCATTCAATTAGAAGCTCAGACAACAAGACCCTACAAATTGGACAGGATTGAAGGCTTTTTTTTGCAGTTCCTGTAGCATCGATGAATGGGATGATTGTGAGTATACAGATACAGTTGATACATGGGATCGAGTGACACTTGGCACCAATTTCAAGAGGGTTAATGAAATAGACCATTTGGAAGATGATCAGACATATATTTCTACATACTACTATCACATATCGGATCTCATACAAGCATGTACAAAAAAGTAAATTAGTAGTACCTAAATCACTACAAACCTTTACATTGAAAGAAATTTTATTTATGTTACATGAAAGACCTTTTTTAATAAATGTATTGTTAACTCGGCCTATTTCCTTTCATAGGTCAGATATATGCAGTGGTTTCCCCAAAAAATAATGAATGGGGCTCGGATTATTGGTTGGCACATTGCTTAGAGGGGAAACAAACCATTCTCGAACCTGTTATAGATGATGAAAATATCGAATTCCCAACTGGCTCAATGGTTATAAAAGGGGAGTACTTGACACTAGCAGCACAATAAAAAAGGAAGGGTGGGTATATATATCGGGATTATAGACCAGGAGCTATTGTATATCACTTCACCAACCTGGTAGCTGGTATAAACATCAAGCTGTGCACAATTTCAAACAAAAATAGGTCACATGTACGATACTTGCTACTTCATTTAGAGCATGAGAGATTGATGGACACCATCAGCAACATAGATGATCCAGATGGCCTACTCGAGTGAGTGCATTGTCAGGTGTTACTAGATTGTCCAATGTGGCTAGATTGTCAGGTGCGTTATTTAAACTTTAAAGTGTGTGCTAAAGCACAATTTCAATTATTTAGCCTTTAGTTTATTTCCAATGTACTAACCTATGATTGAAGGATACCATTCACATACGTAATACTATTCAAAGGATACTAGACACTATAAACACGATCCTACAATCTTAGGTGAGTTATCTATAAATAATGTTTGCACATTTTCATTGGGTTCTCTTTATTTTCTTATGAGAGTACTAATTTTTATCCTTTCGTGTGCCTAGGACACAAACACGATCTATGGCACATTAGAGGCGCCAAGAACAACCCGGTGTATTTAGACACCAACAAATAGAAATCAGAAAATAACAGGCTCTCGAGTTGTTGCAATTTAATTTTTTTGATGTTTTTTATATTAATGTACATTTAATTACATTGCTGGGTCAACTCTTGCAACTCTTGCATTAGTGGGTGAACTCTACAAAACCCTCGACCGTGCCGGTGTTGGTAGTGTTCCTATATCGGCCTTTCCCACTCAGACTTGCAGGAGCCAACGACGTGCAATTTTGCTGCTTCGTTTGTTTTTTTTCTCCCAGACCGAGAGTCACCAAGTGTCCATGAACGACATTTTCATGTGACTTGCAACTCAACGTAAATCAGAAACTGAATGTCGGATCGATGAACCATCGTCTCCGTTGGTCTCCTGGCATGCAATTACCTCTAGGGGGCCCTCTCTGCCATGTTTTCATGGCCCAGTGAATTCATTGTGCATTGATTTCATGAACTAGGGTTTTGCTCAGTTTCCTGCAATGCAAATCTCGCATTGGTGGGTCAACTTTGCAAAAGCCTCAACCGTGCCAGTGTTGGTCGTGCTCCCATATCGACATTTCCCATACACACTTGCAAGAGCCAATGACATGCAATATTGCTGCTCTGTTTGGTTTTTCACTCATGAACCGAAAGTCACCAAGTGTCCTTGAATGACATTTTCATGCGACTTGAAACTCGACATAACTCAACAACAGGAGGTCAGATCGATGTACCATCGACTCCGTTGGTCTCCTGGCATGCGATTACCTCTACGGGGCCCTCTCTGCCATGTTTTCATGGCCCAGTGACTTCATTGTGCATTGATTTCATAAACTAGGGTTTTGATCAGTTTCCTTCAATGCAACTCTCGCATTACAGGGTAAACTCTACAAAAACCTCGACCGTGCCAGTGTTGGTTGTGTTCCCATATCGACATTTCCCATACAAACTTGAAGGATCCAACAACATGCAATTTTTCTGCTTTGTTTGGTTTTTCGCTCCCAAACCGAGAGTCACCAAGTGTCCCTGAACGACATTTTCATGCGATTTGCAACTCGACATAAATCGGAAACCGGAGGTCGGATCAATGAACCGTCGAATCCGTTGGTCTCCTGGCATGCGATTACCTTTAGGGGGCTCTCTTCGCCATGTTTTCATGGCCCAATGACTTCATTGTGCATTGATTTCATAAAATAGGTTTTTGCTCAATTTCCTTCAATGCAACTCTCGCACTGGTGGGTCAACTCTGCAAAATCCTCGACCATGCCAGTGTTGGTCGTGTTCCCATATCGGCATTTCCCATACACACTTGCATGAGACAACAACATGCAATCTTGCTGCTCCGTTTGGTTTTTCGCTCCCGGACCGAGAGTCACCAAGTGTCCCTGAACAACATTTTCATGTGACTTGCAACTCGACATAACTCGGCAACCGGAGGTAGGATCGATGAACCGTCGACTCCGTTGGTCTTCTGGCATGCGATTACCTCTAGGGTGGCCTCTTCACCGTGTTTTCATGGCCCAATGACTTCATTGTGCATTGATTTCATAGTAGTTGAGTAGTAGAAAACCCTAGGTGACAAGACCATATACCTAAGCTCTATGTGAGAAAATAGCAAGTATTTTGTAGGCATTCCAACCCCAAGTATTTTCAAACTAAGCTGAAGGGGAACCATTTATATGACCCCATGAGCCCAACGATTTAGTATTTTCTTCCATCTCATCAACCAAGACCGTTCATTTCGTCATTTTTTTAAAGCAAGAAATCTAAATCTTTCACAGCTTCCATCTTTTCCAGATTTCTACATCATCAGCCGTAGGTAACTTTCACCTTGTTTGCATAAAATTTTAGGCTTAGTTTTCATTATTTAATTTCTGTTTTGTACTAAAATTCTAACAGCAAAGAAAACAAAAATTACACACTCTTGGTTAATTCTAGAAATTACATGTGCAAGGTACATAATCTCTAAATTTTCATTGTGCACATTCATGGGATGTTAATTCATGGACTTGAACGCTAATTGTGGATTACTAAATCAATTTTCTATCTCTTTGTCTACAATTTTCTTATTTCAAAATCCAATTTTAAGTGATTGTCTACAATATTTCAAATGAGCACTTGTTATATTTGAGCATCTTGAGTTTTATTGGCTAAATCCACATTTGGATAAGTTTTTATCATCACTTCAATAAATTTGGAAATTAGTTGAATTAGAAGGATCCAATACTTCATAAATTTAAGACCTTTGAGTGACATCTTGCTTCATAAATCTCTCAAGCAAGTTCTCACCTTTGGTTCAAAACATTGTGTTTTAATCACTCATTAGGAAGCTCAATTTTGCAATTCACTTAATTTTGGGATACATCTAAACTTTGCAGCTAATAAACTCACTCAAATATATTTAAAGACATTGTTGTTTATAGGGTGAAACAAGCAACATTGTGAAGGCTTTTTGAAGATTCATCTTGGTGGCTCCACACACATTTATTTAGTATGAAATATGATTGTATACATTGTCAGATTCAACAACCTTCATTTGAAGGGTAAATGTGAAGAAATATGGCATTCCCTCAATGGTTTTCCTATGGGGTCAATCCACTTGATTTCTCAAACATCCTAGGGTTTCACAACAAGTGCCAGAGGTATTTCTGGAGGATATTCCAATATTTAATGAGTTCATTGATTAAGCCACAACACACCTTACATGTTTCATGCTATTCACTTCAGATTTTGGTGTTACTCGTGAAGATGTTTGTTGATATTGTTTGAACTATTTTGCAAGGGAATGCAAGGGATTGGTTTTGATGTCTTGGTAGGGGCGAGATATCACCTTTTGCATATTTGGTTGAGGTATTTTGCAAGTATTGGATCCCTAATGATCATGAAAAGTGGATGCCCTATGTTGAGTATATCAAAGGTATGTTTAAAGAAGAAAGCTTTGAAGCACTCCAATATTTGCTTGAAGATCAAGTCCTTGAAGAGAAAATCCAAGAAGAAATTCATCAGGATTCCTTTGAATAAATCCTTATGGACGAGAGCACTCATCCTCCTATTCCCTTTCCTCATGATGATGAGGGTTTAGTAAGCTTTAGTTCATCTTAAGAATTTGAATTAGATGTCTTGTTGTACTGATTTTGAGAAAAAAAAAACTGTATAAAAAACCTTGTTTGATGATGAGACGACAAGTGCATGCACTTCTCTGTTTCACAAAATACTAAATGCTATATTTCAGATTGCTGATCATAGTTAGGACATGTATTCCATTGAATATTTTGATCCCATCAATGACTTGTATAGTGAAACATCTAGTGTGGAACTTGCAGATTTGGAGTCTTTAGAACAACAAAAAATGAGAGAGAATTTGCAGCCATATGCATCAATATATAATTCTGATTTTGGGCATCATGTTGAGCATATCTTTACAGACTTGTTTCAACCATCTCCTTTAATTTTCAAGGCTTTCTTGGGATGGTTTTTTTTCAATTTTTTAAACATCTAACGCAACAACAACATCAAAAAACACATTGCGACATAAATATAAAAATAAAAGTGATATATAAGATGTCAAATGGTACATCACACTTTTTATTGAAATATGATATCTATCCTAAGTCATAAGTCTTGGCAGGATGACACAAAATCACATCAAAATCACATAGTTGGGTAAAGAAAAACATAGGCATGCACTAACATAGGGTATTCATCACATATACTTGTTAGATGCCTAATTTGTTAACTCATCATTTTACAAGGCCATAAACCTAAAAACATAGCTAACCATATCTGCAAGGCATATAATGCACATCATGTTCTCATATCAAGTCAACCATATATATAAATCTGAACATTGCTTTATAATATATGTACATATAATGTTTTCAAAAATGGCATGCCATGGCCATAATACACAGTAGTGGATCATATTGTACATCTGTGTGTATACAAAAAAAATGGTACATGTATGTATCCCCCCTATACATGGATTATATTTACCCCCCTATACATGATTTCTATTTATACCCCTTTTCACTGCCACTGTCAGTGGCTTTTGAGAAGTCAATATTTTTTTTTTCGGCTGCTTGATGGCATTCCCTAACGCTGAATAGAAGGATCCATTCTCATTTGCGGAGACTGCACACAAACCAAAATTTGTAAGTTAGTTTACCAAGCTATAAAAATAAATACAACTCTATGTACATTTGTTCAAATTCCAGGAAAATATAACATTTTTACTTACTGTGCATTTGTAAGTCATGGTACTCAGTAGTGTAATTGCATGTACCTAGGGGGGAGCATGGAGGATCATCAGTGGCTCCAATTGGGTTCGCTTCAAGCACCACTCACTCAGTATATGCCTGCATAAAGTAACATATGTCAATGTCAGCAAATACAAAGAAAACGAGACTTATACTACATGGACGGACAATGACTTTTTCGAAGAAAGCGAGACATACACATACCTAGGGGGGGCAGAGTTGGGTCACCAACAACCTTGATTGGGTGCTCTTCAAGCAACACTTGCTCAATAGATGCCTGCATAAAGTAACATATGTCAATGTCAGCAAATACAAGGAAAAAGAGACATATACTACATGGATGGACAATGATTTTTTCAAAGAAAGCGAGACATACACATACCTGGGGGGGGCAAAGGTGGGTCACCAAAAAACTCGATTGGGTGCTCTTAAAGCACCACTCGCTCAGTAGATGCCTGCATAAAGTAACATATGTCAATGTTAGCAAATACAAAGAAAATGAGAAATATACTACATGGACGGACAATGTATTTTTCAAAGAAAGCGAGACATACACGTACCTGGGGGAGGGCAGAGGTGGGTCACCAACAACCTTGATTGGGTGCTCTTCAAGCACCACTCACTCAGTAGATTCCTGCATAAAGTAACATATGTCAATGTCAACGAATATAAAGAAAACGAGACATATACTACATGGACGGTCAATGACTTTTTCAAAGAATGTGAGACATACTTGCATGTAAAAATTAAACTATACTACATATACATGGGAAAGGTGAAGTCATGGGTCACCAATGGGTGGACTAAATGACATTGGCCTAATTAGATGCTCATATAAAGCACATAAATCATGCTACGTAACAAAACATAAATATACAATTAGAAAATTTCTAATAATTAAAAGCATGTACATGTTGAATCAATAAAAGAATGTAATTAAAAGCATAATTAAAAGAATACCTTTGTTTGAGAATCTTCCTCTACATGGGAGGGACCTGCCTGGGTTTCCACAAACTCATCGTTCCCACCCTGTATAAACATATTGTACTCTAGATTAAAACGTATTGAATGTTGCAATCTCTACTATAAATATGCAAATCACGATGACAAATTAAAAAAGTAAAGTTCTTACAGCTAATGGTGAAGCACCAAAATCATATGCAACATTGACCGCTGCATCAATGCCATCGGCATCCATGGCCGGATAATGTGAATCTGGGGTGTCATTGGACACCAGCTGTATAATTGTTCACGTAAATTGTTAGATAATTAAATAGAAATAAATTACGAAACAATTGAAAATTGTGATATAAAACAAAATATACTGTGTAAATAATGAGTTTTACTTACATATTGGAGTAATCCATCGCCCCGAAACTCTGAAGCAGGCCCATAGCATATGCTGTGACACGATGTGCAAGGGTGTGGAATAACACGACACTCTAAACTCTCTATGTCTCCAGTGTGATCTGTATCTCTGGTACGGTCTGGAGACCTAGTAAGTGGAGCCTCAGAAGTGTGCGATGTTCCATCCCCAGATGGGCCAGCCTCAGAAGTGCCAACCCCTTGGCCTACATTTCCTTCGACAACAGTCCCATGTCGAAGCAATGTAGCTTCCAAATGGAATAGAGCCTCCTGTGTATCATCAATAACGAGACCCGTAGGAGGATATAACCGAGGGGGTTTTGGTGTGCGTGGAGGGTGTCACGTACGGTTAGGATCAATCCTAGCCCCTTCCTTATCTTGGGGAATCCTATGACCTTAACCCTGGAACTCTAAAATATCAAAATAGTTCACATGTCTCCCCAAGATAAATTCTGCATACATCTTCCTCAGGAAATAGAATGGGATGTATCCATTCCCATGAGGGTCTTCATCGAAGACCGTGTACCAGTGATCCATCCAATTGGATTTCACATTTGGTTCCACACACCAGTCTATGGAAATTTGTGGTCTACTAGTGGGTGGAACCAATCCGTTGCTAGGGCCCCAGAATAATGAAAAAAGTTGGTCTTTGGTTATCTTTAGTTTTTTGGCATCTTTATAGCTCAATCCAGTGGAATAGTATTGCCTCTGGGAATCTCTGTACGATCTAATGTTGTACAGTGCTCCCTGGGCATTGGTAATTGTGTTTGTTATGGTTTCTAATTCCTCGGCTAATGATTGTCTTAAATGTTACCCCCCTCTAAATAGTGAGCTAAGACGCCTCAATGCACTCAAACAAGCCAAAATATCTGAATTTCGGCCGTGTTCCTCCTCGGTGTTTGGGTCCTGGTTATCAGTGGTTTCATTATGCACATTTTATTTAACATTTGTGTTCTCTGTTAATATTAAAACAACAAATTCAAAATTTATTTAATATTTCATTGTTAGGTTTAATACAACAAATTTTATTAAATTAGTTTAAAAAAAACACAAAATCTATTAAATTAACAAACACAAACGAAAATTGGAAGCAATTTTGAAGGAAATGGCCACTTACCTTCAATTTCATCCAACTTGTGAATCACCCCTTAGAAATTGGCCTCCAAATTCGTTCTCTCTCAAATCGCCTTGGTGTTTTATCGCTCTTCTGAATCGCCTTGCCTTGACAGTGAATTGCGAAAATGAGGCCGCGGGCCTCTGTTTTTTTTTTTGGTATTACAAATCGCACTTGCAATATATTTCACTTGCTAATTGTAACTTTTACAAAATGCAAGTGCGATATATCGCACTTGCGATATATGCTAACTAAGCTTAGCCTCGGTCTATAGTTGTACTTACC
Source organism: Larix kaempferi (assembly GCA_027924585.1). NCBI lineage: Eukaryota > Viridiplantae > Streptophyta > Pinopsida > Pinales > Pinaceae > Larix > Larix kaempferi. The sequence continues at coordinate 27,453,112 of BSBM01000074.1, read as the reverse complement.
AACATGGGTTCCATTTATTAACTTCCCCTATATAGATAGGCATCCACAGATAGGTTCCCACCATTTCATCCATACTACAATGATCACTTTTGATATTTTTACGTCATTAGCTCTCCTTCATGGAGATTATCAATAGTGACCACCCCTAGTCAGTTCCATTTTCAATATGGTCTCTGGTTATTCCACGTGGTTATCTTAGGGACACTTACCTCCTTTTCTATACCACACCCAATTCATCTGTTTTTTGGGAAACCATACAAGTTCTCCTTAGCACACTTACAATTGTATATATCTCTTTTTTGGAAAAATTCCAAGTGTTTTTGTCCAAAGCACTTTGCGATGAATCACCCTTGAATTCCTATTGTTTTATTCATTATTGTTCTAGTTTTCAACCTTCTCTAAGTTTCCTACATTGGCCTTTGACAAATCATTATAGTCTAGTGTCCTTGGAACTATCCACTTGAGATCAATTTAGCCTTGTCATCATGATCTAAACGAAATAATTATTCAGTCCATCATTCTTTTCCTTACACATCCATTGTTTTCTTAGTCCTAGTAAATATCATTCCATATCCTTGTGTATTACATCATTCTAGCATTCAAAGATTCCCTTATACTTTGTTTCCAGTATATCTTCCCCCATCTACTTTAGCACATAAATTATAGGGTTTTGATATAGAGGCCTTGTGTATTTTGGCCTCATTTTCCTCACTAATGGGTTACCTTAGGCTAGGTCAGGGGAGTCACTGTTTTCTCTTGAATTAAAGTTGAATATCATGTTCTCAAATTCATGAAACTATTGAATTGTTGAAATTCATACACTTGATTTGGTCACATTATATCATTTTGGTCAAAGAACCTAGATACATCATACTCTTTTCAAACAATTTGTGAGTCTTTTTGGATCCATAAGCTACATTTATTTGTATTGCATCCAAATTGTGTTGGAAATAATGGTCCAACTTCAGTTGCACTTCTTTGTATTTTTTTAGTACCATTGTTTGGATTTATTCACTAGTTTGTTTGAGCCACATGTGATGAACTTCTTATTTGTTACTCTTTCCATATATCGATCCCCCCTCATTATTTAATAAGGTTTTCATTGTTGTGATTTGGCACCACTATGTACTACGATTTGGACCTATGATGTCATTATCCCATATTGTATAGAGACACCTACACAAGCATGTATATTCCCACCTTTTTAATATTGAGATTGTATACACACCTTACCTCATTGATTGGTTGTTTGCAAGTGGGTCTCTACAACCATTATGGGATTCATCCTCCCTCTTTGCCCATTTTCTTTCCTTTCTTATGTGACTATTTGAAAGATAGAAACATGTATGTATTTTTTTCATATAATGTGCTCCTAACCTCATACATCAAGGGGAAATTATTATCATCTTCTTTTTTCTCACCTACTTTTTGAGGAGCACCTTCACTATTTTACATCACTTTGGTAGATTTTTCCTTCATTTGCATCATCTCCATCTCATTATAACCTTAGCATTATCATCAAAAGATTAGTTAAACTTCAATTTTGACCATTAAAGTAAGAACATAGTATTTTCCTAATTGTAAGGGATTCGTGCACAAAAAATCCCTTTAAAACTATGCTTTGGTCCTAAAACATGAAAACTATTACCTTTTCAGCCCATAAATGTTGTGTTCCTTCCAAAAATGGCATAATGGAATAAAGTGGACCTTAACAATTTGTTATTCCCTAAAAAAAAAATTTCTAAGATGGTTTGTCTAAATTGGTCATCGTAATAGGAATCTCCACATCTATTATATACTTGGAAACACAGTTTTGGTATTACAAATCGCACCTACGATATATCGCACTTGCGATTTGTAAGTCTTAAAAAATGCAAGTGTGATATCTCGCACATGCGGTATAGGCTAACTAAGCTTAGCCTCGGTTTTGGGATCGGGTTTTCCAAACATAGCCACTAAAATGCATATGCGTTATAGATTTCCATTCCAGAAATGCATTTTCGATTTCTAAAGTGGCACTAAAAAGTGGAACCAACTTCGTGCGCCCGCCCATAATACATATAAAAAGTAAATCATTTTCATTGTACATATATATTCATGTACATACATTTGAATCCAAACCATTATACACATATATGCATAGTTTCTCATCTATATGGAAAGGGTGCACACAACTAGAAAAACATTGTACCTAGCACCCAAAACCTAATTATTTATTAGATGATTGAAATGTTGTTATTGCATGGTTGATTCTAGGACCATAACTAGTATTTATTGCAGATCATTCATTTGGTCGAGTTGTAAAGGGTGCATGTTGTATGTTCATCCCCTCAATGGTTTGAAATTGATTGTAGCATGAAATTTTTTATATGATGGATATGTACACTTGTGATAACCTTCTCAATGGATGGAAAACTTAATATGATCATGACATTAGTAAATCTTAGGCTAACATGTACATTCTACCATATTGCCAAATCCATGAGATAAAACCATAATGGAACAAAAATCGAACAAACATATAAATTTTCAAGAAAATAGTGGAACATGGTTCCCAATGTACATATGATGGAAACCCGTGCCCTCTACAAAATACGACAACTCGTGTCGTAGATCCAAAACACATGGAAACTCATGCCCTATACAAAATCCGACAACTCATGCCATAGATCCAAAATACATGGCAACCTATGTCGTAGATACAAAGTACATGGAAAATGGTGCCCAAAAGTGTCACATCGTGGCTAATGTACATAACATGGTGTGTCAAGCATTGTGACCACCCCGTTCACTCCCAGGCGCATCTCCAAAATTGATCTTCCTCTTCTTGGAGCTACTGGTACCTCGGGTATTCTTCCGTCTAGGAGTAGACCATCTCTCCAAGATCTGAAACAAATGATATAAGCTAACATCATTTTCAAGCATTTGTAACATTTACCACATTTATAAAATGAATGTACAATTCAAATCTTAAATAAATCACCATTGATGCGAGTGGGAGATGTGAGGCAGGTGTCCTAGATCTGCTGAGCCTCTCAGCAATTCCACTCTACAACATTTACGACAATCATTTCATTGAAAAACAATAATTGCTTCAATTAATTTTGGTTAATGCATCAAAACATTTTCATAAATTAACTTGATTCTCACTGTGAACACCTCTGACAATGGACATGGCTAGGATTATAGGTTAGCAGGTGGAGCAGTTGGCTAGAAAACCTGCACTGATGTAGCCAGAGGGGGGGGGGGGGTGCAAATGTAGATGCAAAAAAATGGGTGCAACCACTGTAGATACATTGTAATGTCCCCATTCAAATAATTGCATAGTGAGACAATCCCATCAATCCTACTAGTTTCCTAGGTTGGGTGGGCACATGTGGAATTGTAATAAGGAAGCTAATAAATGATGTTTAGAGATTAGGAGGGTTCAAGTATTTAATAAATACATTGAATAAAGAAATTCAAGAGAAATTCTAGGTGGCAAGTGGTTTTGGAGACATATGGAGGATGTGGGACCCCCACTAGCTTGATTTTGCAAGGACACATGGCATCTCCCTCTTACCAATTCAAATTCATGGGAAGGTGAACACTCTTGGGTGAGTTGGTAAATCATAACACATTGCATTGAGAATCTTAGGTCAAACTGGGATGGATTTGTAACCTCCATGGAAGGGGAAGAGTCAAAATGGAAGTTTGTGGACACTTGGGCTAGATTCCCTAGCTCCCATGACAATAATGATGGAGAATCTATGACAACTATGACAAATTACAGACTTGAACTCTGACATCTGACCATTATGACATGTCAGCCCCAAAAATAGGCTCAAGGAAGGCGCTCATGGGATTTGGAGAATCCAAATAGACTCCTACTCGAATTTGGGAGAAGATGGAAGGTTGGAAATAAAAGACAAGTGGCAAATGTGGAATATTTCCTAAGTGGAAATCTCTTGAAGATATTGAGAGGATTTAGACCCTTATAAGGTTAATGTTGTTTATAAAATGCAGAAATCAAGTATGAGAATGGATTTTGATGATTTGAGAAAAATTGCATTTGTGAAGAGAGAGCTAGTGGATGACTAGTTTCTTGCCTTAGCCAATTTCGAGGGTGAAAGATTCCCATCCAAGTTGGTGTTTGGAGAGGCCACTTAGGTATTTATTAGATATTTAATGGAGTTTTATTTCTAGGTATCAGCTACAAGGAAGCTCATGGTTTTGTTTAGTGCAACACCATCTCTCAACCATTTCCAGTTTTGAAGGCATATTCATGCTCCTTGAGGGAGGGCGTTTTTGGTGAGCTCTTGTGCTTATTGGGAGAGATTTTCATTATGTATTTCTAATTTTAATAGATTCATATCCTATTTTCTTAATATTCAGAAAGTCTTAGGTCGAAATACCCATTGGTTGTATGCAAAAATTTTGATTAATGAGCAAACAATGTCCATTTCCCCACTACGTTGATGTATAGCATGATAATGCTGATGGTTTCAAATGAATGGATGATTCTCTGATGCATTTATGATTAATAGACTTCCATGTATGTATTTTACAAGTTTCATGTACTGTACTTGAGCATTTGAAGTATTTTTACTTAGTTTAATTGCATTGGGAGAAGAAATACTGCCATTTCCCCAAGGGTCAAATTGGTGATTTTTGCAGCTGAATGGGAGAGGGTTGGAACAGAGATAATAATCAATTAATGATTAACATGAGACCTTAATAAAATCCTTAATATATCCCCTACCTCTTTTCATAAATTCGAGGGATTTTGGAATCATTTTGGAGGCCATTTCAGTGTTTACTCAAGGGGGATTTGATGCATAAATTGCTAGTTAAAATACCATACATTGACCATAATATAAATCAAATTTGCAGAAGTATTTTGAGGGTTATAAATCATCCCTGAACCTAATATTCAAGTCTAAATATCATTCATATACCCTTACAGAATATTTGGGACCATTTGCGTTAATTTGGAGGCCAAAACAACAAAACTAGTCAAGGGTCAAAATTGGGGAAAAAGTGGAAAATTAGTCATTTTAATAAATTTTTAAAAAGGGACATTACAAGTGGTATCAGAGCATGGTATTGGAACTTGATGGTATTAAAAATAATCCAAACAAATAAACCACCACCCTTTGAATCAGTAGTTGAAGAAGTTTTGGTTGAAGAAGAGAGAGTAGCAGAAAAATAGTTTTTTTCTAAAACAATGGGTAGAGAGGAGGAAAAATTAAGACATCAGGATGAATTTATTGAAGCCTTAAAACCATGTTTTGATGGAATTACCATGGGTATTCTAGAGACGAGTAAACAAATGATGAAAAGTTTCGAATTGTTGGGTAGCCAACTTTCAGGCAAAGGGATGATATGAGATAACAGTGGTTCACATTCAGGGGAAAATATAAAAGGGAGTGAGCATATTTTTTCAAGCATAGGACCACATAATAGACCTGATGAATTCCAAATCACACAAAGGCATAATGCACCTAAATTTCTCATACCCAAAGAAGATCCCAATATTGAGATGGATTATAAGAAACTAGCAAACGATTGGAATGATTTGAATGAAGAGTGTAAAAGAGGTGTACCATTCAGTGACTACATTAATGCTATACAAAAAATGAAAAAGAGGGAAGACAATAGGAGTCAATTCCAAAAAAAATAATTTAATAGTGCTATTGGAAAAATGTCACTTCCTACTTTTGATGGTTCTTCTCAAAATTCTGCTAACACTTGGGTGCAAAAATTGGATGTATATTTTCAGCTGAATCCTATGTTGGAAGAAGATGCATTAAAAATGGCCATTTTGCATTTGGAAGGAGATGCCAATGAATGGTGGTTTGATGGGATGAAAACCTTGGGTCATAATCAGGTTAAAACATATGGAGAATTTGTTGACAGGGTAATAGAGAGATTTGAACAAAAAGATCCAGAATTGCCTTTCAAAGAACTAGCTCAATTAAAGCAAACTGGGACTCCTACTGAATATATGTTGGACTTTCAAAAACTATCAATTAAGGTGGTTGATGTCTCTATGGGAAGGTTGGTATTGTTTTTCACTGAAGGTTTGGCTGAACCCTTAAAAGGTTTGGTCAAATCCCGCAAGCCAACTATATTAAAAGATGCAATGAGCTTGACTAGGGATCTCCAAAATGTGCTTCCTAGAACGAGATTTCCTCCCAAGCCTAACTACAAATTTGAAAAGAAACCTTGGAAAAGGGATGGATATGATAAGAAACCTTGGCAAAGAGAGTCATTTGAAAGGAAAAAAAAATAAGGACTAAACAAGGATGAACTTCGAAAAAAGAAAATGTGCTTCACACGCTTCCAACCATGGACACTGGGGCACACATGTACTAAAGGAAAGGCTCAATACATAGAAGTATTTTCTGATAATGAGGGGTATGATCACGGTATGATGGGGGCATGGATGAAGATGGACATATTTCAGATCAAGAAGAGTCATATGAGACAGCTGTACAAGAGGAAAGACAAGAATAAAATCATTCTTCACTGGACAAAGCAAGAATGGCAGTACTTTCAGCAGTATCGCGCTATCATACTATCCGATGCAAGGGTGTGGTACAAGGACAAAGCACTTCATTTTTTGTAGATGGATGAGCCACCCATAACTTCATTGATGCAAAGATGGTGGGGAAAATAAAGATACCTATTGAACCATTTGATGGCTTCACAGTGGTCATTCCCGGTCACAACACAATGCAATGCAAAACATGGGTTCCAAAGCTACAAGTCACTGTAGGTAACTATAATTTTGTTGATAGTTTTTATGTGGTTGATGTTGCTGATACTAATGTGGTTTTGGGAGTGCAATGGTTGTATTCAATAGGAGAGCATACAGTAAATTATCAAATTCCTGAAATGAAATTCCAAGATTTAAAAGGGGTACAAAGAGTTGTGAGAGGGAAGCACACTTATCCAAATCAAGTAGTGACTTGCAATAGTATGAGATCTATATTGAGACATGGGGACATAGAATGGGCTGCTGAATGTCATATTACATCTCCCAAGCCAAATATAAAGATTGTTGAACACCCAAAGGAGATAGAGAGACTTTTACAAAAATATGAAAGAGTTTTTAGAGACCTTCCACATGGTAGACCACCGGATAGGGGGGTTGAGCACATCATTATTTTGGAGGAGGGTACTTCACCCATTCAGATACCACCTTATAGACATCCTAAAAATTTCAGAGATGAGATTGAAAAATCCATCCAAGAACTCCTAGAGTTGGGACTCATTAGACCAAGCTCTAGCCCTTATGCTTCTTCAGTAGTGCTAGTGAAGAAAAAAGATGGAACATCGAGAATGTGCATAGATTTTAGAGCCTTGAACAAAAAGAATATAAAGAATAGGTATCCTATTCCTAGGATTGATGAGCTCATGGATGAGCTACATGGGGCCAAATAATTCTCCAAAATTGACCTTAGATCAAGGTATCATCAAATCGAATGAAAGATGAAGATGTGCAAAAGATTGCTTTTCGATGTCATTATGGTCACTTTGAATTTCTTGTCATGCCTTTTGGGTTAACTAATGCTCCAACCACATTTCAAGCATGCATGAATAGGATCTTTTGCAAGAAACTAAGAAGGTTTGTTTTGGTTTTCTTTGATGACATTCTCATTTACAGTAAACCATGGGAAGAGCATTTGCAACAATTAGAGATTGTGTTGAAAATTTTGCAAGAAGAGTCCTTATTTGGTAAGTTGTCAAAGTGTGAATTTGGGATGAAAGAATTACTATATCTTGGGCACATTATTGGGCAAGAAGGAGTGAAGGTACACATGGAAAAAACCAGGGCTATCTTAGAATGGCCATCACCAAAAAATATTATCGAATTGAGAGGATTTATTGGCATATGCACCTACTACAAGAAATTTGTGAAGGGATTCTCCAAGTTGACTTCTCCACTCATTGATTTGACTAAGAAGGATGCTTTCAAGTGGGATGAAGAGGCTGAAAAGGCCTTCCAAAAAATGAAAGAGGTAATGAGTAGTTGTCCCATACTTGCACTTCCTGATTTTACTAAACCTTTTGTTGTGGAATGTGATGCTTCAGGTGGAGGAATAGGGGTTGTCCTAAAGCAAGGCCGACACCCCATAGCCTTTGAGAGAAGAAAGTTGCAGCCTCATGAAAAAATTTACTCCATCTATGATAAAGAAATGCTAGCCATTATGCATGCATTGGCCAAATTCAGATAGTACTTGGTGGGTAGCAAGTTTGTGGTGAAAACTGACCACAATAGTCTAAGACATTTTCTCACCCAAAAAGATCTAAATGAAAGGAAACAAAAGTGGGTAAGAAAAATCCAAGCTTATGATTTTGATATTGAATATGTCAAGGGAAAGAATAATATAGTAGCAGATGCTTTGTCAAGAAGACCTTCTTTTTCTCTCATGGACATTGCCAAGGATTGGAAAAACATGCTACTAGTTGAATATGCTAAAGACAAATTGCTTGTGATGTGTTGGATGGAATCAAAGGGGATGATAAATACCGGATTTTGAATGGGATGATATATTATAACGGTAGAATTTATTTAGTTTAGAACTCAAAGCTCAAGTACCGAATTTTGCAAGAAGCACATGATTCCCCACTAGCGGGCCATCCACAGTTCTTCAAAACTTATAGACAGTTGAGGCAAAGGTTTTTTTGGAAGGGGTTGAAGGAATATGTTCAGAAATATGTGAATGAATGTAAAGTATGTCAACAAAACAAATCAAAACTCACATGTCCAGTTGGGCTATTACAACCATTTCCCATTCCAGAGCAAAAATGGGACAGTATCTCCATGGATTTCATCACCGGTTTGCCTAAATATTTGGGTAAGGATTGCATTTATGTGGTAGTGGATAGGTTGAAAAAAATTGAGCATTTATTTTTTGTTACATCATCTTTTAGTGCTACACAAGTGGCTGATATTTTTTTCAAAGAAATCTTCAGATTGCATGGGCTCCCCAAGAGCATTGTTAGTGATAGAGATAATAGATTCATGGGTGCTTTTTGGCAAGAACTTTTTAGATTGGTTGGCACTCAATTGACTCCAAGTACCATTTATCATCCACAAACTAATGGACAAACAGAGAGGGTGAATCAATGGTTGGAAGGGTACCTAAGAAACTATGTGGGAGAGCAGCAAAAATCATGGGCAAAATGGCTCCACTTGGGTGAGTTTTGCTACAACACCACTTATCATATGTCAATAGGAATGTATCCTTTCAAAGCATTATATGGTTATGATGCACTTACATTTTCTGAAATAATATTTGGTGATAGTAGAGCCCCAAAGGCTAAAGATTGGGTGAAAGAGAGCCAAGAAATTTTAAAGCTCTTATAAGGCAATTTGTAGGTTGCTCAAAATCAGAAAAAACAATATGTTGATACACATAGAGAAGAAAGAACCTTTCAAGTCAATGATTTAGTATATTTAAGGTTGCATCCATATAAACAAACATCTCTCAAAAAGAATGGAGCATAAAAATTAAAACCAAGGTACTATGGGCCATACAAGGTGGGTGTGGAAGGTTGGAGAAGTAGCATATGAACTAGAACTTCCGGAAGGGAGTAAAATCCATAATGTATTTCATGTTTCTTGTCTCAAGAAATCCCTTGGTTAGAAAATCATCTCTTCAGAAATACTTCCTCCTTTGGATGATGAAGTTCAGCTCACACTTGTTCTGGAAAAGATTTCGAAGACATGAGAAAGGAGGTTGAGGAGTAGAACGATCAAAGAATATTTGGTGCAATGGAAGGACTTACCAAATGAAGATGCCACATGGGAAGAGGAGAATATTTTGCAGCATCCTAATTTGAAATTGCTTGAGGACAAGCAATCTTGGGTGGGGAGAACTGTAATGTCCCCATTCAAATAATTGCATAGTGAGACAGTCCCATCAATCCTACTAGTTTCCTAGGTTGGATGGGCACATGTGGAATTGTAATAAGGTAGCTAATAAATGATGTTTAGAGATTATAAGGGTTCAAGTATTTAATAAGTAGGGTGAATAAAGAAATTCAAGAGAAATTCTAGGTGGAAAGTGGTTTTGGAAACATATGGAGGATGTGGGACCCCCACTAGCTTGATTTTGCAAGGACACATGGCATCTCCCTCTTACCAATTCGAATTCATGGGAAGGTGAACACTCTTGGGTGAGTTGGTAAATCATAACACATGGAATTTAGCATATTAGGTCGAATTGGGATGGATTTGTAACCTCCATGGAAGGGGAAGAGCCAAAATGAAAGTTTGTGGACACTTGGGCTAGATTCCCTAGCTCCTATGACAATAATGATGGAGAATCTATGACAACTATGAAAAATTGCAGACCTGACCTCTAAAATCTGACCATTATGACATGTCAACCCCAAAAATAGGCTCAAGGAAGGCGTTCATGGGAGTTGGAGAAGCCAAAGAGACTCCTACTCGAATTTGGGAGAAGATGGAAGGTTGGAACTAGGAGACAAGTGACAAATGTGGAATATTTTCTAAGTGGAAATATCTTGAAGATATTGAGAGGATTTCGACCCTTAGAAGGATAATTTTGGTTACAAAATGTAGAAATAAAGTATGACAATGGCTTTTGATGATTTGAGAAAAATTGCATTTGTGAAGAGAGAGCTAGTGGATGACTAGTTTCTTGCCTTAGCCAATTTCGAGGGTGAAAGATTCCCATCCAAGTTGGTGTTTGGAGAGGCCACTCAGGTATTTCATGGAGCTTTAATGGATTTTTATTTGTAGGTATCAGCTACAGGGAATCTCATGGTTTTGTTTAGTGCAGCACCATCTCTCAACCATTTCCAGTTTTGAAGGCATATTCATGCTCCTTGAGGGAGGGCGTTTTTGGTGAGTTCTTGTGCTTCTTGGGAGAGATTTTAATTATGTATTTCTGATTCTAATAGCTTCATATCCTATGTTATTCATATTTAGAAAGTCTCAAGTCGAAATACCCACTAGTTGTATGCAAAAATGTTGATTAATGAGCAAACAATGTCCATTTCCCCACTACATTGATGTATAGCATGATAATGCTGATGGTTTCGAATGAATGGATGATTATATGATGAATTTATGATTAATGTAATTCCATGGATGTATTTTACAAGTTTCATGTACTGTACTTGAGAATTTGAAGTATTTTTACTCAGTTTAATTGCATTGGGAGAAGAAATAGTGCCATTTCCCTAAGGGTTAAATTGGTGATTTTTGCAGATGAATGGGAGAGGGTTGGAACAGATATAATAATCAATTAATGATTCACATGAGACCTTAATAACATCCTTAATACATCCCATACCTATGTTCAGAAATTCGAGGGATTTTGGAAGCATTTGGGAGGCATTTTCAGTTTTTACCCAAAGGGGGATTTGATGCATAAATTGCTAGTTAAAATACCATACATTGACCAGAATATAAATCAAATTTGCAAAAGTCTTTTGAGGGTTATAAATCATCCCTGAACCTAATATTCAAGTCTAAATATCATTCATATACCCTTACAGAATATTTGGGAAAATTTGGGTTAATTTGGAGGCCAAAACAACAAAATTAGTCAAGGGTTGAAATTGGGGAAAAAGTGGAAAATTGGTCATTTTTATAAATTTTGAAAAAGGGACATTACATACATGGGAAAATACTGAAATAGTAGTTTCCACAATAGTGGAAGGAACTGGAGATGATATGGTGGTATAGGGTGGAGGAGGATGTCATGGACGATGAACCCCTACCGGCTATACGATAGGGGGTATCGACCAAAAATGGTTGGGGGGGTGTTGAGGTATGGTGAATGGGAGGGTGGTCCTGGATAGAGGGAGGAGGATGGATAGAAGGGAGGTTGTGGAAAAAGGGGGGGATATGGATGGAAGGGGGGGCATGGACGAATGGGGGAGGATGGATATATGGGGGGTTGTGGATGAATGGGGGAGGATGTATAGATGGGGGGCATGGATGAATGGGGGAGGATGGATGGAGGGGGGAGTATGGATGGATATGGGAGGCTGGATGGAATGGAGGGTGTGGAAGGAGGGAGGGGTCTGGATGTAAGCAAGGGGGGAGAATCATGGGAGAGGGTGGAAACCTAGGACTAAAGTGGCCTGTAGTTGTTGGCGTCTCCTGCATACAAATTTGTAATATTAAGTTTAGTAAAACAAAATAAAATTAAACCATAGTATGCCATAACATTTCAAATTAACAGGGTGCTTTTAAGTAAACATTGTACCTGTGTATATGGTGATCTGCCGATCCCTAATGGAGATGGTTTATCATCGTAGTCCAGGCATACCTGTGGAAACCAAAATGCATGCGCGTTATTAACATATTAAACAAGTAATTATTTACTCAATCAAAATATTAAAAAATATTGTACGAACTCTCATCATGTATGTCAGAAATATAAATACATAAAAATAGAAATGCCATAAGTAATAACACTATTGTGTGAGGTACTGAAAATACCTCCATGTGAGGTGCCGTAATTTTAGTTGCAGCTGCCATTGTTGCATCCAGGTTTGGAGATCCTACGTTCTCCCATGACGGCGTCTCAACTCTAAATAACTGTACATTGAAATAATAGTTTAATTCAAACACAAATAATTTAAAATTAATTTATAAATTATCAAGTGATGATTAAAAACACAATAAAAAAAAGTGCTAACTTGCTCCATATAGCAACCCTCGATCGAGCAAGGGAAAGTGTTCATGCAATGGGGACAAAGATGTGGCATTGTCCCCCGTCGAACTAGAAGGCCCAACATGGATACCACCAGTCATAGGTCTATCCTAAATCTGTCGTGAAGGCCCTGCACCTGCGTATCTATCAGGGTCAACCTGTCTCTCCACTAGTGTAGATGCTACAAAGGAAGTGTGTCTACGTAGTCCACGTGAAACACTCCTCATTTCCCCCTCAATCTGATCAAGTTTGTGGGGTAATTGAGGTGGCTGGGGAGATGGGTTGGGATCGTGCCTAGGAGCTGGTGGCCCTCTCAGTGGGTTCCTCCTAGCAACATGTTGATCTTGGGCAGAGCCATGCCCAACACCCTGGAACTCGGTTATGTCAAAATAGTTGACATGTAAACCGATCCCAAACTCATCCCATAGTTGTTGAAGGAAGTACTCTGGAACCTCCCTATTATTGCAGGGAAGTTTATTGTAAACCGTGAACCACCTATGCATCCAATTGTCCCTCCATGGTTGGAAATGACACTAATCCATGCAAACATGTGGCTTTATACTGTCACGTGGTTTTTGTGTTCTTGGATTGGTGAACATATTGTATAATTGGGCCTTTGTAATATTCAATTATTTTATTTCCTCCTTGGAAATTCCTGTGGAATAATACTCTTGCTTCCTAGCTCTATATTCAGTCATGTCAGTCAATTGGTGATGTGCATGGATGAGGGAGTCAATTGATTTCTCAATTGAGGTGGAAAGTGACACTCAAGATGGTTCCCATGTGTTTATTAGTTCTCGAGTGTGCACTCTCATTTCATAAACATAATGGTGCAAGTCGTCTTGGTCAAAATTTTGTTGGGGGTTTTGATTATCTTGGGCATTTGGATTTTGTTGAGGGTTTTGCATTGGTTCCAAGATTTGTGTTTTCTTGTGTTCCACCAGACTCCATGTTAACATTTTGTTCATTCATTATGTAGGGTTACACTTTGCAATTGAAAAATTCTCTATTATTTACTAATTTGGGAATTATTAAAAATTTAATAAACAAACAAAAATGACAAAAAAATGAATAAAATGACAAAAAAATGTATCTTACCTATCCAATGCACTTGATGATCACATGGTGGATGGATTGAGAGAATTTTTGAGTGGAAATGGTGAAGTTGGTGGTCTGTAGCATCCCGCACGCAATGGGTGAGTCACGCTCGACCGCAATGGAAATAATTACAACTCCTCAACCCTATTTTTTATTAACTTAACAGGTGCGTGTGCACACATTTGAGCACGTACGGGCCAAGAACGTGCTCTCGCAACAGTGTGCACGTGCCCCTAGGTCCTGTGTCTAGGGTATCATTGTATGTGCATGAGGGACATATGGCTTCGGTAGCTGGCTACAAGGTGGAGGTATCAGTCGATTGGCATCTCTATGCCTAGCATTGGGACAATTTTGCGGCATCCCCATACCAGCGTCGTAGAAACCCAACATATCAAAATAATTGACATGTTTACCCATCACAAACCTAACATAAATTTTTCGAAGAAACTATATGTAATATCTCGAATTTTGACTAACTATTTCTGATGTTATATACTAGGCTTAAATCCCCAACACATATGATTTTTTTTTATTATTGGGCATAAGCCCTAGAGCACATAATTCATTTCTTTTATAGATTTACATATTGGGAATGGACCTTGACTGATGCATTATTGTTATATACTGGGAAAGGAAGCCCTAATGGATTGATTTATGTTTTATTAAGTGATTGGGTACAAACCCTAATATACTGAGATGACCTTTTTGTTACATACTATGTAGAGTTATGATTTACATGATTGATTTATATGGTGTGTTGAGCGTGGAATAAAAAACACACAGATGACCTACATACTGGGCATAAGCCTTGATGTACCTAGAGGATTTTATTACGTACTGGGTGTAAGCCCCGATGTACGTAGAGTGTTGGGCATAAGTCGTGGAGCACTCCAAGCTTGATAATGAATAACGGATCCGAGGCCATTGGTACATTATAGATGTGCTTCACAACCACATTCTAGTACTAGTGTTGAGCATGATGCTTTGGAATTGCACTAGCGCAACTCCCATGTGAGAGTGTTGAGTTAAATCTATGAAGAGCACTCGGGGTTACTTGATCTTAAAAGTGTTGAGTCGAGAAGAATCTCAATAACACTTCTATTCATCACATTTATTTAAATTGGTTAAATGAATCATTTTCTATGTATCATCAAGGACTAAGGGAACTACCATGTTAAACGAAGGAATCCAACATGTAAGAGAGAGACCTAGAGGTGCCTAACCTAGCCAACTACCCAAGCTTACCAAAAGACCCCGTCCAAAGAGTTGGACCTTGTACTTAATATTTAAAAGCAATATTATGGTAGGTACATAATTAAATCAAAGAAGTTACCATAATTAAACTATTGAATAATTAGATTTATTTATTCTTATGTAAATAAACATGCATAAAGGTTATGCATAAGAGAGTTCTCATGTTGTTATTATTAATAATATTATTATAAAAGATTACTTATATAAATAAAATGCATAAAGGTTATTCATAAGATAATTCTCATATTTGTTATTACTATTAATATTATTAATAGTAGTGTTATTATTTATGAGATAACTTAAGTCACATTTAATTATAACAAAATAAAGGTCCTAGATAAACTAGGAGTAAATAATTCATAAAATATCTATTCAAATTAAATTAAAAACTGAATATTATTATTTAAACTCAAACATTTATATTAAAAAAAGACTCACCTATATAAAGAAGGGCAGACCCCAAGAGAGGGATCATCTTTCCTATTATCATTCTTTTATGATAACATAAGAGAATTATTCTACATAACTGAAGCAGCCTATTATACTTTCCAGATTTGATCAGCAGCTTACCCTAGGGGCTCTACTTCTCTTATTGCATGTTGGAACCAACTCGGGGGGGATCCAGTTAGAACTAGGAATGGTCTAAGGGTCATGGTTGGGAGGAACATGGTAGCCCCAAAGTTATCCAGTTAAAAGATCATCCTACAGGTCAGCTAGGTCCATACATTTTTCCATTAACTAGTGTTTGGGTGTGCAGGTTCTACAAGGGGAGATCAAGCTTCAATAACCAGGTATGAACTACAAATTTCCATATAGTTCAATTAGATTTAGAAATTAAAATAGGAATTATTATGTAGCATTCATATTTCTGTACAGTAGAGTTTTAATTCTTTTTATGTTATGGAGCAAGGGCCAATTGGCATGGGCTCTCAGGGTTTATATTCTAGGATCAAGATTTCATTTAATAAATCCGTTTGTATTCAAACTTTCTGCCCTAAATTTTTTAAGGATCTAGTAGGGCTAGCCTAGCTAGCCTGTGCTAGATACCTATTTATATAAATTCAATAGTATCATACATTTATTTTAAAGTGTTGGTATCTGAATTATTAAACCATTACGAAATGAAGACACCATACTGTAAATTGATCGATTATGTGAAAACTAGGGTTTAGCCATTTTAAATCTAAAACGTAGATTGAAACTTCATTAGTAATTTAAACAACAGAAATAGCACAGGACAAGGTTTCAAAATTTCCCATCAACATAACATATTCAAGATCGTTGATACATTTAAACCTACAGCATAAAAAAAATACCCACTATACATTTAATTTTCCATGACAAACAAACTAACCAAACACGATTTTCCCTACCAAGGGCATTTCAGCGTTTCAGTTCTTCTCAACAGGAAAGCGATCAAATTATACAAACTAACATTTAGATTTACAAAGACAGAATACACGATAGCCTTCATAAAGCCAACGTAGTCAACTTAGTACATCTCTTATCCTTTTTAAAAGAAATAAAATAAACGCAGGTTGTGATATCGAAACCCTTTAGAAATTTTTTAAAACTTAATAAACTCCCAGGAAAATAAATACCAAGCACGACTTCTCTGTCAAGGGTTTTCCAAATAAATTCATTTTGTTTCCTTACCAGAAATACAAACTGGGACGAAACCCCAACATTTCAGACAGAGATCAACACATTTTTCTAACACCACGATTTTGTTAAAACAACATCCATTGAAATAAAATCAATCTATAGAGGGAGAAACCAACATTTAGATAGAAGTCATCCATGGGCCAACTTAGGAAAACAGAGCTACGCCCTCTACAACATATGCTCACCTAATCATAAAATAGGAATTTCATCATGACAAGATGAAAAGTGCTGAGCCATCACATTCCAAGTCGACCTCTCTGTAGGTGAAACATTTTATCCACGTAGATTAAAACCTTACGCAAAAAATACAGAGATACCAAAAACAAGCCAATGTAGAATAGGTTATGGAAAATACCAGTGGCATACTATTTCCTCAGAAGGACATACCTAGCTAAAAATGCATACAAAATCCAAACATCAAAGTCCATTCAAACCCAGAAAAAAAACGCTGTGTACATTTCTCAACAAAGCTTCAAGGTTTTTCTTTCAGAGCCATACATTCTTTCCATCCACAGTAGCAAACAAAACAAAACCCTCGAGGGTTTATATTTCATCATCTACTAAACAAAATAGAAACATTATAAGCATTTACCAAAGTTCAAACCCCAAATAGCTGGATCGATTTCTACATAATCGTTTCCCTTCAATTACTGGCCAAACCAAAAATGACCCAACAAAACCTCGAGTTTAATTACAATGAGCTCAAAGGACTCAACGAGGTTACTTTATAAAAGAGCTCAAGCTACAGAACAGTGTAGCCATAGACGCGAAGGGCAGGGACAAATAATGGGTAGGACCACGGATTACTAGTGATATGCCAACCCAAAACTTCTTATCACTTTCTAGGACCCAACATTGAAGCTGGAAACACCTGCTAACCTACCAACAAAACCATAAAAATCGTGAGTCAGTTAGTAGAACATAAAAAAACTACAGAAACGATAGAGTGAAGAAGCTATTTAAACCCCGGGAAGAAATTTACTTGTAAGGATCTTTGTGGCACCCTCCAGTTTCCATTACCAAACTCACTATGACTGCACTAACCATGACCATAGCTCAGGTCAAAGCCTAAACGTAACCATACCCTGCAAGCACCCACCCTCCTGAACCAAAACAACGAAATGAAAAAACTCAGTCGTGGTTAACAATAACATAAACCGCCTTCTAGTTGGCATCAATTCACCTGAAGGTCACATGTAGCATTAAAGCTACCACCAAAATTCCACTAGCACCCAAATACTTAACCAAAAGCTAGAGTTTGGATAGCGCTGCATTTCCTTTTTAAACACCATAGTTTGGGTCATGGTGGTGCCATACCATGTATTTAATTTCCATGGCACATACCACGTTATCTTGGAATTTTTTTTTGTTTCATAGAACGAGGTCATGCTAGGAATTGGATGTAGGTAGATTGGGCAGGAGCCCTTCTTTTTGTGTCTACAAGATCACATTTAAAATAAATGGATTAGCAAGTTTCTAAGTAAGCCCAGGTATGATCCAATGCTCATCCCTTACCTTTCGGCAGCTCCACTGATAGTAAGACTACCAACACCAAGACCCCAGGGGTACTCATACCCTTCTCATAAAGTCCATTAGGCCTGAATTTTAAAGGAGATAAACGAGTTTAAAAATTTAAATAGAACGATCATACATCTAAGCTTTAAAAGTGAAGAACTTAAAAAGAAACCTTAAATTATTATACTAGCATTAAAATTTCCATGCACATCAAACTACCACACCTCATCGCTTCCGCAGGAAACCTAAATTGTAAGACCAATTACCTTAGAACATAGTTTCTCATTGCTTCAAACAAAAAACGATATAACTTCCCAGTAGTGAAGTTAATTTGCAATACATTATCTGTTTAGGAAATGTTTAGTAGTAAGTGAATATTTTTTAAATTTTTACTGTTTTTAGGGACATTACAGTATAGCAGTACTTACCTATTGTTGTGTGGGGGAATGTCAAATACAATATACCATCGATCCATCCAGTTATCTATGATTGGTGGAAAATCACACTACTTAATTGAAATATTTTCTCTAGTATCCTTTGGAATGGAATTTGTCCCAGGCACTCTAAAAAGTGAATATATTTTCTCTTTAGTTATTTTTAGTTTCTTCACCTTATTGTAACTCAATCCATTGGCATATTCTTTCCGTTTTCTTTCTCTGTACGATGTTATGTTGTACAATGCATTGTTTGAGCGACTGATAGTATCCACAATAACATCTAGTGATGCTGCCAATCAGTGGTGGAGTTCATCTCCACCCCTCCAAGCTGTATCGATCTCTCTCAGATGAGTGATCTCTCTCAATATCTCTGCATTTTGATCCATAATAGCCACTGCAATCATAAATAAAAAAGAATATCATTAGAAAAATACAGATGGTATAATGACATATATAAAAAATGGAAAATGTAAAACTAGTGTACAACAAATAACAACATGAACTGTTTATAATTTGAAATTTAAAATTGAACAAATTATACACTAAAGAATAAACATTTAACATTTTTCCATCTTAAATTCATGTCATATTTGTGTATTAATTTCAATTTCCAGATACATACATTAAATGTCCTAAGTGTATATGTTGATTGGGAATCTTCTCTATGTTATTTTTTGGCTTGGATTATGAATTTTCATAAAACATGTAGGGTGTTGACCAATGCCCTTAACCGGCTCTGAGATTCTGGGTAGAGGCAAGGGCTAGAGCCTAGAGAAGGGGGCACATGGTGCTATTGATGAAGAAAATCCCAATATAGGCAAGGATTTGATTTTGATATATGTAATGATTTGTTGTGGCGTGAAGTTTTTTGGACTCTATAGAACATTTAACATCTTTGTTTATATGTAATTTGAGGCATATATGGATATCACCTGATGTTATTTTAGTTGTATGCACTCTTTCTATATACACATGAGAAACTTTGCATATTTGTTTATAGTGGTTTGGGATCTAGAATTCAACAGAATTAATAGTTTTCAATCTTTTAGGATTGCAAGGTTTCCACTGGATTTTATCATGTATGATATTATGGGATTGACATGTAATCAAACACATCAACTTCCCTATGATTCTTGATGTTGGTAGAGCCTATTGTTGAAATCCTTTGTCTTGACCCTAACCAAAATGCACCCTTCACTCAAGTGAAAACATTTATTAAGCATGGGAAGCTTCCCTAGATTATCTTAAAACTTGGATTAGGAAGTTACATCAAAACTATAAGGTGTTGACTAATGCCATTGGAGGACCAACTTCGATATTGAAGGTAGAGGCAAGGGCTAGAGCCTAGAGGAGTGGTAAACAATGCTATTGATGAATAAAATCCCAATATTGGCGAGGATTTTGATATGTTATTATTTGTTGTGGCATGAAGTTTTTTGGACTCTAGGACATTTAGCGTCTCTGTTTATGTATTTTGGGGAAGATATCAATTGTACTTGAATTGTATAAAATAGACGTTAAAACCATTATAAAAGAAGTGTTGCCAAAATAGTCTCCATAACATTCTCAATGAGAACACTGTAAAAGTAATTATTATTTGATTCTTCTACATCAAATCTATAAGAAAAGAAGGATCATCCAATCCTTTCAAAACATAAATTTTGTTTTTGGACAATACAATATCATAGTAAAATGGTTATGTGTGTACACTATAAACATGTCTAGAGAAACTATAAATTTTGATCTTCACATGTCCTATATGTATCCATAATCTTTGAGAGTGAAAATATATCCTTGTGCATTAGCTTTTCTAATAACCTTCCATAATAAGTTCCATCTATGTCTTCATGGGCATGTTCAACCAGGAGGAATACATCTTCAACAATCTCAAACACTCTCCTTGTCATTAAAAGAGATAAAAATGCAAAGACAAAATGGTTTTTGTAGCATTATCCATTCACAACAATAATACGGGTGGTAAATGTTCATTTGTCACGCATTAATTTGTATCATCAATGCATTGCATAACATCTTGTTTGTAGATCACACACTTTTCATATTGAAGAAACCTGCGAGAGAGAAGATTCACTATGGGTCGATTTCTTCTTGGAAATGCTCATCAACAACCAAGAAGATATATATGTCATATCAAAGAGTTCTTTTGCGAGCAATGACACATCTTGTAGTTGAGATTTTTTTTACTCCTCACTTTGTTCCTAACAGGGGGGAATGATTAATTGTTAGAAACAAACAAGAAGGAACTAGCAATTCAGAACAAGTGAGCATGAACCAAAGCCAAATCCATAGCTAGAACCTTATGCCAGTATTTAGAGACTTCGTCTAGAGCCACCTAGCTAGAGTCAAAGTTGCATCTAGAGATAAAGTCAGATCCATGTTCCACTGAGCATGATTTGGTTTGTGGTTTTCCTTAAACTCCACATTTATTAGAAGATATCAACCTCCTATTGCTTATGCTAGACATCAGTTTGTGGGGGTTCTTAAACCACCATTTTCTAGAAGGAACCATTGATCTCTAGAGACAAGTTCTAGAGAGAATCGATGAGTGATAATTGGAGTTAGCACCAAGTTCCAAAGGGAACCATTGAATTAGAACCATAGTTACAACCAAGTTCTAGATTTTGTGGCCATCCAAAACCACCCATTTAGTAGAAGAAATTAACTTCTTCTATATTTTGATTAAGAGAGCACCTTCAACCCTTTGCAACTCCAAAATTCAACTCTCTACTTGGAATCCACCCCTTCGAATTAAGGGGGGATGTTGGAACCTAATCTGTTGGGGTTAGGTGAAGACGAATGTTGGCTTAAGTACTGATCTAGAGGTTTCCAATGTAGACACAGGTTCTTCGTGGTTTCAAGGAACCAAAAAAACCCCTTCCCACCGACCCTTTCAGCAATAGCATGTGAACCGACTGAGGTCTCACCTGAGGTGTAGCTATGGCAGCACTGTGGAATCGGGTTTCCACAGTGAAGTGATGAGTTGTTCGGAAAAGACTACTATGCAGCGCACTATCATACCTACGGTGCGAGTTGAGGACTGTGCAACAATAGACTGCATCGCGGTCCGTGCTTCTACAAACTAATAGCTGGGAAATCAACGCACCCAAGGGCTGCGTGATTAGAGCATGATACAATTAATAGGACATCGCAACGGATTTATACGCTTCCTCTCCAAATATTAACCATTCTGGAGGTTTTACTCTAACATTTAACCATTCATCTACTGCCTTAGATTATTAGCTTTAGAACAGATGCAAACAGACGAAATATACGAGGCTGCGCACCTCCAGTGTGGTGTATTCAAAGACTTACACAATCAAAACTCTACGTATACTTGTGATTATTCAATAAACTGATACGTCCACCAACTTAGAATATTGCGCATTCATCATTCATCTATTCATGTAAGACTTAACATATTATTCCCATCTTTCCTCTATGGTGAATCCATATAAAAGCATTAACATACAGCTTATAAATGAGAATCCAGACATTCAAAGTAGGAAAATAAGCAATTGCAGAAACACAACAATCACACTACATAGTATTTAATGTGTTTCACCCCCCGGATGGAGGCTACATCCACAAGAACTATTGTTATATTAGTCTTTGGGAAGGGTACAACAGTTCTTTGTCTGCGCACTCAGCCTCTGCACGCACAGCTTGCAGAGCCTTTTACAAAATGTTCCTCATAGAGATTTATCCACTCAACAATGAGAACAATACAAAATGAGAGTCTTTACTAACCCAAAAGATCAATAATGAATATTAACCCTTTCCCATACAAAAATATGACTATTTATAGATCATGCCCATAGGTCATGTCTTTACAATCCGTAGGCAAAAACCCTTAGGTTTACAAAATTGTTACAGTTTCCATCTCATCAGGCTTGCTGGATTTGGTAGTGAATATTCCATCGTGGCCTACCTCCAACACATGCCCACGTCGCTATCGGCCTTCCTATTGCACGCATGCCAACATGTCGCTTTCACCGAGTCATTCTTCCTCTAATGGTCTTATGCGACTAGTTCAAGTAGTGGTTCTTTCACATGTGCAACTAGTCACTTTCTTTCCACATTGCTCCTACCCGTCGCTTAGCACTCTTGGAGCATCTTTACCAAAACTAGACCACTGCTGGTATAACCAAAATCTGTGTTGTCTTCCGTCCAACACTCTGCTTTGCTGGATCCATGTAGACTGGACACCTCGCAGTACTGTCTCCTTGCAGTACTGATCTTCACATCTCTTTCGACACTACGCTGCGTGCAACTTCGTAGCATTGCAAAAACTTATACAAAAATGTTTCAATTGAATTGCGCTCCGCCCCGCAGTTCCAAAACTCCTTCTTGCTCAAAATTGCCCCTCTTGGGCCAGGCCCAATAGGCCCCTAACACTTACCTGTGGCTAACCCCCGATCCACCTGCAACTTCTCCAGGTTGTTCATTCGGTTGTGGAGCTAGCTTCGCAGCGAACTCATTGTATGTAGCAATTAGCTTTTCGACTGCATCCTTCATGTCTTGCTCAACTTGCTTGACTGTTTCTAGCATATCAGGTGTTATCTCATCATTGACTTGGCCTTCCACTTGTTCTTGATTCTCGTGCAACTCATTTAACTTCTCCTCGATCTCCTGCGACATCGTGCTGGCATCCTCTAGTAAGGGTTGCGATTTATCACCCATTTCAGTCTCTTTTTCTCTTAAGGCTTGCACTTCTTTCTTCAGCGCGTTGATTTCTTTGTACTTCTGCAGCCGATCTCTTGGTAGCAGAGCTTTCACCTCTGCATCCAACTGTTCTAGTGTTACTTGCTTGTCTTTCACTGCATTCTTTACCTACAACAATCCCAGGTCCTCTTCGAGGGCAGTGAATGCCTTCGACACCGCTTCCAACAGACTTTGGCACTTAGCCACTTCAACAGCAATACTTTCTGTTGTGGCCTTCACTTCTTTTTCTCTGAAATGCTGTTGATCTGGTGGGGTCTGTGGGTTTATTTGTTCTTTCAAGGCAGCAATGTTAGCCTCATGGAGAATCTCGATGTCTTGCATCTTTGTCTCCAGGTTATGAACTAGTTCACCAATTTTCATGACAGTGTCTACGAGGTCTACCTGTACTTCAAATTCTTCTATCTCGTTTGCGACTGCAGTGATCGTGGACTCTAGTCTTTGCCGACGATCATACTCATCTTGTAGTTCCATAGCTCTCCGTGAGATAGACTCCTCCAACTGCTTATTAGCTATTTGCAGCTCATCCTGTCCGTTTCAGCGCGTCAGTGGATCTCTCATGCATTTCTTCAACAACTTGCAAATGCAAGTAGTGTAACCCAGGCAGTGGTATCCTTGCAAGGTCGAGCTCCACATGCTCGACATCCTTCGTGTCTAACACTAGTTTCTCTGGCATTGGAAAGCTTACTGTTATCAAATGCAGATGGAGAATACGGGACTTCGTAGGAACGACCATGGTTAAATGCGGTGTTCTTTGCTACGAAGTTCCTCCTGACTTCCCTTCAGACTCTGAGTCTCGCGGCAGGGGTAATCTCTTGTGTACTTCTTCAATTTTCTCTGTAATGCCCTACAGCATGTTTATATTCTTCTGCAGACTTTCCTGAATCGCCTTGTCCTTTTTCTCCTTATCGGTCATCAGATCTTCCATTGACTCTCTGACCCTTGCGGTGATTTTTTCATAATCTTCATCATGGAGGACTGCATCTAACTGGCTCTTATCAGCTTTCTGCTTCTTCCTCGCTCCCTTTTTCTGTCATGGGCTCTCAGCTTCCTTCCTTTTTCCCATCTCCTTCTCTTCAGTAATAGGACATGGAATAGGTTTGTCCTCGCTAGAGTCGCTTGGGACATCTACAATTTCCACTCTGAACTCGGCAGGCCATTTCTTCATGATATTATCAATATCCTCTTCATACATGTGGTAGTTTCCTGGGAACCATTCCACGTTCCTCTTCTGTGCTTTGGCTAAAATGTGGATACTACGTATGTCAGCATAAAAATCAACAATGCGAATGTAGTTACTAGTTACCTGCTTTATTATCCATGGCATGCTTATGATTTCATCGCGCAGCTGGCTATAATATTGGTAGAAAACCTCAACTGTCGTGTGTTGTCTCTGCGAATTTAGATTTGACCAAAGGTTTGAATAGTGGGCTCCTCTACAATCATTAGTATTTGTGATTATGCCCACATAATCCTTCAACTCCTTCCATCACACGAAGGAGATCAACACTATCGGCCAGGTAAAATGGAAATTTCCGCCATTGAGTTGTGTGTCATTAAGTTCCTCCAAGAACTCGTTCAATAGGTATTGACACCAGTTGAACTGCTCTCCCTCCGCGAATGCAGCGCTAAGTAGTACCTCGCCCGCAGGTACTTCTAGTCGCTTGCATGTTCTCAAAATTTTGTCAGCTAACAGCTGTGTGATAAACCGCGTGGCTTTATCATCTATGTCTTCTGTCTAAAATACCCTCTTTCCTTTGACGACAGTTTGGGTTTTCTTCATCTTCGCCACGGCTTCCCTGTCCTTGCTTTTCCCTTGGAAAACATGCTTCGGGTCTTTTCTCCTTTTACTCAACCCGGTGACACGGTGGATAATGTCAATGGTCAGGTCGACATTTCGGTCCAGCCACAAATATCCTTGGTGAATGTGTGCCATCAATGTTCGCACCACCACATTTAATTCCGTTGATCTGTCAAAATGTGGGAGCCTAAGCAAATTGAGCAGTCCAGACTTGACTACTCCTGATAGCTAGCTCTTGGCGACTAGGTTAAGCTCGCCCTTTGCATCCTTCTTTCAGCACATGTACTGGTTAGGCTGGAACTGTGGGAACCTAGGTTTATTGGGTTCCTCCTTATGCATCTGGAGCAGATCATAATCTTCCCATTTGCATTCTGGAATTTTACCCAGGAAATTCTTATTGACATTGACATGCTTTGAAATAAGTGAGAGTGGGATGTCATATTTGGCATTCTTCATCAACTTGAAAACCGGTGCGTCCAGTGCACGCGGTGAAATATAGTCTGGGGTCATTGTCAAAGGTATCTCCTTATCAGCTATTGGCAATTTTTTCACTGTCGAAGCCATCTTTGGTACCTTCGTTCTTGGTTGCACTGGGTCTTTGCCTTTGTCCTGCATTTTTGGGCCGTGTCTCGGTGATCTTTTTGATGCTTGACCTGGTTCTAATACTCCCTTCTTGGATGGGGTTCTCATTAACCCTTCAATCCCTCTATATTGAAATACCTTCACAGTCTCTTGGATTGTGAATTCTTCTTCTATGGAAGACCACTCAGACATTCACTGGCTAAACTTCACAGGGTTTTAGATAGGTTGTTGAAAATAACTCACACAGTAATGTGCGCAAGAAAGTTCTAAGTGTTTGGTAACGCTCGCAAGTCTGAATGCAACATTACTTATAGGCACAACGTGACCCCCTCCGTGCCCCTTAACTGCTAGATGAACATTAAATGCGGTATCCATTGACCAAATATGATGGATCCTTTGGTCCTTTCCTTCATAAACGCATTCAGAACGGCTATTTGTGCGTTAAATGCCCAAGCAGTCATTGGGAAATCACTATATAATGACTATTTTTTAGATCGATATTGTAACGACTATTTTTCTGGATTGTTGCATCGAATTGCGCGACAGGTGTTCATTGGTCCTGCACAGTTACTTTGCGGTGCCTGATTTCTTGCTTCTGAACTTAATATCTTTTGTTTTTCACTTTCTCTTCGCAATTTCCTTTTGGACTTCACAACTGTGCGATTCCTCTTTTCTTTTCTTTTTTTTTTTTTTGGCGCAGCGGCACATCCTAATAGTGCTGTGCGGTATACACATGTTCCTTATCATACATTGTGTACAGACTCTTTCCCATTTCTAGTGCCCATTTCCAAATGTACTTGGCACTTAGAAATTTCCTTCTTTCTGAATATCACAGATTCTGCGAAGTAGGACTATCCCGATAGAGTTTTAGTCTGCTTCCATTGACTAGACCTGGCAAGTTATCTCCTGCTAATGTGGATAACTAGACTGCGCCACCATTAGTTATATGTAAAATAGTATATGGACCAATCCAATGCATTTTAATCTTTCCAAGAAATTTCATGAATTTACTATCATACAGGAGGACTAGATCACCTACCTGGAAAGACTTGTTCTTGATGTGGCGATCATGCCATGCTTTTTCTCTTTCCTTCTGCACTTGTTGGTGGAATCCTACGATGAGGCGATCCTCCTCCAGGCCAATCAAATGTAGAAGTCTTTCTTCCAGTGCCTCTCGATCTTCCATTCCTGTGAATGTAGTTATTATCAAGCTGGGAACAATGTACTCCATAGGCATAATGGCTTCTTGTTCATAAGCCAAGTTGAACGGTGTATGGCCTATCAACTTCTTTCATGTAGTTCTATACGCCCATAACACATCGGGAATGTGTAGGTCCCAGTCATCGCGATTCACATTGCATACCTTGGTCAGCGCATTCTCCACTACTTTATTGAATGCTTCAACTGTTCCATTCACCTATGGATGGTAAGGCGTACTTCGCTGATGATGAATGCGGAATTCTTCTGTCAATGCCTCAATGGTTCTATTCAAAAAGTGAGTGCCTTGATCACTCATCAAAATATTTGGGCATCCAAACCTCTTAAGGATGTCTTCAAATATGAATTGCGCGGTAGCACCTGTGCTACAGTCCTTCACTGGCTTTGATTCTGCCTATCTGGTGAGGTAATCGATTGGAGTAATAATGTACCTGGCACCAGTTCTCTTTCTCGGTGGGTTTATAGGTACCACAAAATCAATTGCCCATTTTTCAAATGCCTGTAATGTCAACTGTGGATTCAATGGAATTTCGTCTCTTTGTGATTGTTTTCCCATCCTCTAACACACATCGCAGCTCTGACAATGCTCTTTTGAATCCTTGTGAATGGTAGGCCACCATAGCCTTGCTCGCAATATCTTCTGCATGGTGTCTCTTCCTGCGTAGTGACCTCCTGCTGCTCCTGAGTGTGCATCTGCTAGTATAAATGGTTTCTCATGCTCCAATACACATCTGCGGATTACTTCATCTGGACCCAATTTATATAACTGACCTGCGATAATGGTGAAGTCTATTTCTCTCACAACTAGCTGCTTCTTTTGATGCGTAGTGAACTCCATGGGTGCTAATACAGTAGTCAGAAAGTCTATGATGTCTTTATAGTAATTGTCAGATATCTCGATAGAAAACAGTTGTGCGTTCGACAGATTGTCTTCAAAGTTTGTAGGCTCTTCTCCTGACTCGATCCTTGACAGATGATCAGGTCCCAAGTTTAATCTGCTAGGTTTAACTACTATTTCAAAATCATACTCCTGGAAGAGTAACAGCCATTTGCATATTCGCCCCCCTAACACTAGCTTATTGACCAGGCATTTCAATGCAGAATGGTCAGTGAACATAAGGAAGTGCGCACCAAGCAAATAGTGCCTGAAATTCTGCAGTGCATAGACCATCGCGAGGTCTTCTCTCTCAGTAGTGGTATAATTCTTCTCTGTAGATGAGAGATTCCTGCTCGAAAATGCGATGGGATGGTCAATACCTCCCTCTCCTGGTTGTGCTAAGACAACACCCAATGCTATGCATGATGCATCAACATGAATGTGAAACGGCTTCTCCCTGTTTGGAAAAACTAGGATCGGCGTAGTGACCATTTTTTCTTTCAAGGTGTCAAAACCTTTCTCACACTTTGTGTTCCAAATGAATGGCGCATCTTTCTTTAGTAGCTTCTCCATGGCTACGGTTACCTGTGCATACCCCTTTATGAACTTACTGTAATAACTGGTATGCCCCAATGTAGTGCACATCTGCTTGACTGAATTTGGTGTTGGCAAGTTTACAATTACTGCGATCTTCGCAAGATCAACCATCAGACCCTGTTTATAGATAATATGTCCCAATAGAATCCCATAAGGAACACATAAAATACACTTCTTTAAGTTCAAAGAGATTTGTTGCTGTCTACACTTTTCTAGCATGAGTCTGAGGTTGAACCATGGTTCTTCAACAACCCAAATACTGTCCAATCATCAAAATAGGATTATAAGAACTTATGCATAAAATCTTTAAATGGTGTGACGACAACTCTGGAAAATATGGTAGGCACGTTCTTCCTTCCGAATGGCATCACCGTGTACTGGAACGACCCCCATTTTGTGGAAAAAGTGGTCTTATGTCTATCTGTGGGATCAATCCTTATCTGATGATATCCCGAAAAACCATCAGTGAAGGAGTAGGCCTTATTTCCTCCAACATTATCAAGCACTTCATCCATGAAGGGTGTAGGAAATGGGTCATGCATTGAAGCATCATTCATCTTTTTGAGATCCTCACAAATACTGATCTCACATTTTGTCTTCTTATCCTAGACAACCATAGGGCTTATCCACTCAGACTCTTCTACTAGGTTAACGATCCTTGCATCGAGCATCTTATCCATCTCTACTCTCACTCTTTCTTTGTATCGAGGGTTCAAGCGACATGGTCTTTGCTTAACAGGCTTTGCACCTGGCTTAAGAGGTATTTTCATAACTCCTAAGTGCCCCACGATGCCCTTCATCTCTGTAAATTTTGTTGGGAATAACTCCTGATATTCCTCCAATATATCTGCAATCTCCGTCATGGTTTGATCATCCCAGTAGTCCCCAATAGACGCGAACTTTGGCTTTTCCCTGGTGCCAATATTCACTTTCTTTGTTTTCACAGGTCTGCTCATATTTGGAATTTCCAGTGGAGGTCCCTCTACCTTGC
Source organism: Larix kaempferi (assembly GCA_027924585.1). Classification (NCBI taxonomy): domain Eukaryota; kingdom Viridiplantae; phylum Streptophyta; class Pinopsida; order Pinales; family Pinaceae; genus Larix; species Larix kaempferi. Next base: position 27,423,654 of record BSBM01000074.1, on the reverse strand, counting down.
GCGCACCTTCCAACTCAGGTATCTTAATGTTGCACGGGTCCTCCTCATCATTGTCTTCTTTTTCTTCAGCCTCTTTAGCTGATTTGTAACATTCCATGGCATGTTCTACCCGTTCCTTCCATTCCATCTGTAGGCATTTAGGTACATTGTTAGTTCCAAAGAATTCCTCTAGGGTCATATTTCTGTGTGGACATTCTGGCCTGAATATTCTATCTTTAATAATCTACATCACATCGTTTATGGTAGGGATCTGATATTCAAAACTGAACCTCCACTGGAAGTTCGTAGTTAGCATGTCCAAATCTGTGGTTCCTCTGCACAACTCCATGTCTAAGTACCATTTCTTCAGTATTTCTTCCTCCAGTGTGTGCAAAAACAAATGCAACCATTATGTCTTCGGTCTCTCCTGCCATGCTTGTGAGCAGACCTCAATATGCTGCCTTCGATCTGTTTGTCCATTGTATTTCTCAAAAGATAGGGTAAATTTATCAGCAAACCTGATCTGCATCTTAATTCTGCATTGATCCCATGTGGTTAATGTCTGCTTATGCACAACCCACCATCTGGAAGGTGTCTCACGCAGTGCCATTGTAATATCCTGATTTTGACCCTATTGCATTAAAATTGTAAATGATGTAAATATCGTTATTAAATCATGGTGAGGAGCTCAAGGCCAAGGCCCTACCATTGATTTATCATTTTATGTATCGGCAATTAAAATAGATGCGTATGGTTCTTGTGCTAGATATGCACAAGGTAAATGAAGACATCATGTAAATATGCAATTTTAATGAAAAACCCACAACCAGCTATGCAATGCAACAAGAGATGGGGGCATGATCTTTACAAGGAATTGGGAGGGAAATAATCAAACCCTTAATCCATAGATTGAATCCATGTGTCAATGAGAAAACCCATGAACTCTCAACTACCCATTTTGTCTCATGCACCCAATCATTTAATTCTTCCATGAATTGGTTGAGACAGTTAATGCCTTGGGATTGGAGAGGTATGGTAGTCAATTTTCATGCATGGGCAAGCCATCAACTTGAAAAATCGTATTTTGGCTTGCTGGGCAAGAAAAATCCCAGAAAATTGTGCCCAAAGCCATCTTCCACCCATGACATTCATCCCGACACGTAGTATAAGCTTGCTGGGGGTTTTATCCTTCACGTTTTCACCATTTCTCTAAAATTTTCCAGGCCTGGGAGCTCGTTTTTGCATTGTACAGCAATTGGGAGAGGAGGGCCATGATTTGGGATTGTGAGGGAGGTCGTTTTTTCCCCAAAATACCCATGGGCGTTTTTCTGAAAACGGTTTTTTCTCTCCAGGGTTGAATCCCCAATTGCCATTTCGTTTTGGGTCCTCCCACATTTTTTCTGGGCAGGTAGAAACCCCATTTTGGACATCTCACTGTAAAAACGTTTCTCCATGCCCAACACTTATACTGTGGCTATTTGTGCATTGGTTTGGTTGAATTCTGGTGTATCTTTGGCTATGTGAGAGTTTGTTGTTCCCTTTTTCTTGTGGAGATCATGCCCAGCTCGAGGGGTGGCAGTGGTGTTGAAAGATTGAAGAGCACACTCGCCTATGGTTGGGAGGAACGTTGCAGTTGCATAGCTGGTTGCTCAGGGACTACTCTGTTTCAAGATAAGTACTCTCATGTGTTGACTCTGCAATGTATTTCTTTGAGTTTATCATGAATATCTTGAATGCATGATAGATGTGCAATTGAATTACTTCTGCTATCTTATATTTATACATCTACATGCATCCTTTTATATTATGTGACTGTTTACTTAGTATCTATGGGCCAAATGCTTATTTTTTAGCATCATGGTCTCTCCATCGCCTTGGTAGGATGGGAGGGACACCACAGCCATATCTAATGCTGGTAAATGATGCTCATTTGCAATTGCTGTAGAATAATATTTAATAAATGAATAAACATTAGATGAACCATCATATGTAGGGATTGGGATTACCTCCTTTCCAATCCAACACAGTGACTTTGTAAACTGCGTGCATCTCCTCGCAGATACTTTGTGCATGCGACTTTGTTAGTTCTCCAGTCCTGCATTAGAGTCTGAAATGCAAGATCTGTCGCATCTCCAACTGAGTGTTTCATTCGCAGTAGGATTAATGTAATCTTCCTGGTTCGTAGTCATCTTGTACAGTCGGTCCAAATCTTGAGCTCTAGATTCTTCCTGAATCGGCTCGCTGTATCTGTCTCCATCCGCAGGGTCTAATGGTGCGATGACCCTGAGATGCTTTCCTTCGAAGATCATCTTCCTTGTCTTCAAGTTTATGATGGTGATGTTATCGATAGCCCAGTCAATACCTAACAACACAGGAAAAGGCTGAATATCGTCCATAATCTCAATAACCTTGAAATCTGCATGACTCTGCACTCCATCAATGTCAACAATCACGTTGGATAGCCATCCAAAGGGTATGACTTTCTCCTGATTGGACATTCTCAACTGGATAGGTGACCATAACAGCTTTGGTCTCCCCATCTGCTGCCATGTCTTTTTGGTTAAGACATTTACTTATGATCCCAGATCAAGAATGATCTCATCCATTTCATAATCTCCTATCTGTGCACCGAGTCTCATTTCTCTACCTATTCTCTTGTGTTTCTTAATATGATGAACTGTGCTATCAGTAGTTTCATTTTTGCTGCGCGGTTCATACTGGTCTATCACCTTCTATAACTCTGCTATTGCATTTGGAATCTTTAGCAACTTCATGCAGCTCCTGAGGAACTGCGCAACAGAGGTGCATGTCTTTGCTGTGGTGCTCATTTTGTCATACGCAGCCGGCATATCCTCCATATGTGGTATTTCGCTGCGCAACGGTATTCTCAATGATTTTGGTGCTGGCTCTTTGAAGATATCCCGCACTTCTTCAAATACTTCTCTGTTTTTCTTCAAGTCGAAGGCAGGTGCTTTCCCAGTAGCTTTCCTTATCCATATTGTTTCAAGAGGAGTCTGCTTAGTATCAAAACCCCCAAAAGTCGAAGCTTCTACTCCTCTATCTCGCCCTGTCGCAGCACCACAGTGCATTACTACGTTAATACTTTGATCTACAGGTCTCCTTTCTACTGTTATCAACTGGATATTTGGGGTCAGTGCCTCCGAACATTTTCTCTTCTACATTTCCACCTCCAACACTGGGAAGTCTTCTATAACATGATCGAAAGAGCTACAATAGTTGCATGTAGTGCATGGGTTGGTACAATCTTGAGACACATGGCCTACTTGGCTATTAATTGGCCTCGGCCTTGTCCCTGCGTCGAGCCATTATTCCTTCCCCTCCCGCGGTATCCTCTGCGGCCTCGATATGCTCCCTGATCTTGCGGTGCATTTTCTTGTTTCTGCGGAGTCTCTCCTTGGACTCTATACATTCCTCCATACATATGCTCAATATCTTTCTTTCTTTCTAGCATGAGCTCATATGCGCAGAAATTGGATTCATCGTGCCCTACTGACTTACGGAAATTACAATAGAGGTTTTTAGGTGTTCTCACGTATTTCTGTATCATATGGCAGTCTTCTTGCCAGTGTCCTCTGGTTTTACAAATTTCACACCATGGCCTTGGATGTGGGTTTAATGGGTTTGGTCCACCCATGTTAAGGAAATCCTAGAATAAAGGACAATGATCCTTAGTGTGTCCATCTCCCTTGCATCCTGTACACCAGACTTCCTTTCTCTCTTGCTTTCCTTGCTTTATGTCTTGCAATTGTAGTGTTAGGGTAGCCAACTGGTTCTGAATTTGCGACATCTTAGTGCTAGTTTCTCCAATAGGTGAAGCTTCCAGCTTCATCGTGATATCCAACGCTTATGGCTGCGAAGCCACTTTCTGCTGCATCAACGAATGTCTAATATGGGGCAACAACACGACTATAAACCACTCCTTATGCTGCTACAGTGGAATATCAAAGCTTACTTGGTCCAATAGTGTCTTAAATTTTTTATCAAACTCCTAGACTATTTCATTAGGTTTCTGTTTGATCTCTTTCAACTCTGTGATACACTATGACTCGGACTTCGGCTTCTTAAATTCTGCTAAGATTGCAACCTTGATTTTTGCCAGGGTTCTTTGGTGTCCATGCAAATATTTCATGAACCAGTGCAAGGCTCGGTCTCTAAATGTGGTGATGAGATGTGCTTGCTTCACAGCGTCATCCTGTACTTGCTTTACACTCCATACGACTTCACATAGAAACCAATGCTGATCAGGGTCTTCTAGACCCATTCCTTTGAATATCGGTAGTTTGATATCATGAGCCATCCTCCTTCGAGGTTGCACGGTTCTCTGAGTGGTGCTAGGGATAATATTCTGAGGAATAATATGAGGTTGGACGTTCTGAAGTGGTACAGCCTGAGACTGACTAGGTTGATTCGGAATAGCCTGGGCACCCACTCCTGCGGTGTTTCCAGTACTAATGTTCTGCGGTGCGGGTTGCACAGTGCTTGCAACCGGTGGGTTCTGAGATAAGGGAGGTGCGGTATGTGCAACCGATGGATTTTGTGGTGTATTAGGATGACAGGTGGAAGATAGAGGTGTGGTTTGTCTATCAGGGTCATCTTTTGAATGTATGTCTACATGGAGTCTAAGTCCACTAGTAGTTTGTTCAGAGACGAACTTGTATCTCTTTCCACTTCTCAGGCTATGAATTTCTTCATAGGAACCACTATATGTACTGTCTACCATGATAGATGCAAGTATTTTATTGCATTCTAAAAACACCTTTCTCGGCTAAAAGAATTTTAATATATAAACTGAGGTTGTTTGGATACTTACCTCTGATTCCCTTGAAAATTCTCTTTCAGCTGGGCTATAGGACTTTAGCATGTCCACAGTGAACTCTGTCACAAAAATTTGTACTATACTGTCGACCCATAAATCGACGACTCGTACAAATGGACTGTCTAGTGCTTTGAGCTGTTCAATAAGCTCCATTGTCCACTTGGTCGGTGCACTTCGTGGGATACAGTTTCTGTGCTCTACAAGCCTTGACAACCACTCATGTAGCTCGTTCCCAAAATACACCCAGAAAACTTCGTGCATGTCTTTCCACAGGTATTTATTCAACCACTGAATGTTAGAGAGATGTGGGTTTCTGTTTTCTTACATTGCGAAGTCTCTCTCTGTCTTGTCACACCACGCCCGGATTTATTTCTTGTCTTGATACCAGAAGTCGATACCCAGCTCAACTTCTTCTACTTCGCACATCACGACTTCAACTCATCACAGATTCTTAGCCCGACAATGGAACCATTTGTTGGCTTAAGTATTGATCTAGAGGTTTACAATGTAGACCCAGGTTCTTCGCGGTTTCAAGGAACCAAAAAAACCCCTTCCCACCGACCCTTTAGGCAACAGCTTGCGAACAGGGTGAGGTCTCACCCGAGGTGTAGCTATGGGGGCACTGGGGAATTGGGTTTCCATAGTGAAGTGATGAGTTGTTTGGACATGAATACTATGCAACACACTATCAGACCTATGCTGCAAGCTGAGGACTGCACGACGATAGACTGCGTCGTAGTCCGCGCTTCTACAAACTAACCACTGCGCAATAAATTCACCCAAGGGCTGCGTGATTCAAGCAAGATACAATTAATAGGACAACGCAACGGAGTTATACGATTCCTCTTCCAAGCTTAACCATTCTAGAGGTTTTACTCTAACATTTAACCATTCATCTACTGCCTTAGATTATTAGCTTTAGAACATATGCAAACAGATGATATATACGACGTTGCGCACCTCCAGTGTGGTGTATTCAAAGAGTTACAAAATCAAACCTCTATGTATACTTGTGATTATTCAATAAACTTATACTTCCACCAACTTAGAATACTGTGCATTCATCATTTATCTATTCATGTAAGACTTAACATATTGTTCCCATCTTTCCTCTATGGCGAATACATATAAAAGCATTAACATACAACTTATAAATGAGAATCCATACATTCAAAGTAGGCAAATAAGCAATTGCAGAAACACAACAATCACACTACACAGTATTTAACGTGGTTCGCCGCCAGGATGGAGGCTACGTCCACAAGAGTTGTTGTTATATTAGTCTTTGGGAATGGTACAACAGTTCTTTGTTTGCGCACTCAGCTTGCAGACCTTCTTCTCTCTCTCTCGGCCTCTGCGCACACAGCTTGCAGAGCCTTTTACAAAATGTTCCTCCCAGATATTTATCCACTCAATAATAAGAAAAATACAAAATGAGAGTCTTTACTAACCCTAAAGATCAACAATGAAGATTAACCCTTTCCCATACAAAAATATGCCTATTTATAGATCATGCCCGTAGGTCATGTCTTTACAATCCGTAGGCAAAAACCCTTAGGTTTATAAAACTGTTACAATTTCCAGCTCATCAGGCTTGCTGGCTTCTGGTAGCGAATATTCCATCGTGGTCTGCCTCCAAAGCATGCCCACGTCACTATCGGCGTTCCTATCGCACGCTTGCCAACAGGTCACTTTCATCGAGCCATTCTTCCTCTAATGGTCTCGTGTGACTGGTTCAGGTAGTGGTTCTTTCGCATGTGCAACCAGTCGCTTTCTTTCTGCATTGCTCCTACTTGTCGCTTGTCACTCCTGGAGCATCTTTACCAAAACTAGACCATCGTTGGTTTAACTGGAATCTATGTTGTCTTCCGTCCAACACTCTGCTTTGCCGGATCCACATAAACTGGACACCTCGTAGTACTGATCTTCGCAACTCTTCCGACACTGTGCTGTGCGTAACTTCATAGCATCCCAAAAACTGATACAAAAATGTTTCAAATGAACTGCGCTCCGCCCCACAGTTCCAAAACTCCTTCTTGCTCAAAATTGCCCCACTTGGGCGAGGCCCAACAACGAATAGGCTTGAGGAGTCCAAGGGACAACTTGGAAGATGAAAACCAAGCATTACCTTACATGTGTATCTATATGTACATTCTTATTGAGAATAACATGAGATTTCACACCTAATTATATATTTCTTTGATTGTTCTGCTTATTTTTTATTATTTTCCCAATTGGGCATCCCAACAATATATGATGATGATAGTTAATGTTCACTTGGACCAATTTTGGTTTAGCGCGCGCACACACACACATCTTGATAATATATATATATATATATATATATATATATTGTTTTTGGGTGAAAACTCGAAGTTGGGAAACAATTTTTTGACAATTGGGTTTTGTGGTGACCACATGTTGGGAGAGCCAATATTTATAGGAAAAATATATTTAAACTTTGTATACACTGCATCTATTCCTATACTTTGGTGTCTAAAAATATTTTAGTCAAAATTGATTACTAACTATGAAAATGTTGGTGGTCACATGAAAACGAAATTGTCAAAAAAAAAGGCAAAATTGTTACCCAACTTTATGTTTTCACCCTTCCTCCATTTTTATATTAGATCCCAATTTCAAAACATTTTTCTACAATATTGAACTTCGTAACCTTTTAACCTAAAAAAAAAATTTAAAGAAAATTATAAAAATTAAAAATAAACTTTACTATTTTAATATTTTTTTAATGTTATTTATACTATGAATAATGAGGAAATAAGATATTTATTTAAAAAAGGGTAAGGAACCACTTAGTTTGCTTAATAATTTTGTTTATGTATTCTAAAAATTTTAAGATAAGCATTTCTAGATTACTATAAATGTGCTAAGTTTAAAAATTTTGATTATTTATTTATTAATGGTGATGAAAATCAACAAATTCCTTCATCCCGCAAAAATTAGGAGTGGTTTAATGTGATGTTTCAATAAAGTTAATAAAACTTCCGTGTTTATTTAACAATATTAATTTTATTTATTTATAATAATAATCTTTTATAAAAAAAAAGTCACTTAATGTGTTCTATTGTATTTCGTGTTTGGTCAGTGATTTGGAACATTTGCTCCACAAGTTAAAGTAGCATTCCTAAATGTAACACAACTATAATATGCATTCTCATAATTGAAGTGAAGTTACTAATTTGTTCTCTCGGTAGAATAATTTGGATAACATCCTTTTGTTTTTTCTATTTTTCTATTCAAGTGTTTGAAATATTTCTTAAGGAATTATTTTCTTTAATTCAAATTTGTATTTATCTATTTTGAAGGAATCTCAAAACTTTTATATACATTTTGATAGAATAAGTATATATATATATTTCTTTTTAATTTTATATTTAAGTGTTTAATTAAGTTTGTATTTATCTATTTTGAAGGAATCTCAAAACTTTTATATACATTTTGATAAAATAAGTATATATATATATTTTTTAATTTTATATTTAAGTGTTTGACACATTCTTTACAAAATTCTCTTGTTTAAGTCCAATTTGAATTTATCTACTTTGAAGGCATTTAGAATTTTTTATATACATTTTGAAAAAAAATAAATTGTTTTGATGACTAATTTTGGTCTTCATTGTGCACATCATTTTTCAAAGTTGAATTTAGGAATTTCTCCACAGATTTAGAATTTAAAAGAGTCTATTATTGCAAATCCTTTACCTCACCTAATTTTGAAGAGAGATTTTCAAACTATACAAAAGTGATTAATGTAATCTCAATATTTTGAATTTCCTAAGTTTTTAAGACTCTTTGAAGAAAATTTCAAACCATGTGGATTTTAATTTCCATCCAATTCTAATTGAAATATTCCCTTTAATTGATATGTAAAAGTCATAACTAAATTACTTAAAATTTGTAAAGAGGTTTTTGAAATATTTTTTTTATAGTGGTTCAACGGACATGACAAATGCCAACACATGCAATTCTAAATAAAAAAATCAAAGTATGATTAGAAATACAATCATTACAATAAGAACTCAATAAGAACATCATGTTATTTAGAAAAATTGAACTTACATGAAAAAAACAACAAATATTCTAATTATATTACTTAAAAAAATAAAATTATTATTTTTAAAATATTTAAAATAAATTAAAAAAACAAAAAAGTAAATATTTAAAAAACAAATACCTCGAATATATTCAAATCATATTAGGATCAGTGCTGCTTTTAAATTTTTTATATCTTAACCTTAAATCAAAATCATATTAGGATCAGTGTCGCTTTTAATTTTTTAAATCTTAACCTTAAATCCATGAATAGTTTATTTAAATGCTAGCATATTATCTCAAAGACATCAACACATGCAATTAAAAATGCTATCAATTCTAATAACCACGTACGTAGAAGGGGACCTAAGCTCGCGACCCGTATTGGCTACAATGTTTGAAGCTTTCATCATCATCTCAAAGCCAATGCAATAACAAATTAGAAAAAATAAAAATAACTTATTCACAAATCTAAAATCAAAATAAGAGCCACGAGGTGGCAATGTCCCCGACTGTGAAGTTGGGATTTTTAATGCTATTGCAGATGTGATATAAATCAGCAAACGCAATTTTTTCTATGTTTTTTATAAGACCATGTATCTAAATCATTTTATGCCATCACAAACTACATTTGAAGATAAAAAATCAATAAAATTGTGTTTTCAAATGGTATTATTATTGGGCATTTGTTAGTGTATGAAAATAAGGGCATGGCAACCAGATTTGCCAAAAACAAAAAGAAGCTGGAAAGCAAGAAAAATTTCAAAGGCAAAGCATGAAATATGTTGGTGGTAAATTTGTTTTTTTTGCATTGGACAGTAAACATTATGAAGAACAGTAAGCAACGGGAAGAGCGGAGACATTTTCTTGTATATGAAACATTTTTTTTCTATTATAATTGTTATAACATGAAGGAAAAACAAGAGAGTCTAGCAAGCGTTCCAAAATATATTGTTGCAGTAATCAAATGCTTGAAAAGTATATCATATAAAAGAGCAAAATTGTAAAAGCAGAAAACTAGGTGTATGCCTTTAAAAGTATTCAAATGAAGTTCTTTTTCCTGACCATGTATTTATATGTTTTGATCAAAATCATAAGAAGAGTGGTTGGCAACATAGACATAGGTGTTGTATACATCGGTACAAAACTGTAGCAGTTGACCATCCTGATTGTAAGGTCAGATCAGAAGTATCCATGTTCAGTCGGCAAGACCATGAGCATATAAAAAAAACAATTTTTTTGCAAAGTTTTTTTCTTTTCTTTATATGGAAGCCGGTGGCAATATGCATAAGTATTTTTCAGATGTCGATATCTTCTTTGCAAAATTTCAGCTGAAACCATTATAACCAGCGTGTCTGCAAGGGTGCTGTAGTTTTGTTCCTGCGCATTGGGAAAAAGGAAAATATTATGATTAAGAGCAAGAGACAATTGAAACCAAAACATGTTACAGAAAAGTTAAAGCTGAATAGTAATTGCAATGACTGTAAACAATGATAACTAGCAGGCGAGAATAGTAGTCACACAAGTACAATGCAGGAGTTGGATTTGTTGATTGGTGCAAGGACAAAATACATGAAATCTATGATTTTGGAAATTCGATTGGAGCATTTGAAAGTGTCTAAAAATCTAGGAAGGAAAAAAAAATCATACAGCAATGAGTGTAAATGCATTTATGTAAACATGAATTTGGTAACCAAAGGAGTAGACATTGGCAAAAGTCCATAGTTGAAAAATTCATTTGAAGTTGATGTGCAAGTGCAAAAGAGGAGAGATGGGAAATATTATAAACTATTTCATACATCTTTGAATGTTTGAACTCTAAACATGATAAAATCAAATTAAAATGGATGTAGAATAACTATACAAGGAAACCATAAATGCTAATGAATATTCTTTATTAAATTCGATAAAAATAATTTAAAACTAATATAAATCTTATTGCAAATACTTTTCAACCATAAGTTATATGACTTCTCCAAAAATGTTTAGAACGCGAGGAAAAATAAATTGAAGAGAAACCAAACTACATCGAAGTCATTAGATTCTACAGCCAGGTCATCAGATTCATTGTATGGAGCAAAGAGCTATTCAAAATTTGATACAGCACAAGCAATAAATGGTAATGAACATTCTTTATTAAATTTGATAAAAATAATTTAGAACTAATATAAATCTTATTGCAACTACTTTTCAATAATAAGTTACATGACTTCTTCAAAAACGTTCAAAACGTGAGGCAAAATCAAGTGAAAGGAAACTAAACTACAGCCAAGTCATCAGATTCTACAGCCAGGTCATCAGATTCATTGTATGGAGCAAAGAGCTGTTCAAAATTTGATACAGCATGAGCAATAATTTAGTTCAGTTTGCTTTGCTTCCAAAAGAAAATATAATGGATGCAAAAGGTATTGTGTCTGCAATGAGTTGAAATGTCTTTATGCAAATTGCTTTGCAACACCAAAGCATTCAAATTCAATGTTGTAAGAAACAACTGATGTAAAAACATATAAAAAATGCAGTTGACATAAGCAAGTGACAAGTGATATGTTTAGGGTAAGTGTAGATTAGCTTTTGGATCCTCATTCCATGTTTTTGTTTGGTGCATTGACAATTTTTTTTGTTTGGATATGGGAAAAGACAAAGGAAAAATTGAAGACAACTATATGGAGATCAGAAAGTCTGTCTGCAATTTGCACCATTTTTTTTCCTATAGTAATGTGAGAATAAGTTATGTAGTCAAAAGCCAAAAACCAATTCTGAAATTAACATGGTATGCATACATATTGAAATTGAAAACAGATTTTGTGGCAATAAAAAAAATTAGGTTACAGGAGCATGACAGAAAACAAAAATATGGAGCGATGTGTAGGCATATAGCAGCTATATATTTAACATACCTTTTGCTCAGATTTTTTTAAATTCAAGTACATGGTTGTTCATTGCCAAAGTGAAAACTCCTTGCTGATTGAATTTGCGGAGATGGTAAATAGTTGATGAAACTGATTTACAATATTGTTCATATGATACTGCTGCAATAGATGGGCAGTATTCCTTGAGTTGTATCCCTTGAAGAGTGCATTCGATAATGTCGTCATCTATTTACAACTTGCAGTGCAAGATATGTTCACATGTCGTGCATGTCGCATGGTTGCAAAACCAACAATAGGATGTGATTTGAATCATAGGCAGCTTGTATTCTGAACATGTGCATTGGAAAGGTGGTGCAAAGGCATTCCTAATTTTGAGTTTTCCAAACATCTGTTACAGGTTTGAATATCAGAAACAGGGAAAATGTGACATTTAGTAGGGGTCAATAGAAGTTGCAAAGAAAATTTGAAAGTGCAGTATTCCGTGCATGTGAATTGTGTCTTTCAAATTGTCATTTGAAATGCAATAGACATGACATTAATCTATGTCTCTACTTTTAATTGGTTCCAGACATTAATAGGAATATGAAACCTGCAATGAAAAAGAGTTTTTGGACATGTTTCAAGAACATGTTTTTTTTTAATGGATTTGAGCAAGGAAATCTATTGACTGGATGAATATATAGAACAATCAAGTTTGCTTGAATGGAAAAGTTAATAGCAATTGAAAGTTGTTCAGTGCTGAAAGAGAAGTAAACAGGAAAATATAGTATTGGTTAAGCTTGTGAAGAGAAGCAGAAGCATGTTTAGGAATGAAATAAATTGAAATGTGAAATAATTGAATGCATTATCAGTATTGGAAGGGAATTGCAAAATGACTTTAGCTATGTTTGTATAACTGTAGTATTTATGCCCAGAATTGTATAAATGCAGAATGAATGTAGGAAAGCAAACACTTCTTTTACTGTACTAGTTCAAAATGAATAGGGAAAGGCAATTTTGAATAGCTCACTTGTGTTTTTGCATCAATTACTGGGATCAAACTCTGAATTGCAAATTCATCATTCAAAGGATCAATGAATGTTTCCTGGGAAGTTCTCATCAGGTGGCTGCCTTTTGGGCCTGGCCTGATAATGTTTTTTATTAAATAAAGAGGAGGTTCGTACTGTGCAAGTTGTTGTTGAACGTGCAGGAAGAAACTTTTATAGTTTTCATTGACTTGAAACTGTAGAGGGGAAAAAGTGAAATAGTAAGATAGCAGAAAACATGTCTAATGAACAAAAGTAGATGCTGCAAAAGGGAATTTCAGTGTATTTAAGGTGCAAACAACAGGGTGAAATGGTTTTTTTTTTTTTTTGCCAGAAAGTTCATTAGAACTAAACAATATCTCTATGTATGTAATCATTTTTAATAGATAAAGAGTGAGCAATGTACAATGGCATAGTCATTTGTAGTTTCACCATCTCTGATGTAGAAGTCCAACTGCTTGTTGACGTATTGACTGCTGACCACCATTATTTCAATAGTACCGATGACATATGTTTCGTCTGATGAAACGAGCTATGAAATTGTCATGTCAGGAGGAAGACAACACGATTTACAAACTGTATTGGAGAAAACTCACTATGGCTTGGGAATACCATAACAAACAGATGACTACCAGAAATCTACTCAATTCTCATAACAATGCTATTATAAATAAAAATGTTAAAACAATGGAGAAACGTAACCAACCTCGATCCAACGTTTGATGTAGATCCCCGTTGGAGCTTTCAATCCACGCATGTCCAAGCACTTGTAATTTGCAAATTAGTATTGACAACAAATATCTAACAAGTACATGTGACATATAAATAACATTAACATCATCAATAAGAATGGTCCATAATATCATAAGCAAATGCAACCCAATGTATAATAAATGACATTCACACCATGAATGGACGAGAACATGAGTATTTCTATTAATGAACAAGAAGAAGTACAAAGTGATACGATCTCTTGCCGGCAACCAATCTGAACTAAGATCTAGATCAATCCACTTGTGCCTCCACCACTTCAATCCTCCATGAATGGCAAAAACAAACTAGAAAGAAGTTTGGAAGGTGAACATAACTGGTTCACAACTACAAGGATCAATGAGTGCAGACTCAAGATAGGGAAAAAATCCACTAGACTTCCTTTACTATTATCTTCCTCCTCCCGTCCATAAGCCATATGTGCTCAATATATAGTCCTCTCAAAGGTAGGTGAAAGGACTCATCGAGACGTTACTTGGGTAGATGGAGAGACAAAGGTGACCCAATGACCGCTTTTTGGGAGTAAAAAGTAATCAAATAGTGGTTTTTACCATTTTACTTGATACCCGCGGGCTATAGATAGTGATGCAACATGCGGGTAGGAACAAAAATAGGATAAACTAGTATCACTAAAGGATGAAAATGGATTTGAGTCATTGAAATGGATCCTACATGACAAAGAATGTTGATGCTCACAGGGTGGAAGATTTATGTGTAACAAATTCCCCCTAATGTGTGAGGTCAGAGACTGAAAGTGGTACGATGGATGAAATACATTATAAAACTTAGAAGTGGAGTGACGGAGACATGAGTGGAAAGAATGGATCACTCGTCATAATACAATAGTATCTCTGAATACATGTCGGTATAGTACAACAATTTGATACAATGGCCATGAATAGGCAGTACATAATTAGATACATGTCATAAGTGATCATAGCCATGATCCCTCTATAGTAAGATATGGCCTTCTGCTGAAAAGAAGACAACTGGTGCAAACTGGAGGTACAAACTGCTGAAATCTGAGAGGTGATATATTAGATGTAAAGTCAAAGTCATATGTAGCATACTGAATGCCACAATCGCCTGGGGTCTTCTACACAAGTCTTCGACGGTGCAAGTCCCATCAAGTGAATAAAGGAGTTGGGGTCGAACCTGATGAGATATCATCTGATTACCGGTCATTGATGTATACTGTTAACAGACGTGAGATGAACCACCGATAATGAAAATGGGCATCAAGGCACAGAACAAAATCATCAGAGTGTGAATAAATGGGTTGAAATCGAACACTAGGATGAATCCATCGATCAGGGGACATTAATGTATTCCCAAAACTGGCGATGGAGAGAGAACCTGCCACTAATGACTGTAAGCCTCAAGGTACTCAACCGAACTCTAAGCCTCAAGTCCTGGAATAAATGAGTTGAGGTCGATGAAACGAGACTCGCTGGAAGGAGGGCATTAAGGCATCCCCCAACAACCAGCATGAGGTACCAGCAATGCTGAAAGATTTGGAAGATCTCAGGTGAAATGGACTGACTCAATAAGGATGGCCGACATGCAATAGTCAAGATATCTGAGGAGTGGCCGACACTGGTTTCAGGACTTTCTTTGAACAAGAGCATGAGTAGATGGATAGACTTAGGCAGCATAGACTTGACATAAACTGTGCAATGCAGGAGGCATTACAAAGGGCTCCATAATGACTGGAAGCTTAACCAATCGGTGGAGAAAACTGAGAAACAAGTACAGCTCCTAAGGCCCAACTATAGTCCCGACTCATAATGTACGGAGTGGAATGAATGCTCTGTTCAAAGGCGACACAACAGCTGCCAACAAGAAATAATGACCATAATCCCATCCGGCTTTTTGGAATATTTGATTTTTTTGTCTTTTTCATTTTTGGGAAAAGTTTGAAAAAGACTAAAATTGCTTATAGTACAACAAGTGAGGGAACGAGTGTTAAATAGCTAGCAAACTAGTCCCAGGCAGTGGAACATACCTATACTCAATGCAAGGAAGTGCATGCAGGATGTGGACACTCGGGGGTGTGTTCCCTTAAGGTCAAAGGGTCATCAAATTGTGAAGGGCAAATATATAAGCTCTGTAGGGCTCGATAGGGAAAGTGCTCAAGCACTAGGCTAACAATTGAGAAAGCGGGAGCCGGCACAAGGCTCAAGCGACAAGCAGGATGATGCAATGCAATCACAACATGATATAACTAAGGGGAGTCCTTAAGGGAGATGGCCAGCATAAGACAAAGTAGAGTATGAGTATTTATCGCAACGTCATGGCGTGACTACAAAGGACTCCCAATCCTGAGGACAAACAATGGCATGGGCACCAAAATGCATAAGGGGGTTCTAACTAGGGTACCCATGTTCAGGAAATCCCTACCGCCACATGACAACACTTCTATAACAGTGTGAAGGTTCTGTGTCAGTCACGAAGCAGGGTCGCACCTAGGGTTTATGAAAATGGTCAACAGGTCAAATGCATAATGCATGTGGAAATGGCATCTAACGTATATGCCAGGTGTGAAACATACCTGCCATAGGTGTGAAATGAATTGGATCAACTCTCACCGAGGAAATCTGTTGAAAAAACATTACTCCATGACACGATATTAGTTCATAACAGCCCAAAATGGACAAAACTATAGAAAAGTGGGTCCATAAAATTATAAATAGTAACAAAATTTAATAATTTTCAATTCATTTGCACTATTCACCATTTTGGAGTTGAGTGGTAAGTTTGCACCTGAAATTTCAAGTGCCGATCGTGGGAGCTACGAGCAACTATTCAGCGAACCCGTCTAGAGTAGGTTAGTGGTCACTGCCATACCTTTCATTTAAGTGCTTTTATTTCAATTTTGGTTGGTGGGTTATTTTGTTTGGCCAAGCCCTAAATGGCTTCAGCACTACCTGCGGGCTGTAAGTATGCGGGTCGCGGGTAGGGCATCAAACGCATAGTCAAAAAAACTGGTTGCCCGCATCTACCCGCACCTGTATACAATATATCTCGCAGGTAAGGTCGTGAAGAAGTTTTTAAGCATGAAATTGGCTAAAAATCTCTTGCTTTGCACTCCAGGATGGTTCTAGAGTGGAGGGAGAGAGAGCATGACCAGGTAGATGAGGCCGTGCGCAATGATTTGCGAGCACAACAAGCACTGCAAGCATGCGGCTTATATAAATACTGGAGTCTCGGGGGTTTAAGGGCCCAAAACCTACTACTCCGTCATTTGGTCAACTACTGGGATGTGGATGCACAACACTTCATCCTCAATGGGAAAACACTGACACTAGATGTAGAGGATATCTATTTCATTACAGGTTTGTCCCGTAGAGGGGAAGTGGCTAGTCTTCGGTCATGGACCGTGGGTGGTGGGATCACTGTGCAAGATTACATAGTACGGTACTGTCCCGCCAACACATGACCAGTGGGAAGTTAGGTGCCAATCAATATAATAACGGACTTGAGAACAAAGATCATTGTGGAAACTCTGGTGCGGATCACGGGATCCAAAGCACTACATCAAGCATCTAGACCGGTGATGTTCTATGCATCACAATGCTTGCATCCTACTATATTTGACTGGATTACTACTCTGCTGGTGTCTATGAAGACACAACTGACGTAATGCAAAGAGGGGAAGGCCAAAAATTTTGGGTATGGTAGCATCCTCTGCAGTTTCTTCTTTAAGAGGGTTCTGGGACTTAGCCCGAGGGTGGATGTCCCTCCTCACAGTCTCCAAGATCCAACCCTGACCCGGTGGGATGAGATACTGACACGACAGGGTGGTGGCCGTCTGGCATCACCATATACTGAGGAGTTCTTCTGCTGGTGGAACCAACAGGTGATTGCTATCGAGGACTACCCCTATGTGGGGATAGACTTCAGACAGGACTGTGACATGCCGCTCCCACCAGGTGCAGCCTTCAGAGACATCGGTGAGTACTCTATTTGGTTTTGTGTTTTTTAAATTTTTATGGATTTTTTATTATAGTTAGAATGCAAAAAATATTTTTGGTGGTAATATCATGTGTTAATGGGTGACTATTTGCTCGCAGACAAAGGCCCAGTGAGACCTGAGGGCTTCCCGAGACATGGTCATCGAGGTAGAGATGAGGTGGCAGCAGATGCTGCAGCAGGGCGCACACTACAGATGTTGCGGCGCAACATATCATGGATGGTTGCCTGAGTATCACTGATAGAGGTAGCCCGACTACCGGAGGCTATGCAGCGCCAGGTAATGGGTGTTCCTGGTGAGTGGGTGTGGCTACTGCAGCAAATGGCCAACGCAGTACAGTACTATTATGAGACACATTCCATCAAGTCAGTAGGTAGACCTCCTCGGAGGGAGTAGATATCCCAGGGTCTCATCATTTTTTGTATCGATATGTATATTTTTGAGGGCTATGAGCTCCATTTTTGTATGACACTACCATTTTTCGACATATTTATATATATACAACTTTGGTTCTCAGTTCTACTATATGTGTGTATGGTACAAATGTATGAATGTCTTTGTATTTATGTGCTTCATGATGAATGTGACAAATGCCAATCTAATACATAGTTAGCATATGCATCATATATATAATTATGACTTCTTGGAATGTGAATATATATAATGGAAACAAAATATCTCTCCAAGAGTCATACCTTAAGGAATATCCGTAGTAATGTAGGGTCTCATACACGGTACTGCCCATTCAGCTAAGACACAACTAGTTGTCAATCTAGGCAGACTTCTAAAGACTGGATGTCATGTGAAATGGCATCCCGAAGTAGCTCAACAACGGCACTATACTCAGCCACATTGTTAGATGTAAGATCGAGACAAGCGCCTCCTGAGGACACAACTAGATGGTCAGGTGAAAAGATAACCTAGGCAGCAGAAGCAAGCTGCTGCGTATGTCGGCTAGCACCATTCGATAAACCTAAGAACATAGGACATCCCACTGACATCTGTCAATCAAACAGAGACTAATAAGCAAACCCGACAACCAAAAATGTAACCTAGATTATGTACAGAAAAAACTATAAAATAGTGTACAAAAGTATCAGCTCGAACCAAAGGTTCAAGCGTAATACCGCTTGAGGTAGAGCCCATTTCTAGGCTCCTTCAAGATAACAACCTCGTAATCCTCTAACTCATAAGCTCCTTTTTCCAAGACATGTCTCACAATGTAAGGACCGTGCTACATGGGATTGAACTTGCCTGCCCCTAGGGATTCTTTAGCTTGGTCATATAAGAGTACCAAGTCACCTTTAGCAAATTTCCTGGGACGGACAGACCTATCATATTGAAACTTGACATGACGCTTGTTAACATCAATGGCCATAGCGGCATCTCGACGATGCTTGTCAAGTTGCTCGAGGTGTACTAAACGTTGCTCAATCTCAGTCGTATCATGGAGGAGCTCTATGGCTAGCTTGAGTGAAGGAATCTCGCATTCAACCGATAAAAGTGAATCCACACCATGAACTAACTGGAATGGTTAGAACCCGGTGGTAGTCTTAACAGCGGTTCGATAAGCCCACGAAGCAAGATATAACATGATATGCCAATTGGTCTTGCTTTGTTGGATGGTATGTTGGAGAATGGTCTTCAAAGACTTATTGACTGCTTCAACTTGACCATTCGCTTGAGGATAGTAGGAAGACGAGTGTTCCTAATGAAACCCAAGCTTGAGAGACAAATCCTCCATCATATTTTTTTGAAAGTGACTGCCATGGTCAGTGACAATCTCTTTTGGGATACCAAAACGAGTGATAATTTGGTTGAATACGAAATGGGCTGCAGTAGCACCATCAGCTTTAATGATAGGCATGGCCTCATCCCATTTGGAAAAATAATCCATGGCCACAATAATATGATGATGCCCCCCAGCTGAAGTTGGTTTGCAATCCATGAAATCTACCCCTCACTTAGTGAAGGGATTGACGATGACAACTGGATGGAGGGGCGCTGGATGCAAGTGTATGTTTCGAGAAAACACCTGGAAAGGGTGACATCTCTTCACAGCGTTAATACAATCTTTAAAGATAGTAGGCCAAAAATAACATGCTCGCATAATATGCTGGGCTGTAGCAAGCCCAGATAAGTGACCACCACATGCCCCCGCATGGCAATCATTAAGTACCCGCTCCGCTTCTTCGTGAGTCAAACAACGACGGAGAATGGAATCCTTTCCTCAGCGATACAAAGTGTCACCGACGATAGTATAATCTTTAGCGTGATGTCTCACATGCCGTCGCTCGTCGTGTGAATAATGCGAAGGAAACTTCAAAGTTTGGAGATATCTAATGAAATCCCCATACCAAGGGTCCTTGGTTGAGATAAGAAATAGGTGTTGATCCACAAAGGAATCTTCATGAATGACATCTTCATTAAGTCATGGAAGGTCCGACATAAGCTCAGCGAACACCAATGATTTCACCGACTTTGCAGAAGCAAACTCGAGATCAAATTCCTGAAGGATCATAATCCATTTATTATACTTACCCTCGATAAGGCGTCGTGATAACACGAACTGAAATGGATTGATATGAGCTACAATAGTGGTTGTTCGAAGAAAAATGTAATGCTGTAACCGCTGGACTACGTGAACAGTCGCAAGTGCCAGTTTTTCTACGTGGGTGTACCTTAGTTCAACATCTACTAAATTTCGACTAAGATAATAGATAACATTTTCGATGAGCACATCATCTACCTGAACCAAGACCATGCCAATAGTCTCTTGAGATGTAGCCACATAAAGAATGAATTCTCATGTAAAGTTCGATGGACTAAGCACGGGGGCCGATACCAAAGCTTTCTTAAGGGCATCAAAAGACTGTTGGGCTCGCTCATCCCAGATAAAAGGTGTGTCTTTCTTCAACAGGAGTGCGAAACCTTTAGTAAGACTGGCATAGTTAACTATGAATGGACACAGAAAAGTAGCTCTCCCTTGGAGGCTCTGAAGTTGAAATAGATTACACAGAGGAGGCAACTGAAGTATTGCCTCAACTTTGAGAGGATCGACTCTAATACCCTCTTTCGAAACTATGAATCCTAGAAGGCGACCAGTCCTAACAGCGAAGATGCATTTGTTCGGATTCAATCAAATTTTGTATTGGATACATCATTCGAGAATCATACGGAGGTGCTTAAGGTGGTCCACTCTCTTACGAGAATGGCTAGCAAGATCATCCAAGAAAACTTCCATAATCTTCTTAAGAACGTGAAAGGCATAGGTCATAGCTCGCTGAAAAGTAGCTCCGGCATTCTTGAGGCCGAAGGGCATTTTTCGATACGCAAAAGTTCCCCATGGACAAATAAATGTCATTTTATGTTGGTCCGTGAGTTTGATTTGAATCTGATTATAACCCGAGAATCCGTCCATGAATGAAAAAATCTCACTTCCCGCACAAGCATCCAATATTTGATCAATGAATGGCGTGGGGAAGTTGTCTTTCGGACATGCACGGTTCAAATATCTGAAATCAATGCATACACGGATCGTTCCCTACTTCTTATCCACAGGAACAGGGTTTGACACCCATTTGGTAAGAGGAAAGGGGTAGATGAAACCAGCTTTGAGCAGTTTCTCCACCTCTGCCTTAATAGCAGCTGCCTTCCTAGGGTTCAAAGCATGTAAGCATTGTCGAACTAGTTTAGCATCAGGATACATTTTAATCTCGTGTTCAACAATGCGGGGGTCTATTCCTAGCATCTCCTCATATGACCAGGCGAAAGCTTCCCGGAGTTCAGTAAACAAATAAGTGTAAATAGCAATCTCCTCAGGAGTGCAACCGTCATTGACATAAACATTCTCAATCTTTCTGGGAGTGCGAGAGATGTTGATCGAAGTGGTTGGGGAAATATTGGCCATATTCCCCTCCAAGAAAACATCATGTGACTGCAAAAGAGCCACAGGGTGACCAACCATCTCAGCTAGAGTCATCCTAAACTCCTCCTGCTCATTGAGATCAAGGTTGGGAAGGAAATAAGATCGATGGTGCATATCTTCCCAAGGCCTCTCACTACCACACATGGCTTCAAGGATAGCTTCATCAGATGGCAAAGTATCATCGAGGCAATCGTGAGAGCAAGATGAGTTGGCTTCCCAAACTGGTAGCGTAACGGGATCTTCTTCAACTATCTGGGGAGAAGAGAGATCTAGATCTGTAGTGGTTTGTTTGATGTGATCGTAAGTGAGATCTGCTACAGATAAAGGCATAGACATCCCAACACGTGCAATGTCTCCAAACATAGAATCCACGGATGTCAAAATCCATGGATCATCACAATAGGTAGTCCAGAATGGCATACTATTCGAAGGAGGAGGCGCACTGTCAGAAATGGTTCCAATAAAATTCACAGGTGCAGAATGGTTAAAAGTTCCCATCAACGAGGGGTACATTCCAACACCTATGTTCCCAGTTGCCGACTGAGAATCAGAAACTTGCGGGACTACTGATCTCGTAGATGTTGTGAAAGGAGTGCCAACATAATCCAGCTGATCAATCGTCACAATCTTGCATTCATGGGGAAAGCAAATAACTTGACATACAGTAGACACGACAGCCTTCATAGCGTACATCCAGTTCCGACCTAGTAAAAGGTTGTAGTCGATTGGTGCATCAACCACTTCGACTTCAATAGGCATGGACTTACCTCCCAAGGAGACAACAAGGGAAGGGATAATTCCATGCAGTGTAAAATATCTACCATCGAATGCAGTGAGTGTAGTTCTAGACGCGAGTAGGGGAGGAGAGCCAAGAGCTTTCCAACAAGTCAACGACATTACTGACGCAGAAGCACCTTCATCAACCATAGTACGTTTGACGAAGCTCTTAAGGAAAACCACTTGGATTTGAAAATCCACGTGGTAAGGCAAGTGAGGCTGGACATCAGTAGTATCGAACTTGATAACACCAGGACTTCCCCCATCCTGAACTCCTAACGCACTCAAAAGGGCATGCTTCTGAGAAGGATAGGCTTGCAAAACTTCAAGAGCCGACATGGCACACAGAGTTTGGCCCAAATCATCTACGATGGAGTAGTTCTAGGCGGCTCGAGCATTAGGATTATGCGTAGAGCGCTTGAGAACACCTTTCGGTATCCGCAGCATAATAGAAGGCTTCTCGATATGCAAAGAATTAT
Source organism: Larix kaempferi (assembly GCA_027924585.1). Lineage (NCBI taxonomy): Eukaryota > Viridiplantae > Streptophyta > Pinopsida > Pinales > Pinaceae > Larix > Larix kaempferi. The sequence continues at coordinate 27,400,962 of BSBM01000074.1, read as the reverse complement.
CAGGAGGAGGGGGAGGCTCATTCCCAAAATTTGGTTGTGGTGCACCATAATCATGTTGATGAGTAGCAACACAAACCTATGACTGAACCATATTCACGCATCCATAACCACTAGTATTGGAAGAAGACGTTGTCGTTTCATTAGTACCATAACCAGTGGCGGGAGCATGTGAAGCCATGTTTTGGTGATGAGGTAGGGGATCCTTCAACACAGCTGGCCTCTGTGCCAAATGATTCGATGCTTCTTCAATACAAGGACATAAGTGAGTAAGATGATCCTCCCCACAAAACTTGCAAGGCAATTTCACCTTACGCCTAGGTTTACGATCCTCGCCAGCATTACCGCCTTCCCAAGGAGGGTTGGAATTCTCTTTACGAGGAGTATTTCGATTTCTATTATTGTTACTTCCATTGTTTCCACCCCTACAATTATTTCTCCCCTTTTTCTTACCACCAGGTTGCTGGTTACCTGACGGTTTCGTTGATTGCACATTATGTACATCAGACGACGGAGTGGAAGTGGACAAGGTGTGAACCTGTCCAGGTGCAAACTGGTTTAGCGATAAATTTTGCATTTGATTAACTACCAAGTCTACAGGGTGAGTGCCTGCGGGCCCCACGATGCCATCGGCATGTGGTCCAGGAACTAACGTGGGCTCATGTCTTGTTCTCGGTGCGTCAGGAATAATGTCATACAAAATGCTAGACTGAGAATAAAGAAGATATAACTACTGGACTTTCAAGTTAGCTTGCTCCTCAGTCATAATGCCGGACATCGAAACATCCTTATCAATATATGGAAGTAAAGACTTGAGGAACCATTCCAACAGGAACTCTAGAGGAATGTTGGTTTTCACTAATCTCTTCCATCGACGCCACTCTTGAACATGGTCAGAAATATGTGTGGCCTTATTCCAACGGAAGGTGGACAACAATTCAATACCAGTATCATAACGAACCGGCAACCGGAAATAGTCTAAGAAAACCAAAGCAATCTCGTTGAAACCCCTATCGGTGTTTCTGGGAAACTCCACATACCATTTCGTGGTTGCCCCCGTGAGGGTGCGTTGAAATAGGCATAATCGAATGGAATCATGATTCAAAGAGTTGGAGGAGCACCAAAGGTTAAATTTCATGACATGATATCCTGGGTCCTCACCACCTTTCCCCTCAAACTTTGGAATGTCCGAAGGGAGCTTGGTAGGGACCGGGGGCCAAGTAGGGTCGTGACACACCGGATCATTCATGAGCTTCGAAAGATCTGGGAGATTCAAGCATGCAAGGAACGGGAGCTACGGCTGGAAAGGTTGATTGAATGTAACTTTGTTGTACGACGGACCAAAAGCTTGACCATGAGGGTTAAACTTTTGATACTGAGGACCTGATGGCCCATAAGCTTTCCCATGGCCATAAGATGGATAACCTCCCCCTGCTTGACCCATTTGAGAGTAAGGAGGTATATGTGCATTTTGAGCACCATATTGGGGTGGTGGGTGATACTGGTGGCCAGCACTGACTGTGTTGTAGTAAGGGTTGCCACCATGGGTATGGGGCATGTATGTACTATTCATAGTGGGAACCATGTTGTATTGACCATAATGGTATGGTATGTTCCCACCCCCAATATTAGGATTAGCTTGAGCAGTCGTCTGATGACCATAAGCATGAGAAGTATTCCCAGGTCCAATATGGGTGTGACCAGTAGCAGGGTTGGTGGTGTGATGTCCATGTGGATAGGAAATATTCCCACCCCCTACATTACTATTACTAGCGGTGGTAGTGGATGCAAAAGTATGCGGTAAGTGTCCACTCCCGTGGTTGGGAGGAACGGTATCATGTGCAAAAGTGGTCCTAGGTTGACGAATAGTGACGTGTGTACTATGTGGTGGATGGCGAGTCATGTTTCAGATAACATTCTGACTAGGTTGAGTATTCCTAGGAGGTGGTCGCGTTCCAACATTAGCATGGTTAGGAATCGGACCAGTCCCCATACTATGTGAGTGGGTGGATAACGTAGTGCCCCCAGCTAGGGTAGTGCCCCCAGTGGGTATAGTATGGCTAACACTTTGACTAGTGCCAGCGTGAGTACCAACCATAGTGGAAGGTTCGACAGCATTGTGACTAGGCATACCAAAAGAGAGTGCAGTGGGGTTGACCATAAGGTCGAAATCATCATGAGTCTGAGGCCTCCTATATCTAGAATCATGTGGAAACGAAGGAACGAAAGGCTCGTCCTGTTCTTCCTCCTTGGGTAAGTCGGGCATCCCATAAAGATAATTATCCGGATTTAATGGATCAAACGGATCTTGGTCAATTGGATTAGGCCAAATAGAACAAGGTTGATTTGCAGGTGGATCACCTCCCCAATCCTCACGAGGAGTCTGGGGATCGAAAATGTGTTCAACTCTACCCAAAGGAGTAGAAAGGTCTTGCTCGATATCGGGATGTGTAGCCATGTAATCCTCAACGTAAGTCATGTAAGAATATGAAGACTCACAGGGAGCCCTCCAGTGTCCTCTAGTAATGTGTTTTGTAACCAAAGCTGGCTTTAAACCAGCCAAACGATGAGACTAGCGGAGTGTAGAGCTCCACGCCATGTTCTCTTCGGAGAGAGACATAGCGTCTCCTAAAGGCCAACTATCGATCAAAAACAGTAAATCAAAAGCACACACCTATAGAATCTACAGCCAAGAGCAGACAAATAGAGTGGATAAATGAGCTCCTGACACTAGAGCTGGTATGTCTCTCCTAGGAGAGGCTTGAGACTCCCAAACTATAGCCAGAGATAACAAAATCAGTTATAGAGACACCCAGGCTTCACTGTGTCAACAAGGTCAAGTCCACTACACGAACACAACTGTGTTGTCCAATCCCTATCTGACTCAGGACACAAACAGCATAACCACTGCAAGTACCCTCTGCGGTACCTAAGTAAGGCAACTATGTCTACCGCAATTTAACCAATGCTTAGGGGAACAGTCGCAGGTGGGACCCGTTGTGTGGGCAGGGTAGATAAGGTCGAAGCACAAGAGGATGAACCTCCGGTACCCTCAGATACGAACAAATCCTGGATATATCTCCCACGTTCAGCCGATATCAGAGGGATGTCTCATCAACCAACCTCCCGTGACCTCGTGCTTAACTCTAGTTTGAGTAGAGCTTTCCTGAGAACACCGATCTATACCATGGATTCCTCCACTCCTTGGTCAGACACCTAATGTTTCGTTCAGTAGTCTTGGATTGTTAACTCACAATGATCTATTCCAAGACTCTAAACCTATGCTAGTTGGTGTACCCTATAAATAAAATAAGTCTAATCAATTTTATGATTAAGCATTAATTTTAGTGGCTGTGATTACTCAAGGGATATGGTCATGAAACTAGTGATGTGTAGAATCAATAATATGCACCATTGTCCAATCCTAGACTCAACTATCCAATAAAACAATGTCACTAATATGCAAAATCAACCAACAATTCCGAAATAAATATGCAAACTTTTATCTTTTCAATGCACAAGTAGAACCTAAAATGAAGGCAACAAGCACTCAATGCAAAATGCAGTACATGGAAATAAAATATTTTTGTATTTTCTCTTATAAACAGAAAGGAAAATGCAAAAAATTAAATGAATATTTTTGTATTTTTTCAATATATATGGAATGAAAAAATGCAAGCAAAATCCTACTATTCAGTCATTGAAGTGTCGAGAAGATCACTAAGACAACCCAGTAGATCCTAAACAGCAAGACTCAGCCAAAAGGAAGAGCTCAAAAAGAAGAAACCAAGAGGTCAAAACCAAGGATTGGTTAAAAACCAAGAAGGCTCAACCAAGAGAAACGAAGAGATTTGGTCACAACCAAGGCATGAAACAGTCAAGAAAGAGGCCAACAAAGATTCAGGAATCAACCAAAATCACCCAGCAACAACCAATAGCCATAAACCAACAAAAGCCGGAGTTACATGCTACTGTCGAAGGAATACCTGCGGGTACCCGTGAGCAGTAGTGTAAACAGAGGCGGGTGTACGCAGGCAGAACTAAGCTAGACTATGGGTGAGAAACAATAAATGGTCAAATAGAGAGTCCAGAGGCTTAGAAAAAGCAATTTTTCTACAGTGTATCTTAATGGCCAATCAATGACACAGAGCTTCGATAAACAACAACTCTAAATATGGACTAATGCTCAAAAAATTTCCCAAACATGGATGTTTTCCCCAGCGGAGTCGCCATTTATGTATTGGAGAAAACTCACTATGGCTTGGGAATACCACAACAGACAGATGACTACTAGAAATCTACTCAATTCTCATAACAATTCTATTATAAACGACAATGTTAAAACAATGGAGAAATGTAACCAACCTCAATCCAACGTTTGATGTAGATCCCCGTTGGAGCTTTCAATTCGCGCACGTCCAAGCACTTGTAATATGCAAATTAGTCTTGACAACAAATATCTAACAAGTACATGTGACATATAAATAACATTAACATCATCAATAAGAATGGTCCATAATATCATAAGAAAATGCAACCCAATGTATAATAAATGACATTCACACCATGAATGGACGAGAACATGAGTATTTCTATTAATGAACAAGAAGAAGTACTAAGTGATACGACCTCTTGCCGGAAACCAATCTGAACCAAGATCTAGATCAATCCACTTGTGCCTCCACCACTTCAATCCTCCATGAATGGCAAACTCAAACTAGAAAGGAGTTTGGAAGGTGAACATAACTGGTTCACAACTACAAGGATCAATGAGTGTAGACTCAAGATAGGGAAAAAATTCACTAGAGTGCCTTTACTATTCTCTTCCTCCTCTCATCCATAAGCCATATGTGCTCAATTTATAGTCCTCTCAAAGGTAGGTGAAAGGACTCATCGAGACGTTACTTGGGCAGATGGAGAGCCAAAGGTCACCCAATGACCGCTTTTTGGGAGTAAAAAGTAATAAAATAGTGGTTTTTACCATTTTACTTGATACTCGTGGGCTATAGGGATGCAACTCGCGGGTACGCATGCTATAGTGATGCAACATGTGGGTAGGAACAAAAATAGGATAAAATAGTATCACTGAAGGATGAAAATGGATCTGAGTCACTGAAATAGATCCTACAGGCCAAAGAATGTTGATGCTCATAGGGTGGAAAATTTTTGTGTAACACAAACCTGTTCTATTGTTTCAATACAGGTGGAAGGCAATATTGCTATTGAATTTATAGCATCTCCGCGATCATACTGTCCTTTTTTTTAATTCAAATCCAGTTATTCGTATGCTCTTTCCAGGCAAGAGAAAGTTACCAAATCGGTTTATGAGACTATCATTCATTGTAGCAGTAATTGTCATCAATCCATCTTTGTCTACAAGGTCTGCATGCAAAATCTTTGTCTTTATAGGTAAGTTTTGGCTTCGATTTTGTGCAGGACCATAGACATCCAAAATATCACCTTCAAAAACATGTGTATGTGACATAGTGCATAATTGTATGATAGATGATGCTTCTACTGAAGCTTCTTTCAATCTGGAAAGACAATAAAATGAAATGGTCAAAAAAGGAAAGCAATAGTCTATAGAAAGTTTCGCATTTCAAATTGCATATTGGAAATGGTAGGTTCAAGATCACTATGCAAACAAAAATTAAATTTGAGGTAAATTCATCGCAATGCTAGTGAGACGAATTGTCAAAGCCCTCAATCAGATAAATACATAGTAGGTATGGGAAGTTGAGAGGATAAATTCAATGCAAAAGAAAAGAGAATTACCTTTTTGGACTGCTTTTTGTTGCATCTGTAAGAGGGAAGGAGGGAATTGTGATTGCAGTAGTATCTGTAGCATCATTTGAAGGAGAGAGACTTCTCCTAGAAGATGGACTGTTTGGTGTTTGCATCATTGCCATGGTGCTTTGCTTTGTAGAAATATGCTTCCTGTCTTTGTCTTTGTTTAAAGCAATATAGCTACTCCTTGATGAATTTGCAAAGATACCTGAATGTGGAAGAAGCAGATACAAGCACCATTTTTTTTGGTTCATATTGATCAAGACAACAGTAGTTTTGATAAGCCATAGGCATAAAGAAAATCAAAGAATGTTTATTTGATGAAAGGCTGAAAGATATTTTCTATTACTTGGTAGAAAAGACAAACAAGCAAAAAATTGAAATGAAAATGATAAGAAATGTAGATGAAAAGCGTTTGAAACTCGCATAACACATAAATTTGTTCAAAGACATTTGACAAGAAAAAATATTATTTGTTAGAGTGAGTAATGTTTGCATTGGAAGACGTTGGATTATAATCCATTGCTCTTAGAATGAAGTATATTGTTGACAACGGCATTGAAATTTGCTATTTGATGACATTTTTAACAAGCATTTACCATAGGCAAGTGAGATTTTGTTTTTTGCTAGGCACAATTGCAGTGAGCGTAATTGCAAGTTGTAGAAAGAGGGGTGTTGAGGCTGTTGGTAAGGTATTGTTTAGTTGTAGATAAGTGCAAAAAGCTACTCCCTTATTTTTATTTTTATTTCTTTCTTTCTGTATCTATTTTTTGTTTCAAAGTGAAATTGCCTACGCAATGCAGAAGCCAATGTAGATGCCATGGTTGTTGCAACAATTTTTTATTTAAAATGGGATCAGAATTGAGAAGATATGGACTTTGAAAGAAATTACAACAATTGCAATAGCATGAGACGAGGAGGTGAAATATGTAAACTAAATGGATATTGTCGAAGTAATGGGGATTGACAGGAGACCAATGAAATGGTCAAACCAGTATGCATCAAAGACAGTAGATGAAAGGATGTCAAGCTGCAGATTTGTCCAGAAATGGTCAATCATTGAGCCGTAGTTTGTTGTAACTTTATCTGTTTTCAATTTTAGGTTTCTCATTTGCATAAATTGTTCCAATTTTTTTTTTGTGGTGTTTGTTTCAACATATCAATGTTAAGGTCGCCTGCAACAACAATTGACAGATTGTTGTTGTTTTTGGAGAAAATAGAGTCCAAGACATGGAACAGCTGCTCGAGAACGGTGTTTGGTCTGTTGTAAATGTTTACAACCTTTATAACAGAGTTAGAAATATTGAGATCAACAACAATTGCCTCTACATTGTTTTCTTTATAGATTGTTGTTTCTAGAATAATGATCTCTTTATGTACAGTTGTTAGAACACCATGTATTGAATAAGTTGCAATACAATTGTATTGGTTTCTGAATGTATCATTGTTGGGAGGAATTGGCATGTGGGTTTCCTGAAAACAAATAATATGTGATTCTATCAGCTCAATGTCATTTACGACATATTGAATGTGCAAAACCAAGCTGCAAGTGTTAAGTGACGATATCAATAGGTGTCCAGTTGAAGGAATTGATTTAAGGCCAAATTGAAATTGCAAAGCTGCATTTTTTTCTAGTCTATGCAACTCGGTGACTACTTTTGTTGAGACAAAGAAATTTTTCTGTTCCAATCTATTGAGAAGATAAAGAGATTCAATTGCTTTTACATGAGAAAGTGCAGTGTAAACAAGGCCATGTTTTGTAACACCTTTTGGATCAAATGCCAATTTTCGAAGAGTTAATCCCTGGGCTCTGTGAATTGTCCAAGCACATGCCAGCTGAACTGGGAATTGAATTCGAGTGAAATTTTTTTTATTGCCAAGGAAAACTTGTGTGACCATTCTTTTGATTGGTGTCCAAGTCTAGATAATAGAATCACTATACAAGTCTTGCATATTTGCACGTGTAATTCAACCAATCTTTGGATCAGTAAATTTGATCCAGACGATGTTTGGGTTTGTTTGATCATAGTGCCTAAAATACCTTCTGTGCCATTGAAAAGGACATCTTCATGTAGATAGTTGCCACCAACCAGTTCAACCAGCATGCTTTTTTTCAGGGTAATTGTGAGAGGAAGTTGATTTTTTATTTTATTTTCAAAAGTGTTTTCAACATGATCAACTTTAGCGTCTTCCTCCACAAATGTAAAGCCTTGTGTTTGTACAAGTGACAACATTCTAGAATTGTGTTCATCAACATCTTTGTTTCGATAAAAGAGAAAGGGGAATAATGGATCGATTGGTGGTTTCCTATGACAATGTGTGTTCAAGTATTGGATATCATCAGGTGTTTGGTTGCCTGTTCTTATTCTATTCAAAATGGCAATGAAAATTTCATTTTTTTGTCTTACAACTGTTTTAAGCTCAAAATATTTCACATTGTTAATCCAAAAGCTGTAAGGGAATTTCTGTTGCTGGAAAGATGGAAATTCAAAGATCCAAGAATCATGTATAGGTTTGGCCTAGAAAAAATCGCCACAAAAAATGACATCAACATTTCCAAATGGTATTGTCGGTGTGTGCATAATTTGACGAAGGCGTTTGTCCATGTTGTGTAGCATACGGGATCCTATCAAGGACACTTCATCAAGCAAAAGCACATGCAATTGTTCAAATTGTTTGGACATAAGATATAGAGTATTTCAACTTAAGGGGAGCAAGTTCGCAGAGTTCAAAGGAAGCTTGAAGGTAGAATGAATAGTGACACCATCAACATTATATGCAGCTTTCCTAGTCAATGTAGCAATTAGGCCTTTTCTTTTTAATGGGTCACTGTGAAGGTCCTTGTCATAGAAGAGTACAAGAAGGTCCTTGTCATAGAAGAGTACAAGGGCATTGTAAATAGCCTTTGTAGTATGTGTTTTACCTGTGCCTGCACTTCCTGTCAAGAATAGATATAGTGGCTTCGAAGGGTTTTTTTTTGGGGATATAATTTCTTTGATTATAGATTGTTGTTCAATGTTTAGTTCTCTTCGTGTTGCAATATAGGTATATATGTCAGGGAAAAATGGTTTTGTGTTTACATTTGACATTCTCATTTATGTTTCCATCTGTCAGTTTCTTTTGTGCAAAATGTCGTCACGGATATCGTATTGTTCAAAAGCAGTTGTATGATTGGAAGACTTGGTCTCTGTTTCCAATGTCTTTTCCATTTCAACTTCTTTTTCAACAATTGTTGTTGCGCTGTCAATGTTACCCCATTTTGTTGTTGGCTTGATAGCGAACTTTTCCTCGACAATGGCAACTTGCAATTTGTTTTTTGCATATGCTTCTATCCATGTTTGCACTTCCTGGGTCAAAAACTTGGTGATGTTTCTATGAGGCATGAATAGCAAAAAATTTTCTCTTGCGAAGTTCTCAGGGTCCTTTTCCTCATTATAGCAAACATATCGAATAATACAGGGCCTGTTTCTCTTGACTGTTTTTCCATTTATGAAGCAAAAGGAGGATGCATATTCAGCTAAAGAAACATTCTCCAGCTCAACAGGTCGTTGAATGTATCTGTCTATTATCGATGGAGCAATTATGTCTTCAGAGTCATCAGGCTCTCTTTCCAACAAAGATGGTTTTTTCAACACAACAATTTGTTTATCATTTGGTGCAGTGTTTATGAAAATTGTTTTCCTTGATGATGAATGCAAAGGCAAAGAAAGCACAATATGAACTGCTTGTCTAATGGACATCTGTTGCATGTTTAGTAGTGTGTTCCTAAGCTTTCGTATTGTTTCAAGTTGGCTACAGTTTTTTGAAACAACCTCTTCCTTTATCTTTTTTAGGGCCATTGTCATAGGCCTATCTAATTTTGTTATGTATGAGCTTACATATCTTGCAGTAGCATATGCATCCAAAATGAATTGAGCATCGATGTTAGCCTGCCACAAGTTTGGAACCCCCCTTGCAAATGGATTTATCCAGATATCTACAGGGTCTCTTTTTAGTAGCAATGTTGGTTGCTTAATCAAACAAGACAAGAGCATGATGTAATTGTCCTTCGTGAAATTCAATTCTGCAAGGAATGATTCAAAGGACGTGTCTTTTGGACATTGTTTGTATTCAAGAGCATTGTAAAGGAATGTTGTTTTTTTGTCCAAGTTGTCAAAATCATTGTCTCTAGGTTCCAAGACTATTGATTTGTCAATTGGAAACATAGGGAAGTGAAATCTACATTTTGAATTGTGATGTTTTCTACATGTTCTTGTATGTTGATGAGTTTGGATCTTGACCATTTCTTTGGCAAGCAAAGAAGAATCTGTTGCAATATATTGATCAACAAAAGATGTTACTTCCTAATTGATATTTTTTCCATAGACTGGTGCATTTTCAATCCAAAGGAGCCCATGTTCATGTTCATTTCCTCTTTGTTGGAATTTAGTTGTAAAGAAGTAGTTAGTCACCTTGCCAAAGATTGTATTATTTTTTAATATCAAAGATTTCTATGAATTGAATCTGTGTCTATAATAGCGACTACAGACCACATGGTGTTTTCTTATCAAGTTGTCAATATCAATGTTTGAAGTCAAATTTGATCGGTTGGAGAGTTTTTCTTGTTCAAGTTCTTGCAAAGAATTGTGTAATGGTTTCCAAAGATGTTCAGTAGCTGTGAAGCTGACGAAAAAGGTAGGTGGCCCTAGTTGCCGAATCATTGCGAAAATATCTTTCTTCATGTTGTCAAAGTAGTCAGGAGATGTACGAATGGCTTTTAATGTACGATATGCAATTGGAGTTTTGATGATTATTTGGAGATTGGTCTTTGACTTCACATCTTTTGCTATCAATTTTTTCCCCTTCAATTCTCCTATACGAATTGATATCCAAGCGGTACTAGAAATTTGTCCTATCAAAACTTTTACTGTTTTGAAGAACAATTTTGTAGGATGTGCTTCAAAGTCCGTACTTTCATGTTCCAATTCCCATTGGACAACTTGTTGATATCTATATTGATTGTAGATGTCATTGGGTCGGCTACATCCATAGAAAAGTGTTGGAAAATTTAACTCTTTAGAGAACTTGTCTTGGAAAATGCATAGTGGTCAATAATTTTCGGAAGGTGCAATTTCTACAAGCTTGCTATCCAAATCGTCCATTAGATGTGTCTCTCCATATCCATGCACCATTGTTTCGGTGACTGGCTCAATTTCTATTTCTTGAATGGGTTCAGTGGTTTCTGTTGATGATGTACAGTTGCTCTCTTCATCAATAGAAGAGGCAAGTTCAAGCTGGTTGGACTCTTTCTTTGCTGATTGAATGAACTTCGTTTTATAGATAGGCACAATAGAAATATCTTCTTGAATGTAAAGTTCCATGCTACAATGCATTTTCAATGCAAGCATGACAATGTTTGGGCGCATGTTTCTTGATATGTAAGCATTTTTGTATTCCAATTTCCGCTTTAGCATAATTCCAATTGTCATGTCATCTTCAAGGTTTATTGGCAAAGTATTTTGCACTTTGTCTAGGGATGCAGGAAAATTTATCACTGTTCCATTCAACCCTAGTTGAGCTCGTTTATAACCTAGTTGTTGAATCTATGTGAAGGAAATTCTTGAAGAGACAAGTCGCTCTTCCAATGGTGTCAACATGTTTACAATTGGCAATGCATTGTTGTGATGAATGTTTAATGGCATTGCAAAGACTAGTATCTCTGTATGCAAATTTTTTTTTTTGCAGTATTTGCAAATGTGCATGTTCAATGCAAATGAAGGAGCCATATTCATCCATGGCAAGGATGTCAATGCAAGGAAAGTGTTTTCGTTGATTCGGTGGATGTCTTTTTTGAAATGAAATCGTTTGCATATGCAACAAGCATTAACAGGGGTATCTTCAATAGCTTTCAAGTATTGGGAAGTTGCTTGCTTGGCCTTTTGCGTCTCTTTTTGTTTTTTAAAAGCTTCAGATGCTGCAAAGCGCATAGATCTCTTTACTGAGCGCAAATTCTTGAATCGTTGCACGTTTTTGTTTTCTATGTTGTTTTGATTTGGATGGCAATGATTTTGAATTACAATACATGGACATTTGTGTATGTTATGGCTCTTTGCCATTGTTGTTTTTTTCTTTGCTCCTTTCACATGATTTTCTGGATTTATTCGTTTTTGTTGGAGAGTTTTTTTGGAGGCCTTGATAGAAGCTATGTTTTGTGAAGCAGATGCAAAAAGAAATCGTTGGTCAGCATTGTAATATCCCTCCTTATATCCCTATTAGAATTGTAAATGTATATTGTGAACTATGTATGAGGCCCTGGTGAGAAGCTCAAGGCCAAAGCCCCACCAGTGGAACTTGAAAGTATTGGTATTTCTGTTCTTAGGTTGTTATAAGTCGTAACTTATAAGGGAACAACTAAATAACGATCACTAAGGAGAGGAGCAAATGATTGGGAGTAGATGAATTTGATACTCGGAGTCTTACTATTTATCTTAAGTATTAAGATAAGGTTAGTCCGTATAAAGTTGTCCTTATCAAAGTAAGAACCTAACAATGATACTAAGGCCTAGTTATTTTTATGGTTAAGTCATAAAAAGTGAATATCATAAGTCTTGGCATAAATGCCAAGGAGCTCTATGGAATTAAATTTTAAAGGTGCTATATGCAATAGTCACCTTAAAATAATAATAAAAAGGGAAAACATCATAAATACTATATGCTGCTATATATATTTAAAGCATATTATATATGGAGTATTTATACTTCTAGAGACTACCGAAGTAGTAAGAAGTGAGATATTATAGCCAAAGCAATTCTACTCGAATATATTATATTTATATATGTGTGAGATATGCTCAAAAGTTTATAAAAATTTATATGGAGAAAACACTTGAAATATTATATTACTCGGGATGCAAACCAGTACCTAATATTAAATAGTTTGGTGTGCCATGACTTAGGGATTTTGTATCACATCCTACCATAGAAGTGGGTTAAGTTTAATTTATAATATTGGTACTTATATGGCAATGCAAATAAAGAAATATAAGTATATATTGGTACTTATAAGGTATAATGCAAATAGTGATATATATATATATATAATATTGGTACCTGTAAGGGGATGACTCACTTATAACTAGAATATATATATGGATATGTATAAACGTGGGTATGAAAGTTCATGAAGACGGGTTATGAGAAGCTAACGTTTTATCCAACTCAAGACTAAGTGGAGATAGGCAATGATTTCTCTGGTAGTGTTTTAAAACATAAATCGAACCGACCCTTTTGGAAGCCACTTGTCCAACCTAGGCCGACGTCTGGAATTTTGTTGTGGCCATTTGTCCATTTTGAACGGACCTTTTGGAAGCCACTTGTCCAACCTAGGCTGACGTCTGGAATTTTGTTGTGGCCATTTGTCCATTTTTTGTTTGGGTAGAAAAGGGGGGCGACCTCTCCAAAGGCATGGGGAGAGGCTACTTAGGGACCTTACTCTTGTTGAAAGGGGGCAGGGGCTTGCTTTCGAGGGACTGTCACTTTCATTGTTAGTAGAAAGGACTGGAGAAGGGTTCTTAAAATCATCTTCTGCTGTAAATTTTTTGATTATTATTTTGGTGTGAAGCTGCTAAGAGGAGGACATGACAGGAAGTAGGGGTGGGCTGCAACAGGGTATGAGCTCTGCAGCGATGGAGATAGGGATCCGATCTTTGTGATCCTTGCAACGGTAAAATACTCTGTAGTGACTGTAATGAAGATCCGAATGGATGATCCTTGCAGCGATGCAACAGGGTATGAGCTCTGCAGCGATGGAGATAGGGATCCGATCTTTGTGATCCTTGCAACGGTAAAATACTCTGCAGTGACTGTAATGAAGATCCGAATGGATGATCCTTGTAGCAATGGATTGGGTATGAGCTCTGTAGCGATGGAGATAGGGATCCGATCTTTGTGATCCTTGCAACGGTAAAATACTCTGCAGTGACTGTAATGAAGATCCGAATGGATAATCCTTGCAGCAATGGATTGGTAAGCCATCTCTGTGTAAATTCTTGTCTAAATTGTTTATTATCGGTCTTCCTTAAGAGAATCACAGTAAGTAACCTTGCGTTGTAGTGCGACGGGGTGCCATTTTTTATATTCTTAAGAAGCGATCTTGGAATTGATAGTCTCATACCGCATCTTTGTCAGTCCTGTAGTTATTCACAACACAACTCTGTGGAAATTTCGTCACATACAATGATAGCCTGCATATCATTCACACCGCATGTCTGTCAAAGAATGCGTTATATGCAGCGATGGTATGCAGATCGTTCACAAGGAATCCTCATGGAATAATGCGTTATATGCAATGATAGTATGTATATCACTCACAGCACATCTCTATGATAGTATGTTTATGTTGAGTTCCAGATCTGGGTGATATCAGGAAACACGTCGGGTTAGTTAACTTCTATATACTCTGCGATTTTAGAAAACACTTAGATTCAGTTTTATGTTATAGATATTATCGTAGGAAGGATAGATAATAAGCTTGGATAGTGTGGAATGGGTTCACATGAATCCTGACCCAAGCGCATATCTCGGTTAGATATAGTTATGGCATCAAGAGTTAATAGATTTCTATAGTTATGTAATTATAGTTATATAGATTCTTCAAGATCTCTATAAGTTATGTGATATTTATAAGAATGCAAGATCTCTATAAGTTATGTGATATTTATAAGAATGCTAACACAGATCATATGATATTTGTAAAAATGTTGACATAGATCATAGATCTCATTGTTTATGTTGACATTAAGGTCAAAGTCTTCAAAATGCGCTCGATAAAAGAGGCATGGAGAGAAGCTGGAAGTAAGTATAGTAACATTGGTGTTGCTAGTTGTAAGCTCTATTTTGATAATTAATACAAGATGCGACTCTCCTTTGGTGGACGTAGCCCAATGTGATTGGGTGAACCACATACATTTTGTCTCCCCATGTATATGACTCTATTGTTGATGTCTTGTGAGTAATTCTTGTTTTGCATGTTTATGTCGTAATGATTATGTCTTGTTTTGCATGTTTATGTCGTAATGATTATGTCTTGTTTTGCATGTTTATGTCGTAATGATTATGTCTTGTTTCGCTTGTATATGTCTTAATGGTTATATCTTGTCAATAAGTCTTAACTAAGTATTTATTCATAGAATGTGTGTGGAAATGATTTTTGTGAAGGCATTTTTGTTATGATAGCATGCAGCTGTATAGTTCCTTTATATATAATGGTCTCAAAAGAGATCCATGGAGTTGTAATGGTAACACTTAATAAAATAAGTAAATTGACTATTATAAGAATGTCAAGTGTAGGAATAAGGGTTAAATAAACATTATCTATTTTATTGAACTCGATCATAAATATTTTTATTGTGAGGATATCTAATGGAAGAAATTTTAATTTTCACCAATTTACTAACTCACAAATCCTGGAGACGTTACATATGGTATCAGAGCATTAGGTTACAACACTAGGGCCTAATGAGCTCAACATGCGATAAGCGAGTATGAAGGTTGTTAATTTACTAATCAATTATTTTCGTTTCATTTTGGATGCATGGATTGTACTGGAGGTGGGGAAAATGAATCTTCAAGCTCGACTTCAAGTTTCTTCCACCAAAGCGCAGGTTGCAAACACTTGGGCTTATTGGGCTCAAATGGAGAAGAACAAATACAAGCTGGTCGGACTAGAAAAGGAGCTGCATTCTATAAGCCAAGAATAAAATTTTCACTTCCAAAGAATCGTCAAGAGGTAAGCGA
Organism: Larix kaempferi; assembly: GCA_027924585.1. NCBI lineage: Eukaryota > Viridiplantae > Streptophyta > Pinopsida > Pinales > Pinaceae > Larix > Larix kaempferi. The sequence goes on along the minus strand of BSBM01000074.1, from coordinate 27,385,404 downwards.
CAAAACTTCTTGAAATTGCAAGGAAGTATGTACGAGTTTACTGAAGAGTTATAATTAGAGTATCTATTTGTGAACATTGCATAAGTTCATTTGACACTTGAATGATCTCATATGGATAACACTAGACGATAAATATCTCCTCACCCTTTACAATTAGTTTCATTGAATGACAAGAAAGTGCTCTTTTAATTAGTTAGATTATTGGAGTTAAGTCTTATGAAATAAGTACTTGCAAGGGAGTAAAAGTAGGTATTGGAAGTGATGAAGTTTATAGTATAAACAGACCCTTCTAGATTTTGTTAACATGATAGTTCAATTTAAATGTTTATTATCACATCCTACGTTTCTTGTTTTCCTCGATAGATAAGATCTTTAAGTTTCAACAAATTCGAATAAGTACAGTAGATGCATGTTATAGACTTAGATAATTAATCGATTTGATTGACCCAATGGTCCATATTTCCAAATATAAGATGCAGATAGACCTTAGATCTCTTAGAAAGATCCATTAAGTTTCAGTTAAAAAAAAATCCATTAAGATTGAATTATTTGGTATGGTCTAGGGTTCCGGCCAAGTTCCTTTCTATATATATGAGGCTACTTTAAAGATTTATTAATAGTAAGTTCTGTAAAAGGGCATGTTGCTGAAGGAATCAACGGGATATACGTATCCAATAGAGGTATCGGTTCTTTTAGTTATGACGGAAGCATAGTCATGTTAATGATAGATTTTGTTCCTTAATACGATATACATTATATTACAAAGGTATTGGTTTTGATAGATGTGCTAAGCTAATATTTCATAAGGATTATAGCCTTGTTGGGACTTAGACATGTAGATTCTTATTCACAAAGAAAATTAACTTTAATAGTGTGAATTTCTATGACTAAGAAATAGTTATAATTTCTTTAAAAGAGTATATGTGTTTTCTAAGTAGTTAAAGTAGATGCATATGATGAAAATGCAGGAGTTCATTTTTATTCCTTATTTTAGTGATCTCTACTGGGAAAGTTAGGATATTTGAGTGGTTGTTATAAAGGTTGTGTTCGATGTTTATGAAATAGAAGTATACATTATATGCATGTGCACTTGACTACCTATTGCATTATTTTCATAAGATGTTGAGTGTAGTACTAATATGAGTAAAATGCAAGTAGACTTGTACCTTGGCATAAGAGGAGCATGTAATAAGGAGATGTTGGGCCTCCTGTATAAAGGTATGCGAATATCTTGATAAAAGTGTGCAAATATATATATATGTAAACAATGTGTTATTACCTACATGATATTAGTACGTACAAGGAAAAGTTGGATAAATAAAATAGGAATGATGTGGTGTATTGTGTATTGGTGACATATTTCGGATTTAGGTTATTACAGGGTTAGTATAATGAAGAATGAGTTACATCGAAGGAAAATATACGATCATGGTAATTCTCCTTGTGAGATATTTCTTCTTATGTATATTGACGGTTTATTAATCGCTAGAGTTTATAATTGTTAAAATTCAATATGCTAAGACAGGAAATAGCAGCATCACATTCCATTTCACAATAATAGCATATACAGGATCATTGAAGAAACAACAAGCATAGCATAAACACACGAGACACAGATTTATCCTGGGAAACCCTCATGGGGTAGAAAACCCAGCAAAGCTTTCCTCAATAAGATGATAAACCAAAATAAAAGATGTGCTCCCTCCTTCTAATCCTCCTTAGCAAATCTCCCAGACAAGTGCTCCTCTTTTCAAGTGTGTGAGTGTGTCAAATGAGGAACACACCTCCTCTATTTATACACTACTCTGACATATATTTTACACAAGTACATGTAGGCTCGTATTTACCCATTAGGTTAAATACCCTATTATAACTGACTGGTCCGACCTGCACATGGTGGGTCTAATAACCCTAGTTGCCACAACTCCTCGGAGGAATAAACATCTCCGGATACATAATAGAATCACCTCGGAGGGATGGAACATCTCCGGAATAAATAATGTACAAATATAATATTCTTAGAAGTTACAATATTCAACACTCCCCCTTAACGAGAAGGATATTATAACAACATCTGTAGGAGCAAGGAGTCATTGACTACATCATCTATATATCATCGGAAGCTTTCTTCAATTCATCATCATTAGTAACTCAACTAGTTACTGGAACATCAACATCATCAGAGTTGATATTACTCAATCATCAGCATCGTCATCATCATCGTCATCACACGATCACACGATCATCAGCATCGTCATCACACGATCATCAGCATCGTCATCATACGATCAGCATCATCATCATACGATTAGCATCGTCATCACACGATCAACAGCATCGTCATCATATGATCAACATCGTCATCACACGATCGGCAGCATCGTCATCACACGATCAGCATCATCATCATATGATCAGCATCATCATCACACGATCGTCAGCATCGTCATCACACGATCATATTACAGGATGATCAATCCTACTCTCTTTAGGACATATGTCCATGGATGATGCAATCCAGATCAAGTTCCAGGATGATCAATCCTTATCTCTTTAAGACAAGTCTCATGTCTAGGGACAATCCAATCCCAACCATAGTGCCAGTCCTTTTTCATACTGGATGTGACCTAGATCAGATCTAGGATTTACCACCACAGATCCAGTCCTTTTTCATACTAGATGTGTCACATCTACAGAGCCAACCCTGTTTCATGCTGGATTTATCACATCTACAGAGCCAGCCCTGTTTCATGCTGGATGTATCACATCTACAGAGCCAACCCTGTTTCATGCTGGACGTATCATATCTACAGAGCCAGCCCTGTTTCATGCTGGATGTATCACATCTACAGAGCCAGCCCTGTTTCATGCTGGATGTATCATATCTACAGAGCCAGCCCTGTTTCATGCTGGACGTATCATATCTACAGAGCAAGCCCTGTTTCATGCTGGATGTATCACATCTACAGAGCCAGCCCTGTTTCATGCTGGATGTATCATATCTACAGAGCCAACACTGTTTCATGCTGGATGTATCACATCTACAGAGCCAGCCCGGTTTCATGATGGATGTATCATATCTACAGAGCCAGCCCTGTTTCATGTTGGATGTATCACATCTACAGAGCCAGCCCTGTTTCATGCTGGATGTATCACATCTACAGAGCCAGCCCTGTTTCATGCTGGATGTATCATATCTACAGAGCCAGCCCTGTTTCATGCTGGATGTATCACATCTACAGAGCCAGCCCTGTTTCATGCTGGATGTATCACATCTACAGAGCCAGCCATGTTTCATGCTGGATGTATCATATCTATAGAGCCAGCCCTGTTTCATGCTGGATGTATCACATCTACAGAGCCAGCCCTGTTTCATGCTGGATGTATCATATCTACAGAGCCAGCCTTGTTTCATGTTGGATGTATCACATCTATAGAGCCATCCATGTTTCATGCTGGATGTAACCTAGAACAATTCTAGGATTTGTCATGTACATTTTGAACTGAGGTCCAGGGACGATCCAGTCCTATCATGTACCTTTTGAACCGAAGCTCAGGGATGATTCAGTCCTATCATGTACCTTTTGAACTGAAGCTCAGGGACGATCCAGTCCTATTCAATTCTCTGAGACCTCATGTCTATGGTTCAATTCACAGGACCAAAGTCCGAGGACGATCCAATCCCCTTACATGTTTATTCAGGATTTTGTTCTCGGAGACATCATGTCTACGACTCTCTTTAGGACTGAAGTCCAGGGATGATCCAATCTCCTCAAGTCCACCAAGGACTTCATTCTCGAAGACATACGTCTACGGCTCTCTTTAGGACTGAAGTCCAGGGATGATCCAATCCCCTCAAGTCCACCAAGGACTTCATTCTTGAAGACATATGTCTACGGCTCTTCTTTCGGACTGAAGTCCAGGGATGATCCAATCCCCTCACATGTTCACCAAGAACTTCATTCTCGAAGACATACGTCTACGGCTCTTCTTTTGGACTGAAGACCAGGGATGATCCAATCCCCTCAAGTCCACCAAGGACTTCATTCTCGAAGACATACGTCTACGGCTCTCTTTAGGACTGAAGTCCAGGGATGATCCAATCCCCTCAAGTCCACCAAGGACTTCATTCTCAAAGACATATGTCTATGGCTCTTCTTTCAGAATGAAGTCCAGGGATGATCCAATCCCCTCACATGTTCACCAAGAACTTCATTCTCGAAGACATACGTCTACGGCTCTTCTTTCGGACTGAAGTCCAGGGATGATCCAATCCCCTCAAGTCCACCAGGGACTTCATTCTCGAAGACATATGTCTACGGCTCTCTTTAGGACTGAAGTCCAGGGATGATCCAATCCCCTCAAGTCCACCAAGGACTTCATTCTCAAAGACATATGTCTATGGCTCTCTTTAGGACTGAAGTCCAGGGATGATCCAATCCCCTCAAGTCCACCAAGGACTTCATTCTTGAAGACATACGTCTACGACTCTCTTTAGGACTGGAGTCCAGGGATGATCTAATCCCCTCAAGTCCACCAAAGACTTCATTCTCGAAGACATATGTCTACGGCTCTTCTTTCGGACTGAAGTCCAAGGATGATCCAATCCCCTCACATGTTTACCAAGAACTTAATCAAAACATGTGTCAATCATGTATCCTCATCATCAAAACATGTATAACATCTATCATCAAAAGCATGTATACATCTATCATCAAAAGTATGTATATCTAACATCAAAAGCATGTATACATCTATCATCAAAACATGTATACATCTATCATCAAAAGTATGTATATCTAACATCAAAAGCATGTATACATCTATCATAAAAAGCATGTATACATCTATCATCAAAAGAAAAAATATAAGATTCCTAAATGTAAATAATTCTAAGTAACTAGGTGCAGTAAATAGGTAACCTCATCATTGATGAGACAGACTTGTTATCAGATACTATGCTACTCCCCCTTTCGAGGAGGGTCCTTCTGGACTATACCAAGCTTGTCTCGGAAGTATTCAAACTTTACTCGAGATAGAGGTTTAGTCAAGATATCAGCAATCTGATCCTCAGTGCTTATATACTCGAGCTTGATAGCTCCTCTCTGCACCATATCTCGTATATAGAAGTATTGGATCTCTATGTGTTTTTGACTTATCGTGGAATACAAGATTTTCTATCTTGATGCAGTTTTGAATGTCACACATAATCATAGTGGAATTCATTTCTAAATCAAACACTCCATATAATAGCTTCTGAATCCACACTGCTTCACAGTTGGTATAGCAGACAGCTATATATATATTCTGCTTCAGCAGTATTGAGAACCACACTAGATTGTTCCTTGCTGAACCATGAGATCATGGCAGATTCAAGACTATAACATCCACCTGATGTACTCTTTCTGTCTAAGGCACTCCTGCCCAATCAGAATCTGAGTAACCATGTAAACGGAGTTCATGACCTCTAAGATAATATAGACCAAAATCTATTGTACCTTTTAGGTACCTCACTACATGCTTTGAGTTATTAAGTGAACCTTTCTAGGTTCTACTAGATACTGACTTAGGGTATTTGCAGCAAAGCATATATCTGGCCTAGTATTTGTTAAATACATCAATGACCCAATGATTTGTCTATATAGGGTTAGGTCCACTAAATACGATGAGTCATTAACTAACAACTTCAATTTGGAGTCCATGGGAGTGGCCATGGCTTTATACTCCAACATATCAAATCTTTTTAGAAACTTCACAGCATACTTACCTTAAATTAAAAGATTCCTTTTGGATCTTGCCATACTTCTAGACCTAAGAAGTAGTGCATTAATCCGATATCTTTCATTTTCATTTCTGCAGCCATTTTCATGACCTGTTTCTCATTCCTTGTCAGAAAGAGATCATCGTCATATAATAATGGTATGATAGGTTCATCATCCACAACCTTAAGGTAAAGGTTAGGAACAGCTTTACTTCTGGTAAAGCCCAAGCTTTGTCATGAAGCTGTCAATTGTCCATTATTCACACTCAGCATTGAGTGATTTTTGCATATCTATCTGTGCCATCTCTTGTCAAATGGGTCTACTAATATGAGCCTCAAAATCATTCGAACTCTGTGGTGAGTTCCTTCTTGCATCCATGTCATATGTGTATAGAACCCATATTCAACCTTGTAGCAAAGGTTGAGATCCACATCACCCATGATGATCATTAAGCTCATCAATTGACTACCAATCCTAGGAACCCATACAGAACCTGATTACATTATTAAGAGAATGGTCTTATCTAGTCCCTTGGAGCAAAACATCTCATCATGATTCTCTTCCTCTTTCTAAGAGAATCTCTTAACCACAAGCTTTCTAGAGTGTGTTTGATTTGTAAATCTTTTGTTGAACATCCATCGCTTGTTCAGAGTTCATCATTCATCATGATCTTTCCTACAAATCAAAATTAAGTACATGATCAATAATACTTCATAATCATCAAATCATATTGACATGATAACCTATTATGCATACAGATATCATTTACATAGTTATGCAACTATTTTGACCAATACTTTGGCACAACACTTTCCCATATCCTGTATGCATATAGTGGCTATCTAGATGCCTTCCATCTCTACCAGAACATACTATCGAGAGTGTGCACAGCTCTCAGCATGTCAGCAAAGAGGTTTCATTCTAGACAAGCAACAATGGAATGTTTGTCCAACTTACCAATCATATGCATATTAGTAGTATATTGTTCAATGCTTTATGAATGTTTACACTCAGCATGATATATTCTAGGAATACAAATATGCATACAAGCAATATCATTTACTATTTCTAATAACAACTCAAATACTTATCTTTTATGTTTGTGTGGTTGCCTCCCGCTTGATCTTCTGTATGTCTTCTGGACTTCTATTCATTCTGTACCATTGTGCATGCTCAAGTGTACACTAGTGTCATCCTCATGATCTCATGAGTCTTTGTCTTCATGTTGTCATGGTCATGGAACTTGATTTGTCTTTTGTGATGTACTTGTCGAGACTTTTTGTAGTCTTCTTATGTAAGGCCTTAGCCTCAACTCCCCCTGAAACTTGATCTGGAGCTTGATTAGGGTTTGCTAGAGAAACCCTAAAAATTCAATCTTTGACTTTCATACTTCTGAATGGATGGAAGAATGTGTCTTGCTGAGCTGATCAACCTAGCATTCTTCAATTTTGAAATCTCCAAAATTTGACCCCTCAAAATTGCCTTCGAAACTTCTAGATCTTCTGGACAAGAACCCGAACTAGGGTTTGATGAAGCCCACCCTTCTGTCCAATCAAAAGGTTTGATCCAAGGCTCTAAACTCTTATTTTTCTGAGGATCTTCTAGCCATGGTTACAGACTTCAAAAAATTCCAACTTTCTCCGAAACCCTAAATTTTGGAAGCCATGAATAAAGGTGCTAAAAATAATTCTGTTTTGACAGAAATATGCACCTGATTGCTTCTGATATAACTCTGAAATTTTTGCTCCACAGGGTTTGAAAAAATTTTCTGCAGTATCCTGACCTGTCATCTTTCCATCCTGACAGGTCTGACCTCAATTGGATTTTCTGAGAGAGAGTTATGCCAAGTGTCGCAACGTGAACTGTTTGTGGGATAAAATAGGAGAGCGAACTTGTACGGCGTGCCAAGTGTCATTGTTTGAACTTCGGCATCTGAAAACTTTTTCTGAGATAGCTCTCCCTGTTATATTTCCATCTTGACAGGTCTGACCTCAATTGGACTCTCTGATAGAGAGTTATGCCAAGTGTCGTAACGTGACTTGTTTATGGGATAAACCAGGAGAGTGAACTTGTACGGCGTGCCACGTGTCACTGGTTCACCTTCAGCCTCTAAACACATTTCTTGAGATAGTAAAGTTTGTGTACTACCTGTCAGTTTTTACGAAATTTCATTTGGAGATTCCTATCCCAAGTTATGACCTTTTTTCCAAGGTCACCTGATTTTGACTGAGATCTAGAAGAGGCAGAAACCCTAACTTGTACTGATCATAACTCATAAAGTACAATGAATCTGAGGGTGCCCTTTGGACACAAGGTACCTGGGGATGTTATCTTCGACCTGTAAACTTTTTAGACCATGACCCTTCGCAGAAATGGATTTATAGCGAAAGTTCCACGATGACTGGTTTTTGCTATGTAAAACCCTAACCTTCAAATTGTCGTAAGTAAAGCAAGTGTCGTAAGTGCCATGCCTTGTCTTCCTTCAGGTTAGCTCTGATACCATGTTAAAATTCAATATGCTAAGACAGAAAATAGCAGCATCACATTCCATTTCACAATAATAGCATATACAAGATCACTGAAGAAACAACAAGCATAGCATAAACACAAGAGACACAGATTTATCCTGGGAAACCCTCATGGGGTAGAAAACCCAGCAAAGCTTTCCTCAATAAGATGATAAACCAAAATAAAAGATGCGCTCCCTCCTTCTAATCCTCCTTAGCAAATCTCCCAGACAAGTGCTCCTCTTTTCAAGTGTGTGAGTGTGTCAAATGAGGAACACACCTCCTCTATTTATACACTACTCTGACATATATTTTACACAAGTACATGTAGGCTCGTATTTAACCATTAGGTTAAATACCCTATTATAACTGACCGGGCCGACCCCCACATGGTGGGTCTAATAACCCTAGTTTCCACAACTCCTCGGAGGAATAAACATCTCCGGATACATAATAGAATCACCTCGGAGGGATGGAACATCTCCGGACTAAATAATGTACAAATATAATATTCTTAGAAGTTACAATATTCAACAATAATTTGTTGAGATTAGAGATAACTGGATATGACTAAAGTGTGTGTGAGAGAATGAAGTATGAAATGTATTGTGTTACAACTTTCATATACGAAAATCCATGAAGTTGAAGTTGGCATAGTTAAAAGTAGTAACATGAAGAGGGTTACTTATTATGTCAAAATTAAGAAAGAAACACCTATATGCTTAAAGGTGAGTTACCATGAGTAGTTAAATAGGATACAGATCCTTATTAAACGGTGTTGTGATAAACAGAGGTATTTGACTCTTCCAACATGGGTACATACCAGTTTCGTTGTTTTACTCGCAAAAGTTTAAGCAAGAAAAGAATGTTTATTTTAGATAATCAAGTATAAACATTATAGTACGAATGATGATCCTATTTTTATGCATAAGAAAATATCTTCTTACAAATATTTTGTTTTGTTACCAACAGGTGAATTGGAATTTGCCAGATGGTCAAAAATTTTGTGGAGTTTGTGGAAAGACAAGAGCATAAATGTTATGCATGGTAAAATAAGGAGTGAGGAATTAAGATTCACATCACAATTGTTACTTTTTCTTTAAAAATGTTGATAATTATTGTTGAACAAAGCACTCGACCCAGATTGGTCAGAGTAATCGTATGGGTACAGAATGTAATATGATGAAATAAATTGATCAAATTGAAAGAGATTTTTCTAGACTCAAGCAAGGCGGCTTGGGGAAAATAAATTCCGGGACTCAAGCGAGAAGGCTTGAGGGGAATTGTGTAAAGAGTGTTGTACTGGCATTGAAATACTCCCTAAAATCAGGCATTGAACAGCCACTAGGATTCTCGGAGAATCGGCTGGCTGTAAGACCTAGGCAAGCTATAAGAAAATGTATATGTGGGAGGAAGGACGCTGCTTAGTATGCATAAAAGAAATGTTTGCTGCGTGAGCACTAAGGTGTTAGGCAAGACATGAAATAAATGTTTGCTGCGTGAGCACTAAGGTGTTAGGCAAGACATGAAAGAAATGTTTGCTGCGTGAGCACTAAGGTGTTAGGCAAAACATGAAAGAAATGTTGCTGCATGAGCACCAAGGTGTTAGGCAAAACATGAGAGAAATGTTTGCTGCGTGAGCACTAAGGTGTTAGGCAAGGCATGAGAGAAAGGATTGCTACGTGAGCACTAAGGTGTTAAGCAAGAACTTCCTGTATCAAGTGAATGTTGTTTTAGTCAACAGTATACAATCATGGAGCACTAGATTTATTCCATATATTGTAAGTGATATGTGCAGTAAAGAACTCATGATTTATGTTTATGAGTTTGATTATGAAGTTGATGATAAAGTTTTTTTTATTATTATTTTTTATTTTACGTTTTCCTTGAAACCCGATTTTGTAGTCGAAAATTCAGGTGTGATCCATAACGACTTGCGAGAAATTCATGAAAGGCCAGAAAGGGTCAAAATAGAGATGACGAAGCAAGCAAACTGCTAAAAAGTATGAACACCGAGGACGATGTTATTTTTAAGGGGAGGAGGATGTAATATCCCTCCTTGTATCCCTATTAGAATTGTAAATGTATACTCTGAACTATGTATGAGGCCCTGGTGAGAAGCTCAAGGCCAAAGCCCCACCAGTGGAACTTGAAAGTATCGTTATTTCTATTCATAGGTTGTTATAAGTTGTAACTTATAAGGGAACAACTAAATAACGATCACTAAGGAGAGGAGCGAATGATTGGGAGTAGATGAATTTGATACTCGGAGTCTTACTATTTATCTTAAGTATTAAGATAAGGTTAGTCCATATAAAGTTGTCCTTATCAAAGTAAGAACCTAACTATGATACTAAGGCCTAGTTATTTTTATGGTTAAGTCATAAAAAGTGAATATCATAAGTCTTGGCATAAATGCCAAGGAGCTCTATGGAATTAAATTTTAAAGGTGCTATATGCAATAGTCACCTTAAAATAATAATAAAAAGGGAAAACATCATAAATACTATATGCTGCTATATATATTTAAAGCATATTATATATGGAGTATTTATACTTCTAGAGACTACCGAAGTAGTAAGAAGTGAGATATTATAGCCAAAGCAATTCTACTCGAATATATTATATTTATATATGTGTGAGATATGCTCAAAAGTTTATAAAAATTTATATGGAGAAAACACTTGAAATATTATATTACTCGGGATGCAAACCAGTACCTAATATTAAATAGTTTGGCGTGCCATGACTTAGGGCTTTTGTATCGCATCCTACCATAGAAGTGGGTTAAGTTTAATTTATAATATCGGTACTTATATGACAATGCAAATAGAGAAATATAAGTATATATTGGTACTTATAAGGTATAATGCAAATAGTGATATATATATATATATATATATAATATTGGTACCTATAAGGGGATGACTCACTTATAACTAGAATATATATATGGATATGTATAAATGTGGGTATGAAAGTTCATGAAGACGGGTTATGAGAAGCTAAAGTTTTATCCAACTCAAGACTAAGTGGAGATAGGCGATGATTTCTCCGGTAGTGTTTTAAAACATAAATCGAACCGACCCTTTTGGAAGCCACTTGTCCAACCTAGGCGGACATCTGGAATTTTTTTGTGGCCATTTGTCCATTTTGAACCGACCTTTTGGAAGCCACTTGTCCAACCTAGGCTGACATCTGGAATTTTGTTGTGGCCATTTGTCCATTTTTCGTTTGGGTAGAAAAGGGGGGCGACCTCTCCAAAGGCAGGGGGAGAGGCTACTTAGGGACCTTACTCTTGTTGAAAGGGGGCAGGGGCTTGCTTTCGAGGGACTGTCACTTTCATTGTTAGTAGAAAGGACTGGAGAAGGGTTCTTAAAATCATCTTCTGCTGTAAATTTTTTGATTATTATTTTGGTGTGAATCTGCTAAGAGGAGGACATGACAGGAAGAAGGGGTGGGCTGCAACAGGGTATGAGCTCTGCAGCGATGGAGATAGGGATCCGATCTTTGTGATCCTTGCAACGGTAAAATACTCTGCAGTGACTGTAATGAAGATCCGAATGGATGATCCTTGCAGCAATGCAACAAGGTATGAGCTCTGCAGCGATGGAGATAGGGATCCGATCTTTGTGATCCTTGCAATGGTAAAATACTCTGCAGTGACTGTAATGAAGATCCAAATGGATGGTCCTTGCAGCAATGGATTGGGTATGAGCTCTGCAGCGATGGAGATAGGGATCCGATCTTTGTGATCCTTGCAACGGTAAAATACTCTGCAGTGACTGTAATGAAGATCCGAATGGATGATCCTTGCAGCAATGGATTGGTAAGCCATCTCTGTGTAAATTCTTGTCTAAATTGTTTATTATCGGTCTTCCTTAAGAGAATCATAGTAAGTAACCTTGCGTTGTAGTGCGACGAGGTGCCATTTTTTATATTTTTAAGAAGCGATCTTGGAATTGATAGTCTCATACCACATCTTTGTCAGTCCTGTAGTTATTCACAACACAACTCTGTGGAAATTTTGTCACATACAATGATAGCCTGCATATCATTCACACCGCATCTCTGTGAAAGAATGCGTTATATGCATCGATGGTATGCAGATCGTTCACAAGGCATCCTCATGGAAGAATGCGTTATATGCAATGATAGTATGTATATCACTCACAACACATCTCTATGGAGATTTTGTTATATACAGTGACAATCTGTACATTATCCACAACGCACATGCCGTGGTAGAATGTGGTGGAAGGGACAACTCGATTGTTGGATCCCTGTATGTTTTTAATTGCTATTATATTTTTACTATGCATTAACCTGTCCAAAGAATGCATGAGGAATATTCTTTTCTTCCTTGATGTCGGCGTTTACATAGATTTATGTCCTGGCGTGAATGCCTGATCTCTGCGATCTCAAGAAGTGCAGGGTTAATTTGATTTATGCTCCTTGTAATCTACGATCCCAGTAAACCATTGGTCTCAGTTTATGTTGAGTTCCAGATCTGGGTTATATCAGGAAACGCGTCGGGTTAGTTAACTTCTATATACTCCGTGATTTTAGAAAACACTTAGATATAGTTTTATGTTATAGATATTATTGTAGGAAGGATAGATAATAAGCTTGGATAGTGTGGAATGGGTTCACATGAATCCTGACCCAAGCGCATATCTCGGTTAGATATAGTTATGGCATCAAGAGTTAATAGATTTCTATAGTTATGTAATTATAGTTATATAGATTCTTCAAGATCTCTATAAGTTATGTGATATTTATAAGAATGCAAGATCTCTATAAGTTATGTGATATTTATAAGAATGCTGACATAGATCATATGATATTTGTAAAAATGATGACATAGATCATAGATCTCATTGTTTATGTTGACATTAAGGTCAAAGTCTTCAAAATGCGCTCGATAAAAGAGGCATGGAGAGAAGCTGGAAGTAAGTATAGTAACATTGGTGTTGCTGGTTGTAAGCTCTATTTTGATAATTAATACAAGATGCAACTCTCCTTTGGTGGACGTAGCCCAATGTGATTGGGTGAACCACGTACATTTTGTCTCCCCATGTATATGACTCTATTGTTGATGTCTTGTGAGTAATTCTTGTTTTGCATGTTTATGTCGTAATGATTATTGTCTTGTTTTGCATGTTTATGTCGTAATGATTATGTCTTGTTTCGCTTGTATATGTCTAAATGGTTATATCTTGTCAATAAGTCTTAACTAAGTATTTATTCATAGAATGTGTGTGGAAATGATTTTTGTGAAGGCATTTTTGTTATGATAGCATGCAGCTGTATAGTTCCTTTATATATAATGGTCTCAAAAGAGATCCATGGAGTTGTAATGGTAACACTTAATAAAATAAGTAAATTGACTATTATAAGAATGTCAAGTGTAGGAATAAGGGTTAAATAAACGTTATCTATTTTATTGAACTCGATCATAAATATTTTTATTGTGAGGATATCTAATGGAAGAAATTTTAATTTTCACCAATTTACTAACTCACAAATCCTGGAGACGTTACAAGCATGGCCAACCCCCATACTTTGAGAAGTACTAAAGCATATTGATATGCATTTTTCCATTGCAAACGACCTTCCTAGATGATTTGTTTGAAAAAACGGATGGAAGTGACAATGGTCTTGGTTTTTGTCAACTTGCAAGATAAAGATGTTGATTGTAGAGGCATTTGTTGAGTAATACCGACTTTGAATCCTGGCCGGGTGTGTATTCCAAATGCAAATGTTCACTCCCAACATCTCTGACAACCATTGAATTGAAAAATCATCCCCATTTACATGGCCAATAAAGGGCACAGCTAAATTGATAACAAATGTTTGCCAACTAGAAACCATACAAGCATTTTTTACTATGGATAGTGTAAGATATGTAGTCAAACAATGGAATGATCTATTGTCATTAGACTGTATGCAATTGAAGAAATTTTGTGCAAGTGTCTTCCTAAGACTCATACTATCAAAGGTTTTTGACAATTTTGAAAGCGATTCAAATAACGAATCAGAACAATGACCTTCAATTGTAGAGAAGATGTCAAAACCTTGTTGAAGGAGAATTTCTCTGTAGGGAGATATCTCGAGAAAAGTGTTACAACAAGAGCTATTGCAAATGCCATCTGAAAATTCTTGACGCGGGAAATGGTGAGATATAGTCGATTTGCAAGCAAGCAATGGTTCAAAGTGTCTAGCAAGTGGTATATGATCATGGAACAAGATGTTGTAACAGTAGCCAAGAAGTGTGGGATTGAAATGGAGGTATTTGTTTTTGCTTGTCAATGACCCGACAACAACTGGCATATTTAGCCAATGTGCAAACCACTTTATGCGGAAGACATCACCCCATATTCCACGAAAATTTGCAGTGTCTAATTTTGAAGCAGGTTGGGACATTCGTTGGAGATAAAGCTCTTTGTGTTCTACGCCATGCAATGCAGACAAGTACATAGGATCGAGCTCCAAGTTGAACAAAGAAATTGCAGTAGGGTCCATTTGAGCAAGATGAAGGCAGAAATGGTTCACAATAGCCTCTCTTATTTCTGTTGATGTGTGTCGAAAATGCAAGAGAACAACAAATGCATCAAATAGACAATCACCATTTTGGAACTGGAATTCCTTTAGCCATAGCAGATGTTGTTTTGACAATGCAATGTCAATTTCTTCAAGATCTCGATGGCCTGCTTCCAAGTCCTTTGAAAGGAAATCTGGAGACTGCAAAGCTCTTAGCATGTTTATGGAAAAAGAACTTGCAAAGGTGACATCTGCAAAAGTATTCTCCATGCACGCACTAGCGAAAAAAAATGAGTTAGAGAAGTTTTTGCAAAAGTAAAATTTTAAACTGGATATGGATCAGATTAAGGAGAGTCTATGGAAAAGTAGGCAATTTCAAGAATGCAATAAAGCTAGGAAGATGCAAAATTTGCATCCCTCGACATTTGCAATTTGAGTGAAAAGTAGTATTTGCAGGAACATAGAACAAGGAATGCTTTAACGGATGAAAAGGCAAATGGAAATTTGCTTAATGCACTATGTTAATTATGGTTAGACAAAGAATTTTTTTTCTAATCTAGCAATCTTCAAATATAGTTGCATATGTAATTAAGAACAATAAAATAGAAAAATGAAAGAACATTTGCACATAATCAATGCACCTATCATGTTTCACACTAATGAAAGAGTACAGTCAGTTGCATAGCACTACATAGATGAGAATGTTATAGGTGCAAGAGAAGAGCGAGATTTGGTCCAGCATAGCATCATTGTGCTTAGTGTTGAAATGTGGCAATTAAGGTTTTTTGCGTACTAGTTATGTAAACGATAGCATAATCGTTGGCAAGACTAGTTTCAAATTGGCATATTTCCACAACATGAGCAATGAATAGACTTGTTGCAGAAAGTAGAAATCAGGAAAAAAGGATATCATAGGCATCGTCTGCTATGCCGTATATAAATATGATTAAGACATTAAACATGTGCTTGGTGAAATGACAAGGGGAATATTTCAAGCTACATTTCCATGTGATTTGTTTTCATTATGGTGGCTATGAACTAGTAGACAAGCAAAAGAAAGTTTGCATCATTCTAGATAACTATTGAAAGCATCCAAAAATTACATGATGCACATAAACATAAAAAGATATCAAATCATAAATTGATATTTTAAAGAGATACATTTTTCCCAAAACAGTGATTACATACTAGATATTCGAAACATATGTCAAACGATGTATTCTAAGTGTATGGACATTGCTATGGTGGCAAATCTGAAGCAAATTGTTGATTTCAATTCAGTTTTAATTGATCTATCTATTTGTAGACAGGTGGCATTTTTTTTGCAGGGTAAGTACCAAACACGACATGCAATGTTTGTTTTATAGCTAGTAGACTGAGTTAGAATATATGTTTGATCTTTGTAGCACATATGTTTTATATGTCAAGATCATAGTTTATTTTGTGCCAATTCTTGTGCCGATGATAGTTTGCGATACACATGATTTCGAATTTCTAGATAAGTAGGTGATGCAAATGGACAAAGTAGCATTTATTGCTATTGCAACACTATTTGCATTTGGTAGTCATTATCAAAGTTGGCAAATTGGAATTTGGACATGGCTAGGAAAGCAAAGCATTCAATGCTCATGCTATTGATGTTTCAAAGGGACAGAAAAGCTACAAGTTGTTAAAAAAAGGATAGCAGAACATAACAAAAACAATGGCTAATTTTTGTGGTATGCTGGAGAAATACTAACTGACAAAGGATACTACTAATAACAATCTATTGAAACAATGGCTACTTGCATGCATCAATGCAACAACCAAAGTGCATGCACTTCAAAATCAATAGAGGAAACTGTGTAAAAAAGACCAGTTTATTTTGCATGAACAAGAAAGCGAAAAAAGAATTGCCGCTGGGCAATGCAACAACATCTTTTTATAGACAAAATGCTTGATAGCAATGTTGCTACCTCTTTTAACTTGTTCATAGTTTATTGCAATGTTTCCATTTCTTGATATATGAAAGCTAAATTGTAAATTAAGCTATTGCAGAAGCTAAAGTGTTGTTTTTTTGCTTCCAAGACAAAGTAAATTTTGGCCTGAATGCCTGTGTATGGAAGAATACAGATTTTATTGTAACAGTGAAAAACTAAGAATCTATGAATATTGTATAAATTGCTTGGTATAAGAACCATGACAACAGGTATTTTTTTTTCTCAATGTTCTAAATCCATGGCCACACCAAATATGCAAATGAACGAGACAAAGAATGCAAGCAGAGCTACAAATACGCACAAGGAATATGGACATTGAAGAATGATCCAGGCATCAACTCTCAACCTAGCTAGGCCTCAACATTTGTATGTAAACAGAGCTACAGACAGAATTGTTGAATAAAAGATCAAGTTGATTCAAAGCAAAATTGTTCTTTTGTTGACCAGATTCGAATTTTTTGCAATATGACATAGGCAAAATCAATGTGCATTGCATCTATTTTCCTTTTCAAATGTTCTGGTTACATAATTGGTGTCACACGTTGAAATTTGAACTGGGATGGAGAACTTCTTTGTGAATTGCAGTTGTTTATTTGCTTCTAACACTGCAAAAGGGAGCATCCTATGGCCTGCAAAGTTTTTTTTATTCAGTCTATTAGAGAATCGAAAGCAAAAAGAATTTCAGCAGAATATGAAATAGGGTGTTTATGTAAGCATAATGCATCACATCACTGTTGCTACCTTTTTAGGTTATTGACAATGTTGTTTGCAATGTTTTGGTTATTTGATATATGAAAGCTAAATTGCAAACCGAAGGCATTATTTCTATTGCAAGAAATATTGATGACATGAAACAATATTAGTATAGGAATACCATATAGAATTGCTTGGTATAAGAATGTAGACAACAGTTTTTTTTTTCCGTCACCATTCTAAATCCATCCCACAGCACACAAACTATGTAAACACAGACACAAGCAAACACAAGAGGCATGGACATCGAAAACTGATTCAAGCATAGACTGCTAGGCTAGGAAGATGTCAATATTTGTACTTAATCTTCGGCATAAACAATGTTTCTGCATGAACAATAAAACTGATTCAAAGCAAAAGTGTTCTTCTTCTTAAGAGACCTCAAGTTCTTGAAAATTGAAATAGATACAATCGATGGACAAGCCATCTATTCTCCTAGTCAAATGTTTTGACTATGCAATCTATCCTAGATGTTGAAGTTTCAACATGCATCGAGAAATCTGGCCTGTGGAGAAATCGCATCTGTCTCTTTGGATAAAACATTGCAAATGGAGATGGCCTATGGCCTGGGTAGTTTTTTATTGAATTTATTGCAGAAGTGTAAGTGTTATAAGTTACTAAATCACTGCCTTAAATAAAAAACAAAGCAGCTCAATACTGGTTCAAGACGAAGGATTTGAAGATCGGTTCGATATGTTAATCTACGAAGGGCCATTAAAAATCCAATATCCACGCTTTGTATTATGCATGGCTATGATAACAGAAATAGGCCACAGTTGCCAACGACATTTAAAATATAATTAAACAGGTATGTTGGAAATAACAGTTGCTAGCCCATGGAGCATAGTTAAATAGTCTTTTCTTTTGCTAACATATTTGAAGACATTTTTTTAAAACGAGAAAACTAAAATAGAAGCTTGCAAACTGAAATGGCTATCAACATGCCCAAGGAAGTGCAATTTTCAGGTGGTCTGATCTCTGTGTTGTGGCATGGCACCAATCCAAGTTTGATCTAGCTCGTCGTCCTGGTGTTTAATGCAGCTGCCGCCAAGTGTGTGCCAAGATGTGTGGCAGTCAGTATTAAATTTGTTTCATGCATCGAACTTCGGCTTTGTAAACGTTTTGGAATTATTGAAATGTTTTTTTCATGCGGTTCATGGGCTATTTTGATGGCGCCTGCAGATCGGGGGGTTTGATGTGCTGTGGGAGTTGGCATTTGGTGTACTGTCAAGTAGTGAGATGGAGGGAAATCCAATCAACGGTTTCATTATTAAATAGGAGAAGGAACATCAAGTTCCAATATCCACTAACGCAACTATTTTAAAATAACTAAACTTGCAACATCAAGTTCCAGGGGGAAGGAAAGACAACAGGGAAAATAAGAGAAGCCGTGGCTGAAGCGTGTAAACGCATGCAATCGGCAAGGAGCCCTCCCCCACAGCACGGTTTCATTATTAAATAGGAGAAGGAAAATCAAGTTCCAATATCCACTAACACAACTATTTTAAAATAACTAAACTTGCAACATCAAGTTCTAGGAGGGAAGGAAAGACAACAGGGAAAATAGGGGAAGTCGTGGTTGAAGCGTGTAAACGCATGCAACCAGCAAGGAGCCCTCCCCCACAGCAACAACCTGTATTTTCCTGAAACACAAGCACATCCAGGGCAGGAAGCAAACAAGCCTAGCACCAGAAAATGAAAACGAATAAGCCAACTTAGGAGCTTCAATTCTATTTTTTAAATTTTATTAACAGATTTAATATCCTGAATGGTAACATTCTTCTTCATCCACAACCAAATTCAGAAGACAAAGGATGAAAAAATTCCAAGCAACAATATGCATAAACCAATGAGGAAATTTATTTTCCAAAGGTATCAGAAGCCATACCATTTTCCAGCCAGCAAAGAAATCTACACCTTGAAGACACGAGAGCTAAAGTGACCAGAATTGACTTGCACCGCCAAAGTGTAAGAAAAGTCGACATGATCAATATATTAATTTTTTATTTCTAATTTTATATTATGTTAAAATGGTCAGAAAAGTTGTTTCAGTGTTTTTGGGAACAACGCATCTAGGTACCAAGAGGCAGATTTCAAAACCAATTACTGTCACCACACCGCAAAATGCAAGGAATGTAGCTTTAAGCATCGAAGAATAGAAAAAAGCGACATCAATAATTGCACATAGAATGACATCAAACTGCAATTTTTCCCTGTCTTGTGACATTGGAGAAGGAGAGGACTCTATTCTCTTCCTGTATCAATGTTTGGAGATCTGAATTGGGATGGTGGCATTAAACTGTTCTAGGGTCAAGCTTGGCTCTAGGAAAATGGCAAAAGCAGAGACGACTATCGTGGTTGGAGCCGATGGAGTCGCAATCACCAAGATGATGGATGCAGGAGCCAATGCCTCAGCATCAACAAGCAAGGTCTTTAACTGGATACTAAAAATGGAATAAACAAAACCATAAACATCAACCCAAGTTTGAATTCTTATGTATTTGAGGGTATCAATGACCAGCTAATCACGTTTGTTTCCAGCATATTCCAGAGTTAAAAATATTTGTTCTTGTAGTATTAATTATGAAACATCCTATGCTATTTTCGGTCGACTTTCAAGAAAAGTTAGGGTTGACCATCAAATTCACTCCAATATTGTTTTCCTTATAAAACCCAGTCCCTTGATTAGAAAAACAAATCATTTCGTGTAAATTTCAATTTCGGTCAACCGCAACCGCAAACTATGACATCCATAAAAACACTACGTCCAAGCAGAAAGTGAAAACAAACTATTGAAGCCCCAATCAAGGTCTGCAAATTTCTATTTTGGTCAACCGCAAATGCAAATAACCACATCTATAAAAATAATAGGTCCAAGCTCGGTCGAATTTTAGCAAAAGCCAAGTTCAACCATCAAATTCACTACAATATTGTTTTCCATATAAACCCTAGTCCCCTGACTAGAAAACAAATTATTCGATGTAAATTTCAATTTCAGCCAACTGTAAGCGCAAATAATGACATCCATAAAAACAGTATGTCCAAGCAGGAAGTGAAAACAGAATGTCCAAGCCCCAGTCAACCTTTCCAAATTTCAATTTCGGCCAACCGCAAATGCAAATAACCACATTTATAAAAATACTAGGTCCAAGCAGAAAGCGAAAACAAATTGTTCAATCCCTAATCAAGCTCTGCATTTTTTTTTTGCATTATGCACAGTATGGAAACAACACCATGTCAAGAACTTAATAAAACATTCCAGTCGATAGTCTAGATATACAAACAAAACATAATCCATCACGAGTAAAACCCTATGGACATGGCATTCAACAAATTTGAACACGAAGTAGCAATAGGATAAAGTTGAAGAGCACCTGTCCAGTGCAAAGTAGCAAAATGTAGGAACAAAGAGACAGCCGGAGAGCACCTGTCCAACCACCGCGAGGGCCAACCTGCAAAACCCAGATGTCGCTGTGCTTCGAAGTCGAACGTCGGATGTAAAGGAGCTGTCCAACCACCGTCAGGATATAGCCAGAAAACATAGAAGCCGGTCTGCATTCGAAAAAAACGTCAACTGCAGCAACTTGCAAATTGGAACAGGCACCCGAAACCACAGGAAAAACACAAAAGCAACAGTCACCAACGCTTGTAGAGAGATCTATACAAGCTCTCGAAACTGTCAACGCAAAATGAAACCAGCTGCAAACCCGAAAGCCCACCACAGCAATAAAAGGAGGGGCTAAAACCATCGTCCCGCAATAAATGATGAACATGACGCCAATAAAACCCTCTGCAGCCAAAAACCATCTACAGAATTCAAAACTCTCTACGAAGCTGAAGGTCCATGCATCAAAAAGCTTCAACAATTTAATGAACCGATTTAATAATGAAACCGTCGATTGGATTGCCCTCCATCTCACCACCTAACAAAACACCAAATGCCAGCGCTCACATCACATCAAACCCCCTTGATCTGCAGGTGCCATTACAACAGCCCATCAACCGTAGGCATAAAACATTTCAACAATTCCAAAAGGTTTACAAAGCCGAAGGTCGATGCATGAAACAAATTTAATACTGGTTTCCAACCGTCTTCGCACACACTTGCCGACAGCTACATTAAACACCAGGATGACACCCATAGCACATCAAACCCCCCCGACCCGCAGGCGCCACTAAAACAGCCCATCAACTGCATGCAAAAAACATTTCAACAATTCCAAAAAGTTTACAAAGCCGAAGGTCGATGCATGAAACAAATTTAATACTGGCTGCCACCCGTGTTGACACATACTTGCTGGTAGTTGCATTAAACACCAGGACGACAAGGTAGATCGAACTTGGATTCACGCCATGCCACAACACAGAGACCGGACCACCTGGCAGCACACCAAATGCCACCCTTTATAGCACATCAAATGCACCGATCCGCGACCCTGGTTTGATGATTCAAGAGTGCCTCCATGTCCTGGGGCACACAACCCCAGGACGACGTAAGCGCGGAAACGCCCAATATAAATGCAGATAAAAAAACAATCTAAAAAAAAAATTAATACAGAAAAATACAATGCTTAAAACTTCGCTCAAAACTATATAGACGGGCTCCATGTGTTAAATTTTTAGAATTTACTTCAATCTGATCTAGGATCTTAACTGAGAGAACAACATGTATAGCAAATCTACAACATATCAATCATGGACACAATAATGCAATCACACAAGAGACACGGAGTTTACTTGGGGAAAACCATAAAGGTGAAAAACCCCAATAACTTCCTCAGAGATAGATAGAGCAATGATACAACCAGAATACAAGAGATAGTCTTCTCCTAGCAGCAGAGCCTCCTCCTCCACAAGTGCGCCACTCTCCCAAGTGTGAGTGAGAGAATAGAATGTGTAAAATGAGAGAGACACACTCTCTATTCATACACTAACTTGACTTGACCTTTACTCAACTAGGTCGGCCTCAACTTAACCACTTAACATAATGCTGACTGGGCCAACCCCCACTAGGGTGGTCTAATAACCCTTTGACCCACATGGCCGACCCCCAATAAGGTGGTCTAATAACCCTTTGACCCACATGACTTATACAGGTCTGACCCCAACAAGGTGGTCTAATAACCCATCAAGTATAAGTTACGACACTTACAATATAAATGACGACACTTCCGTATAGAGGAATAATAACATCTCTATAGGAATACAATATACATATATGTGAAATACATTCCGAAGTTACATATACATCAACACTCCCTCTTAACTAGGAAGGTATTTCTCGACACATGTCTTCTAGCACAAGTCTTCTTCTTTGGATCATCGTCGCTGGATAATTGTCATCGAGTCATCATCATTGTCACTGCTGCTGCTATCTCAATCAATCTTTGAATCTACTCATCATAGGAAGTTCTACAGAGCTAGTCCTTTTTCATACTGGATGTAGGCCCACCACCTGCAGGTCTTCATCATCTGTGTGAACGGTCTGATAGAGGTGGCCTCTCAGGACTAATTTTATGTGCGGATGCAATACTAGAAAGAGTATCCTAGGAACATTTATGTGCCTAAGCACGACCGGCAAGATCTCCCAGGACTGATTACATGCATCTCCTCCACAATACCTTTAAAGAGCATCCCAAGAACATTTATGTGCCACAGCACGACCGACAAGATCTCTAAAGAGCATCCCAGGACTTATTACGAGCACATAGCTCAACCTCTCGGATCTCCAGGACTGATTACATGTGGATAGACAAAACCTTTAAAGAGCATCCCAAGAACATTTATGTGCCGCAGCACGACCGGCAAGATCTCTAAAGATCATCCCAGGACTAATTACGAGCACACAGCTCAACCTCTCAAATCTCCAGGACTGATTACATGTCTCCGTAGTAATACCTCATCCCAAGACTGATTACGAGCACACATCTCAACCTATCGGATATCTGAGGACTGATTACATACTACATAGCAATACCGAAAAGAGTACCCCAGGAACATTTATGTGCCACAGCACGATCGACAAGATCTCCTAGGACTGATTACATGTTATTTGCACAACCTGCCACATATCATCTCTAACCTCCAAGTATCAACGTGATACTCATGATCCAACGGATCATCATCGCACGAAGCATCATCCTGATGCTCATGATCATACTGATCATTATCACTGTACCATCCTGGTACATATCATTTGGAGCAACATCCCGAAGCTCATCATCATGATCATCCTGATCATATAATGCATCCACCTAATGCATACCAAGTATCTACCTGATACATATCATCATACATGATCTACCTGATCATACAATGTATCCACTTGATACATACACAGATATATGATCCACACAATGTATCCACCTGATACATATCAACATACATGATCTCAGTATCCACCTAATACATATAGATACATGGTCCAAGCATCCAACATGATGCATATACAAAATACATACAAATGATCCAACTGATCATATCTAGCATCCAACATGATGCATACATACATAAATGATTCAATTGATCATATCCAGCATCCAACATGATGCATATCTATCTAAATGATCCAACTGATCATAACAAGCATCCAACATGATGCATATATACATATACAGAGTAGTAACTGGAGCATCGTCTTGATGCTCATCATCCATGATCCTCCTGATCATCATAGCATCATCCTCTTCAGATCATCTCATTGTCCATGAAGCACAACCTAGATGCACATCATCCAGCACTTACACCACCAACATGGGATAACACATCTACCACCATTCGGGGAAGGCTCCAACCCTTACTTTTTCACCATGGGAGAACACATCTACCACCATGTGAAAAATGGCTCAGCAATTACATCACGACCAAGGGAGAACATATCAACCATGTCAGAAAAGCTCATGTGCATCTGCATCTTCCAGACTCATCACTTCCCTTTGGAAGGAACCTTGATCTGAAGTGCACCAAGCCTCTCTCTGAAGTACTCAAACTGCACTCTGGCCATTGGCTTGGTCAATACATCTGCAACCTGCTCATCCATCGCAACATACTCTGCTTCGGCTGTACTTAGTGCTACGTAGGACTGCTTCTTGCTAAACCAAGAGATCACACCTGATCCCATATTGAAACAACACCCAGAAGTGCTCTTCCTATCTGTAGCATTGCATCCCCAATCTGAATCAACATAAACCTGCAGGTTAAAATTTTGATTCGCATCGTACTTGAGCCCATAATCAATCGGATTAGATGGAGCATAACACAGAAGCTTCAGGTTCAATTCCATAGGTGTGGCCATAGCCTTGTAGTCCATCATCCCAAACCTCTTTAGGATCTCTACTGCATACTTCCCTCTTCCAAGGAAGATTCCATTTGCACTCTGCCACACCTTCATGCCAAAAACAAATAGTGCATCATCCCCAAGTTCTGCACACATATATGACTACACCATTCAAGAAAGTTGTCTTGAAATCCATCTGGTGTATCTTCTATTTCATCACTTTTATATTTCTTTATGCTGCCACCTGCAACATCCTTGATCTTGTAGATCCTCTTGGAAGTCACTACATACTACCCTCTGTGACTGCATCCCAAACATCTTCATGATCGACTGGTACTCCTCGATCATGGCATTCTTCCCAAATCCAAGGAACTTCAATATCTTCAATATTTTCAATAGATGACTTTGTTGCTGAACAAATGTTGTAGTCCTTCTTTTGTAGGTGATGGTATACGATCTTTCCTACACAACAAGTTAAATTGCATGATTAGAAAACATCTCATAGTTTTCAGAACAAATTCTTACACATAAAGAAATATGTCATACAGTCATGCAATTATCTTAGCCAATGCTTCAATACAACATTTATCCATATTCCATAACTTTCTATATGCCTTCCAATCTCTACTAGAATATTGTCAAGAGTGTGCACAACTCCTAACATGTCAGCAAAGAGGTTTCATTCTAGATAAGTAGCAATGGAATGTTGTACAGTTCCATAGGCCACTTACCCATGTATATTAGTAGTATATTGTTCATCAATGCAACTATTCTAATATGCATAATACACAACCTAATTCTAGGAACATAAGCATATACATCATTGAATAACATTATGTAAGAAATGACAATTCAAATACTTATCTTTGTTTGGTTGCTGGGTGGACTCCCTCTGAATCTTTGCAACTCCATTCTGATGTGGATTGTGAGAAGTAGTCAACTCCCTCTGAATATCTGCATCCTTGCAGAAACTACTGAAGTGTGCTCCTTTGCTTTCTTGCAGAAACAACTGGAGTGTGCTCCCTCTTGATCTTTGCTTCCTGGATTACCTGTCCTTGAACTTATATCCATCCTTAATCACTATGAATGCTTATTAGTATCATCTTGAGGTCTCATACATAATCACACATTTATTAGTATAATCTTAATACTATCAAAACACAATAATCTTAAACATGTATAGTCATGATCATTCATAGACAATAAACATTAGTATTCAAGGTTTCAGGGAAGTCTTCTTTTACTCATGCATATTCTTATTTGATCATAGGACTTTTCTTATTAGTTAAATCATCAATGCATAAACTCGTGATTACTCAAACCTATAACTTCATGATTCTTCTGGTTAGTCATATCATCAATTATGGTAAGAAACATAATATGTATACAACCATGACTATTCAAACCTATGACTTCATGAATAATCATTATCAACAACACAACAGTATAAGATCCTAACACAAGGTAGGATTCTAGCTTGATATAGGAAAAACATACCTGGATTAGCATGCTATCTAGTTATGTCTAACATACCCGCATAATTTCTTATGGTTCTCTTCAGTGACTTTTGCTAGTAACATGCGTGTCTCATAAGTTATCCATTGTAGAACCAAGTTATACATGCCTCGTAAGTAGATCTTCTAAGTGATCCATGACAATGGATGAATCTTTGTCCTCATGTCATCATGATCATATGTTCTTGAACTAGAACATGATTTGTCTTTCTTGGTGTACCTTTCATGTTAGTAGACAACATAAACCTCATACAACACCATAATGCATTAGTAAAATCATAAGTGTTAACACCCTAATCAATGAATATCTTCTATCATGCATTCATAATTTTGTTAAGGTGATACGAAAAATCTAAAATCAAGATTGTACTAACCGTAATAACATGAAGAAAAACATACCATAAACTTAATCATGAACAAATCTTGAAACATACCTCGATGAGTCATACCTGTCAAGATTGCTTGTAATCTTCTTATGGAAGGCCTTCACCTCATCTCCCTCTAAGACAGGAACTTCTTCACTTATGTAGGTGACCAATCCATCTTCTTCTAGGATTAACCCAATCCACTTGATTTGCAAGAACTGGACCTGGAGCTGGATTAGGGTTTCTCAGAGAAACCCCAAAAATTCAAACTTTGAATTTCAAACTTCTGAAAGGATAGAAATATGCGTCTTGATGAGCTGATCAAGCTGGTATATTCAGAATTTGAAAACTGCAAAGTTTCACTCCTCGAAATTGCCTTTTAGATTTCTGGATTCACTAGGGTGGACCCTGAATTAGGGTTTGAATTTCCCGGAGCTTCACCCAAACAAAAGATTTGATTCAAATCTCTAAGCTTCGATTTTTTTGAGGAGCTTCCAACCATGGTCACAGATTTCCAAAATTCCAATTTTTGCAGAAGCCCTAATTTTTCATCTTTCGGATCAAAGTTTCGAACTAGGGTTTGATCAAGCCCGGCCTTCTGCCCAACCAAAAAATCTGATCTTGGTCTCTAAATTTCGATTTTGATGAGTAGCATCCAGCCGTGGTCTCCGATTACAAAAATTCCAACTTTCTCCGAAGCCCTAAATTCTGGAAGCCATGAATGAAGGTACTCAAAAATAATTCTGTTTTGAAAGAAATATGTACCTAATTGTTTCTGGTGTAACTCTGAACTTTTCAATCCACAAGGTCTGAAACATTTTCCTGAGATAACCCAACCTATTATCTTTCCATCCCGACAGGTCTGACCTCAATTTGATTCTCTAAGTGAGAGTTATTCCAAGTGTCGCAACGTGACCTGTTTATGGGATAATACAGGAGAGCGCACTCGTACGACGTTCCACGTGTCACTAGTTCAACTTCGGACTCTGAAACCTTTTCTTGAGATAGTACAGTCTGTGTACTACCTATCACTATTTACGAAATTTCATTTGGAGCTTCCTATCCCAAGTTATGACCTTTTTGCCAAGGTCACCTGTTTTTGACTCAGATCTGAAAGAGGCAGAAACCCTATATTGTACAGATCATAAATCAAACAGTACAATGAATTAGAGTTTGTCCTTTGGACACAAGGTACATGGGGATCTGATATTCAACCTATAAAAGTTTCAGATCCGAAAAATTCACCAAAATGGATTTATAGTGAAAGTGCTACGTTGATTGGTTTTTGCTATATCAAGCCCTAACATCATAAGTGCAACAAGTGTCATGCATGCGATATCATACCTTCTTTCAGGCTAGCTCTGATACCATGTTAAATTTTCAGAATTTACTTCAATCTGATCTAGGATCTTAACTGAGAGAACAGCATGTACAGCAAATCTACAGCATATCAATCATGGACACAATAATGCAAGCACACAAGAGACACAGAGTTTACTTGGGGAAAACCATAAAGGTGAAAAACCCCAATAACTTCCTCAGAGATAGATAGAGCAATGATACAACCAGAATACAAGAGATAGTCTTCTCCTAGCAACAGAGCCTCCTCCTCCACAAGTGCGCCACTCTCCCAAGTGTGAGTGAGAGAATAGAATGTGTAAAATGAGAGAGACACACTCTCTATTTATACACTAACTTGACTTGACTTTTACTCAACTAGGTTGGCCTCAACTTAACCACTTAACATAATGCTAACTGGGCTGACCCCCACTAGGGTGGTCTAATAACCCTTTGACCCACATGGCCGACCCCCAATAGGGTGTTCTAATGACCCTTTGACCCACATGACTTATACAGGGCCGACCCCAACAAGGTGGTCTAATAACCCATCAAGTATAAGTTACGACACTTACAATATAAATGACGACACTTCCGTATAGAGGAATAATAACATCGCTATAGGAATACAATATACATATATGTGAAATACATTCTGAAGTTACATATACATCAACACTATGCCCTCCTACCACTCCGACTAATGCCCCCGACCGAAAAGAATACGTTGGGGACATAACAATTAATTGTTCCAAATCCGATGTAACACCTCCAAAAATAATAAATGTTTAATTATTTCGGTTGGAAAAAGACAATTAAAAGAAATTATTATTATTTTATTATTTTTGACTGAAAAGTCAAAAATAAAACAATTGTATTTGAGAATATTTTTATTTTATTAAAATATAATAAAACTGGAGACAAGAATGGATCTAGCTGTTGAAGAGTGTTTGCTAAACTACAATAGGAAAATGACAACTGGCTGAAACTGTAATAGATGCAGGAGTCATTATCCCTTAAAATCAGGTCACCACTCCTATTTGAGTGCTAAAGAGAAGGAGGCTCATAAATGACCAAGTCCTAGGCAAACTACTATGAATAGTAGGTCCATGAGCAGCAGGAGGCTATCATTGGACAGGGATTTACATTGCAATGCAAGAGATGGAGCCTTGAGGAATTTTGCTCTTGTAGTTCAGCGAACATTCTCGGGGTTTCTGGAGCTTGACTGCTCCAGGCATTGGTTGGGTGGAACAGCGAAACCATTCTTGTTTTCCCAACTTTGGTGACAGGTTCTTGTTCTACACTATAGAATAGTTTTTTTTTTAAATTTTATTCTGCAAAATCCTTTACATTTAAATCGATTTGTTACTGTAATGCATCTTAGTCGTGAAATCTTCTAGTAATTTACAGAATCACATTAGTTGATAATTGTTTCAGATGTTCGTGAGAACTTAGGTTAGTTTAGCAATTAAATTTTCCATTATTAACTCAGGATTTAAATTAAGAGGGATTTTTGTAACTGAGTACTATTTTTCTTGCACATGTATTTATCTATGTTCATCCACTTGTGTTTCCTCTTTTAAAATAGCCAAATCGTCTTATTTCAGACTTGACTTTCGAGTATATAGACTCGTATGAAAACAAAGCACTAGCATCGAAACACATCATTCACTCTAGCATCATAATAGGAAATCCACACAAAGGTTATTCGACAGACTCCCTTTTTGCAATCAAAAGGAGTCTAGGGTAGAGTAAAATGATCATGTAAAAGTGCATAAACCAATCTTACTATAGTCAATCTGAAGTTTACAATTTTATTAAAACCCTAAACTTTGCAACTAAAATAGGAATTCTAGAGCCAACATTAATTAATTATAAAGTTGAAGTCATGGCAAATCGAGCTGAGAGCTTTCTGCACAAACGCAGTTAGACTTACGAAAGCCTAAACCCGATTAGGTTTGATGTAACGTACCCTAAATTATACAAGTAAGTATTATGGGAAAAATTTGATAAAATAAAACCTTTTCATTGAATTTGCTCAAGTATAAAAATATTTGCGATAAGAACCACGTCTCCAAATTTGTCCACCTTGCATCAGAAACATTTATAACAACCTCTATAATCCATTCTATGTAAATGTAACGTACCCAAATTTATGAGTTTAGTAATCTTTGAATAATTTCATGAGTACCATTGGCTTTAACTTCCTTAATAAACATCACATGAAATAGGCCTCTTTAGACATTACATTAATTTATGCTAAAAACCTCAATCTATTAAATTAATATGTTAAACTAAAACAATTCAATTTATTGCGAACTTTGTATACATAAAGCAAGTAGATTTCTCAAATCAACATGTGTAACTATTTAATTTATCCCTTGCTTGCAACCACACTCTGAACTTACTAATAGTATATTGCTTCAACTACGATGACCCACAACACATTTTAAGGTGTAAGACAATTTCGACAAAATGTACATTTTAATCATGACAACTACCATTAAGACAACTCACATAAATGAGACCATAAAATCATCACAAAAATAAATAGACATAAAGTGCACATATAGACAAGGAGACCATTTTACCGTGGTTCACCCGACTCTTGGGCTACGTCCACAAAAGCAGAATTATATATTAATATTATTGTCCAAAAATGGAGAGATTACATTCCGCAACGTAGATGCTACCTTTCTACTTTCAAATCTCTTTTCCTCGAGAGCATTTCCAATAATTCAGAAGTGATGCGCAATGCCAATAGACAATGCGTCTATTCTGGGTTTCACAAGCAACATATCAATATATGAAATGGTGTAACTAAAACGTTTTCATTGGGCAACTCAAAGAGACAGTGAATCTAATTTAAAGCAAACATAGTAATGGCAGATCCTCTTAAAGAGGGATCGCCCAACCTGAGACAATTGCAACATTGTAACCAAATCCTAAATTCTTTATAAGCAATAATCTAAACAATATAAATAATATTCAAAAGTCTATGTACCTTTTCTAGCTTATCATGAATATTGCAGACAGAAAACATATCCCTTTAGCTTTCCTTCCCCAAACGCGATATAGCAAACAACTAAACAGGGTCTAGTGCTTTGCAGAGATAGAACAATCGTGAAAACAATACATCCCAACAATGCAATTCCATAACAGCAGAAAATCCAAACAACACGCTCAGAATGCATTCGTATTCAACACCTAGAGATCTAGATCAAAGATCCCATTGAACACCGTCACCATAAAAGGTATCATACCACCATCGGTAGGGTCAGATCGCATAGCTTAGCTTAGCATAAAATAAATTAAAAATTTCGTCCACCAGCAGAAACGATTCTAGGGAGAATCATCCTACTCAAATTGCGATCGAGCTCTTGACGATTCGTTCTATCCCACTACAACCCTAATCTGGTAAATCTGATTTCCAATGGGTTTTCCCAGCATCATTGTGAAAATTAACTCACAACAACGAACATAGATCCGAAAATCCCGCATCAAGCGATTTCATTCCACAGAGAAGAACACGAATTCGATCTGGAATTAGGTGCAGGCTAAGACCATCAATCACGCAGAAATCAACATGGACATTTAATAGGGTATCCAGGCAAATGAAAATACACAAACGATTTTCAAAACAATAGGTCGCTTAAGGATATTCTCTACAGTACACAACGTTTTACCATAGGCAGATCCTGCAAGCACTATCCACCGAGAACTGTATAGACAACCTAATGCCATGTCCAAAGGAGAGCCACATATGCTCCACTACAGCCCAGGCACCCAAGGTAAGAGCACTTCTTTTTGTTCCTTCGGAAGCTTAAACGTAGGCTGAGTTTTAAAGGTAAGGATTTTATATTTGCTTCAGAATACTTGGGACGTCAATAGATGATTGAATGGAAAGTGAGAGCTAGAGTTACAATCGGTTTCACAAATCTGGGAGCATTGACACGATTTAATAATAATGAGATTTTAAGGAGTAACAATGAATCGTTTTATGATAAAGGAACGCCAATAAAGAATGTGATCGACACAAATTTAAGAACAATTATAAAATCTGTAATTAATAAACAAAGAATCGATATGGAGATGATGCACCAGGAAATTACCAATCTATAAGCAGAACAGGATAATACAAAATTTGATCTATTATATCTCTGAAACGCCGATTGGGTTTCTTCCACAGAGAGAAAATCAAGGTCACTTCAATGGGTTCTCATATTTTCGGGTAGGCAACTACAACTGGTGAATACAATTCACACTCATATGTAATATCAATTTAAGACACAAATTGGGGATCGGCTTTTGAGATTGAACCTCAAAATCGATCTCTGTCCATTTCGTTCCACTAACATTATATGCAACTACCACTAGTGAATACGATTCACACTTATATTTAATGTCAATTTAAGATACAAATTGGGGATCGGCTTTTGAGATTGAACCTCAAAATCGATCTCTGTCCATTTCATTCCACTAACATTCTATGCAACTACCACTGGTGAATACGATTCACACTTATATTTAATGTCAATTTAAGATACAAATTGGGGATCGGCTTTTGAGATTGAACCTCAAAATCGATCTCTGTCCATTTCATTCCACTAACATTATATGCAACTACCACTGGTGAATACGATTCACACTTATATTTAATGTCAATTTAAGATACAAATTGGGGATCGGCTTTTGAGATTGAACCTCAAAATCGATCTCTGTCCATTTCATTCCACTAACATTCTATGCAACTACCACTGGTGAATACGATTCACACTTATATTTAATGTCAATTTAAGATACAAATTGGGGATCTCTGTCTAGCGAGATTTAGTATATATCAATTGAAAACAAAAACAGAGGTTTGACAGAGATCTTGGATCTGTCAACAAGATTTAATATATATCAATCAATAGCAAAGACAGAGATGTAACAGAGGGAAAGAAAAACGACCACACCTGGGAATCTCGATCTCAAGTGAAAATGAAATAGGCAATTTCTTCAACTAACACGGTGATAAATTATGCAGGAAGAAGATTATAACACTATGGAGATATTAACCTCAGAAGGGCTCGATATGTAACCTATCAGTCTTTTATAGTCACATTAATTCGCTTGCAAACCAGAACAGAGATCTATGAAAACATGCCATGGTTACAATACAAAATCAAACCAGAGTGCAAGAAACAATATAAACTGATAGATCTCTATTCTCAAATGAATTAAATTCCAAGCGATCTATTTAGGCAGAGGTGTACCCGAGGAGTAGTGGGGATCGAGTTCTTCATAGAGCTGCCATACCCTGTTCTCAGCAAACCCTGCTTTAACGTCAACTCTTTTCCCCTCCATATCTTGGCCAACCTCCCCCCCCTGTTGTAGCTGTGACCTCTAGTTATAAATCAACGTTGTTACTCTTGGAGAGTCCGCCCAAGATCTCGAATCCCTCATTAATTAGGGCGCGAAAGTCAAGGCTCGATGGTGTATTGAATTTGCCACTCTCATCAAGCATTAGTCTCTCCTTTATTTTGGGAATCATGTTTCCTCCGATGAGAGCCTCATAATTTCATTAACTTTAGTGTAAATCCTATCTATATACCTACGTGCTCTAAACTACTCACGTGTAACTATTTTTTTAGTCTCCTCGGTTTATATCAACCATTACAAATTTTTTTTTATATATATATATATTTTTTTTAATACTAAGGACTTAAAAGGAGGGATATCACATCCTCCTCCCCTTAAGAATAACACCGTCCTCGGTGTTCAACAAATTCTCTCCCGTTCTCGCTTCCACCTTTGCTCACTTTCTCATTTCTATTTGATCGTTTTCAAATTCCCAAAATTTCCGAAGCTGTTATCGCTCATAACCTATTATTTTGTGCGATACAACATTTGTAATTCATGGAAACCTTTAACTTTTGTTTGTGCTTTATTATCACAAGCATACACGCATTCAATTTTCCCAGGGTGTAGACTGTTAATTTAATCAAAACATATCATTCACTTGATCCAAGAAGTTCTTGCCTAACACCTTAGTGTTCACACAACAAATATTTCATTCATGTCTTGCCTAACACCTTAGTGCTCACGCAACAAACATTTCTTTCATATCTTGCCTAGCACCTTAGTGCTCACGCAGCAATTCTTTCGTAGATTTCTTGCCTAACACCATAGTGCTCACGCAGCAATACTTTCTCTCATGCATACTAAGCAGCGTCCTGCCTCCCGCATATGCATTTTCTTTATAGCTTGCCTAGGTCTTATTGCCAGCTGATTCCCCAAGAATCCTAGTGGCTGTCCAATCCCTGATTGTTAGGGAATGTCTCAGTGCCATTATCGCACTCTTTACACATTTCCCCTCAAACCTTCTCGCTTGAGTCCCAGAATTTATTTCCTCCAAGCCACCTTGCTTGAGTCACAACAATCCTCTTTCAAATTAATTAATTATTTCATCATATTACGTTCTGCAATCATATGATTACTCTGACCAATCTGGGTCGAGTTCTTTATTCAACAATAATTAACAAAATTTTAAAAGAATAAGTAACAATTGTGATGTGAATCTAAATTCTTTCACCACCTTATTTGACCATGTATAATATTTATGCTCTTACCTTTTCACAAGCTCCACATAAATTCGACCATCTGTCCAATTTCACTTGTTAGTATCACCTAAAAAAAAGAGTCGAATTATTGTAAGAAGATCTCTTCCTGAAATAGAAAATCATCTTTCTTACCACAATATTTATACGTGATCATATAAGATATCCTTTCCTACTACACATAAGCTAGCTTATAGGTTACATAATGTTTTGAACACAATATAACATTCTTACTAGGATGATTCATGGACGCTATGAATGTTAGATTTTACCCTTTCCATACAATCCCTATTTTTAGTTATACAACATTTCTCTGTATACACTAACATCATATAGGTAATAACCGAATGTCAAAACATACTTGCATACCTTATAAGGATAACCATGTTCATTTATACGGCCGACCGCATGTCTCCTTATCATAAGGTCCTCATATGTCGAGGAACCAATTTACTAGTATCCTCCCGTATTAGTATTGCACTAAATATCAATCTGTATATCCCACATTTACCTGTTGCTAGTTGTAAGGAAGTGATGTGTAAGAATAAACTTGTTTGACAACATATTCAGAATGTTAGTCGTATAAAGATAATTAAATCATAAGAACAACTATATATGTAACATGTGCCTAAACATCATTTTTACTTGTTTCATAAAATCTTATACATCGATTACTATTTTAAGGATTGCTTCTGATCTACGATGGAAATTCCATGTCATCAGTGGTTTCCTTAACTCATAATAATTATAAAACAATCATTCCTTTCAGCAACATAAAGATGCCGGACACTTACAGCGTCCTTCTAACATGCATCACCATTTCATGTTGGTTGTATATTTCCAATACCCTTTTCATACCACAACATACTCTTTGACAACACTTGATTTGCATCTACACGATCATTACGTGAACAACCATAATTTATCCCTTAACAAAATCATTTTGACCAAACATATAATTGTACATGGTTAGCAAGTCATCGTGAATCTTGAACAAATAAAAGTATAAGTTTTATAACCATCACTCATCGTTCCCAACATCTATCTTAAGGATTACTGGAATAAGAAGTTGTAAAAAGGAAACATGCATTTTCATCATATGCACCCTATTAACTAATAGAATACACATGCATACTTTTTAAGTGTTTATAACCCTTTTGTCCTTTTGTTGAACTAACAAGCAAGGTATAAGAATGCTCTAATGTCTCACATTCAGTATCGTAATCACTTATCCTATACCTTAATCTTCTAAAGTGAAATTGATTTTTCAAGGAGACTCTTGACAATTTTTTCTCATTGGCAACTCCAGATAAAAAAAAAAATATATATATATATATATATATAGTAACAAAGACTGTTCATTTGTGGAAGTACACTCAGGTGAAGAACATGCTAACTTCCTTCTCAAGGTAGTAAATGTTTAGACTACATTCTTGCTCCATTTGTCATTCAATCAACCGAACACATTTAAACTTCGAAGATTTGTAAACAACAAATTCCAATAATTATATTTCGCACAAGAAAGGATATAACTTTTTACATCATTTCCTATCAGGGTGATATAGTTTATTTCATAAGAGAACCACACATCTCCATATACTAGTTATGAAAATACTTATCTAAACTTCTTCTCCTTTGGTTTTATCTAAGAGGAGCATCATCCCTTCAGAAAGAATATGTATTGTAGTTATCAAAACAAGATAATATCGTCATAAATTCTATATAGTACTTAACTTTTCTACTCAAAATTGAGGGAAACTTACCAACTCCTTTAGTCATTTTCACCCTTCCACATCTATGTGGTCAATATTCTAATAATCTCCAGTTTGTATAATATTCTTCTTGCATGTCGGATCATTGACGAGTTTTATCTTACAGATGTCTATCCATGTAGTAAGTAGGGCATTTTCTAGTCATCGAACACATCCATCGTTAGGAGTTTCTAAGTAAACCATTAAAGTTAATTCCTTTAACCTTTAATGATACATTTTGTCTTTCATAATGCAGATGATCCTTATACATGATAGTGGATGATCAATATCATTCAATCCAATAAACTGTCAAATTTCAGTATGTAAATAAAGCACAACATACTAGACTAGAGATGAAAGTGGAACTCATATACTTACAGTTTAATCAGACGAGTTTTGGTTGGAATTCCACAATGAATTGCTTCGTCACGATATTTCCATATTCCCCTTAGTTCCTTCTTGGAGAACTCGATGATTAATTTGGATAGTATACTGTCGTCCATTAGTCCCATGCATCAAAACACAATTTGTTTGTTAGTTTCGAAACCCTCATATTTATTTACCTTATGTTGAGCCCCTATACGCCCGAGTGCTGAAACCTCAGCTCTGATACCATATGTAACGTACCCTAAATTATACAAGTAACTATTATGGGAAAATTTGATAAAATAAAACATTTTCATTGAATTTGCTCAAGTATAAAAATATTTGCGATAAGAACCACGTCTCCAAATTTTTCCACCTTGCATCAGAAACATTTATAACAACCTCTATAATCCATTCTATGTAAATGTAACGTACCCAAATTTATGAGTTTAGTAATCTTTGAATAATTTCATGAGTACCATTGGCTTTAACTTCCTTAATAAACATCACATGAAATAGGCCTCTTTAGACATTACATTAATTTATGCTAAAAACCTCAATCTATTAAATTAATATGTTAAACTAAAACAATTCAATTTATTGCGAACTTTGTATACATAAAGCAAGTAGATTTCTCAAATCAACATGTGTAACTATTTAATTTATCCCTTGCTTGCAACCACACTCTGAAATTACTAAT
This sequence comes from Larix kaempferi, assembly GCA_027924585.1. NCBI lineage: Eukaryota > Viridiplantae > Streptophyta > Pinopsida > Pinales > Pinaceae > Larix > Larix kaempferi. Next base: position 27,347,948 of record BSBM01000074.1, on the reverse strand, counting down.
AGTATATTGCTTCAACTACGATGACCCACAACACATTTTAAGGTGTAAGACAATTTCGACAAAATGTACATTTTAATCATGACAACTACCATTAAGACAACTCACATAAATGAGACCATAAAATCATCACAAAAATAAATAGACATAAAGTGCACATATAGACAAGGAGACCATTTTACCGTGGTTCACCCGACTCTTGGGCTACGTCCACAAAAGCAGAATTATATATTAATATTATTGTCCAAAAATGGAGAGATTACATTCAGCAACGTAGATGCTGCCTTTCTACTTTCAAAGCTCTTTTCCTCGAGAGCATTTCCAATAATTCAGAAGTGATGCGCAATGCCAATAGACAATGCGTATATTCTGGGTTTCACAAGCAACATATCAATATATGAAATGGCGGAACTAAAACATTTTCATTGGGCAACTCAAAGAGACAGTGAATCTAATTTAAAGCAAACATAGTAATGGCAGATCCTCTTAAAGAGGGATCGCCCAACCTGAGACAATTGCAACATTGTAACCAAATCCTAAATTCTTTATAAGCAATAATCTAAACAATATAAATAATGTTCAAAAGTGTATGTACCTTTTCTTGCTTATCATGAATATTGTAGACAGAAAACATATCCCTTTAGCTTTCCTTCCCCAAACGCGATATAGCAAACAACTAAACAGGGTCTAGTGCTTTGCAGAGATAGAACAATCGTGAAAACAATACATCCCAACAATGCAATTCCATAACAGCAGAAAATCCAAACAACACGCTCAGAATGCATTCGTATTCAACACCTAGAGATCTAGATCGAAGATCCCATTCAACACCGTCACCATAAAAGGTATCATAACACCATCGGTAGGGTCAGATCGCATAGCTTAGCTTAGCATAAAATAAATTAAAAATTCCGTCCACCAGCAGAAACGATTCTAGGGAGAATCATCCTACTCAAATTGCGATCGAGCTCTTGACGAGTTGTTCTATCCCACTACAACCCTAATCTGGTAAATCTGATTTCCAATGGGTTTTCCTAGCATCATTGTGAAAATTAACTCACAACAACGAACATAGATCCGAAAATCCAGCATCAAGCGATTTCATTCCACAGAGAAGAACACGAATTCGATTTGGAATTAGGTGCAGGCTAAGACCATCAATCATGCAGAAATCAACATGGACATTTAATAGGGCATCCAGGAAAATGAAAATACACAAACGATTTTCAAAACAATAGGTCGCTTAAGGATATTCTCTACAGTACACAACGTTTTACTATAGGCAGATCCTGCAAGCACTATCCACCGAGAACTGTATAGACAACCTAATGCCATGTCCAAAGGAGAACCACATATGCTCCACTACAGCCCAGGCACCCAAGGTAAGAGCACTTCTTTTTGTTCCTTCAGAAGCTTAAACGTAGGCTGAGTTTTAAAGGTAAGGATTTTATATTTGCTTCAGAATACTTGGGACGTCAATAGATGATTGAATGGAAAGTGAGAGCTAGAGTTACAATCGGTTTCACAAATCTGGGAGCATTGACACGATTTAATAATAATGAGATTTTAAGGAGTAACAACAAATCGTTTTATGATAAAGGAACGCCAATAAAGAATGGGATCGACACAAATTTAAGAACAATTATAAAATCTGTAATTAATAAACAAAGAATCGATATGGAGATGATGCACCAGGAAATTACCAATCTATAAGCAGAATAGGATAATACAAAATTTGATCTATTATATCTCTGAAACGCCGATTGGGTTTCTTCCACAGAGAGAAAATCAAGGTCACTTCAATGGGTTCTCATATTTTCGGGTAGGCAACTACAACTGGTGAATACGATTCACACTCATATGTAATATCAATTTAAGACACAAATTGGGGATCGGCTTTTGAGATTGAACCTCAAAATCGATCTCTGTCCATTTCGTTCCACTAACATTATATGCAACTACCACTGGTGAATACGATTCACACTTATATTTAATGTCAATTTAAGATACAAATTGGGGATCGGCTTATGAGATTGAACCTCAAAATCGATCTCTGTCCATTTCATTCCACTAACATTCTATGCAACTACCACTGGTGAATACGATTCACACTTATATTTAATGTCAATTTAAGATACAAATTGGGGATCGGCTTTTGAGATTTAACCTCAAAATCGATCTCTGTCCATTTCGTTCCACTAACATTATATGCAACTACCACTGGTGAATACGATTCACACTTATATTTAATGTCAATTTAAGATACAAATTGAGGATCGGCTTTTGAGATTGAACCTCAAAATCGATCTCTGTCCATTTCATTCCACTAACATTCTATGCAACTACCACTGGTGAATACGATTCACACTTATATTTAATGTCAATTTAAGATACAAATTGGGGATCTCTGTCTAGTGAGATTTAGTATATATCAAATGATAACAAAAACAGAGGTTTGACAGAGATCTTGGATCTGTCAACAAGATTTAATATATATCAATCAATAGCAAAGACAGAGATGTAACAGAGGGAAAGAAAAACGACCACACATGGGAATCTCGATCTCAAGTGAAAATGAAATAGGCAATTTCTTAAACTAACACGGTGATAAATTATGCAGGAAGAAGATTATAACACTATGGCGATCTTAACCTCAGAAGGGCTCGATATGTAACCTGTCAGTCTTTTATAGTCACATTAATTCGCTTGCAAACCAGAATAGAGATCTATGAAAACATGCCATGGTTACAATACAAAATCAAACCAGAGTGCAAGAAACAATATAAACTGATAGATCTCTATTCTCAAATGAATTAAATTCCAAGCGATCTATTTAGGAAGAGGTGTACCCGAGGAGTAGTGGGGATCGAGTTCTTCATAGAGCCGCCATACCCTGTTCTTAGCAAACCCTGCTTTAACGTCAACTCTTTTCCCCTCCATATCTTGGCCAACCTCCCCCCCTGTTGTAGCTGTGACCTCTAGTTATAAATCAATGTTGTTACTCTTGAAGAGTCTGCCCAAGATCTCGAATCCCTCCTTAATTAGGGCGCGAAAGTCAAGGCTCGATGGTGTATTGAATTTGCCACTCTCATCAAGCATTAGTCTCTCCTTTATTTTGGGAATCATGTTTCCTCCGATGAGAGCCTCATAATCTCATTAACTTTAGTGTAAATCCTATCTATATACCTACGTGCTCTAAACTACTCACGTGTAACTATTTTTTTAGTCTCCTCGGTTTATATCAACCATTACAAATTTTATATATATATATATATATATATATTTTTAATACTAAGGACTTAAAAGGAGGGATATCACATCCTCCTCCCCTTAAGAATAACACCGTCCTCGTTGTTCAACAAATTCTCTCCCATTCTCGCTTCCACCTTTGCTCACTTTCTCATTTCTATTTGATCGTTTTCAAATTCCCAAAATTTTCGAAGCTGTTATCGCTCATAACTTATTATTTTGTGCGATACAACATTTGTAATTCATGGAAACCTTTAACTTTTGTTTGTGCTTTATTATCACAAGCATACACGCATTAAATTTTCCCAGGGTGTAGACTGTTAATTTAATCAAAACATATCATTCACTTGATCCAAGAAGTTCTTGCCAAACACCTTAGTGTTCACACAACAAATATTTCATTCATGTCTTGCCTAACACCTTAGTGCTCACGCAGCAAACATTTCTTTCATATCTTGCCCAACACCTTAGTGCTCACGCAGCAATTCTTTCGGAGATTTCTTGCCTAACACCATAGTGCTCATGCAGCAATACTTTCTCTCATGCATACTAAGCAGCGTCCTGCCTCCCGCATATGCATTTTCTTTATAGCTTGCCTAGGTCTTATTGCCAGCTGATTCCCCAAGAATCCTAGTGGCTGTCCAATCCCTGATTGTTAGGGAATGTCTCAGTGCCATTATCGCACTCTTTACACATTTCCCCTCAAACCTTCTCGCTTGAGTCCCAGAATTTATTTCCTCCAAGCCACCTTGCTTGAGTCACAACAATCCTCTTTCAAATTAATCAATTATTTCATCATATTACGTTCTGCAATCATATGATTACTCTGACCAATCTGGGTCGAGTTCTTTATTCAACAATAATTAACAAAATTTTAAAAGAATAAGTAACAATTGTGATGTGAATCTAAATTCTTTCACCACCTTATTTGACCATGTATAATATTTATGCTCTTACCTTTTCACAAGCTCCACATAAATTCGACCATCTGTCCAATTTCACTTGTTAGTATCACCTAAAAAAAAGAGTCGAATTATTGTAAGAAGATCTCTTCCTGAAATAGAAAATCATCTTTCTTACCACAATATTTATACGTGATCATATAAGATATCCTTTCCTACTACACATAAGCTAGCGTATAGGTTACATAATGTTTTGAACACAATATAACATTCTTACTAGGATGATTCATGGACACTATGAATGTTAGATTTTACCCTTTCCATACAATCCCTATTTTTAGTTATACAACATTTCTCTGTATACACTAACATCATATAGGTAATAACCGAATGTCAAAACATACTTGCATACCTTATAAGGATAACCATGTTCATTTATACGGCCGACGCATGTCTCCTTATCATAAGGTCCTCATATGTCGAGTAACCAATTTACTGGTATCCTCCCGTATTAGTATTGCACTAATTATCAATCTGTATATCCCACATTTACCTGTTGCTAGTTGTAAGGAAGTGATGTGTAGGAATAAACTTGTTTGACAACATATTCAGAATGTTAGTCGTATAAAGATAATTAAATCATAAGAACAACTATATATGTAACATGTGCCTAAACATCATTTTTACTTGTTTCATAAAATCTTATACATCGATTACTATTTTAAGGATTGCTTCTGATCTACGATGGAAATTCCATGTCATCAGTGGTTTCCTTAACTCATAATAATTATAAAACAATCATTCCTTTCGGCAACCTAAAGATGTCGGACACTTACAGCGTCCTTCTAACGTGCATCACCATTTCATGTTGGTTGTATATTTCCAATACCCTTTTCGTACCTCAACATACTCTTTGACAACACTTGATTTCCATCTACACGATCATTACGTGAACAACCATAATTTATCCCTTAACAAAATCATTTTGACCAAACAGATAATTGTACATGGTTAGCAAGTCATCGTAAATCTTGAACAAATAAAAGTATAAGTTTTATAACCATCACTCATCGTTCCCAACATCTATCTTAAGGATTACTGGAATAAGAAGTTGTAAAAAGGAAACATGCATTTTCATCATATGCACCCTATTAACTAATAGAATACACATGCATACTTTTTAAGTGTTTATAACCCTTTTGTCCTTTTGTTGAACTAACAAGCAAGGTATAAGAATGCTCTAATGTCTCACATTCAGTATCGTAATCACTTATCCTATACCTTCATCTTCTAAAGTGAAATTGATTTTTCAAGGAGACTCTTGACAATTTTTTCTCATTGGCAACTCCAGATAAAAAAAATATATATATATATATAGTAACAAAGACTCTTCATTTGTGGAAGTACACTCAGGTGAAGAACATGCTAACTTCCTTCTCAAGGTAGTAAATGTTTAGACTACATTCTTGCTCCATTTGTCATTCAATCAACCGAACACATTTAAACTTTGAAGATTTGTAAACAACAAATTCCAATAATTATATTTCGCACAAGAAAGGATATAACTTTTTACATCATTTCCTATCAGGGTGATATAGTTTATTTCATAAGAGAACCACACATCTCCATATACTAGTTATGAAAATACTTATCTAAACTTCTTCTCCTTTGGTTTTATCTAAGAGGAGCATCATCCCTTCAGAAAGAATATGTATTGTAGTTATCAAAACAAGATAATATCGTCATAAATTCTATATAGTTCTTAACTTTTCTACTCAAAATTGAGGGAAACTTACCAACTCCTATAGTCATTTTCAACCTTCCACATCTATGTGGTCAATATTCTAATAATCTCCAGTTTGTATAATATTCTTCTTGGATGTCGGATCATCAACGAGTTTTATCTTACAGATGTCTATCCATGTAGTAAGTAGGGCATTTTCTAGTCATCGAACACATCCATCGTTAGGAGTTTCTAAGTAAACCATTAAAGTTAATTCCTTTAACCTTTAATGATACATTTTGTCTTTCATAATGCGGATGATCCTTATACATGATAGTGGATGATCAATATCATTCAATCCAATAAACTGTCAAATTTCAGTATGTAAATAAAGCACAACATACTAGACTAGAGATGAAAGTGGAACTCATATACTTACAGTTTAATCAGACGAGTTTTGGTTGGAATTCCACAATGAATTGCTTCGTCACGATATCTCCATATTCCCCTTAGTTCCTTCTTGGAGAACTCGATGATTAATTTGGATAGTATACTCTCGTCCATTAGTCCCATGCATCAAAACACAATTTGTTTGTTAGTTTCGAAACCCTCATATTTATTTACCTTATGTTGAGCCCCTATAGGCCCGAGTGCTGAAACCTCAGCTCTGATACCATATGTAACGTACCCTAAATTATACAAGTAAGTATTATGGGAAAAATTTGATAAAATAAAACCTTTTCATTGAATTTGCTCAAGTATAAAAATATTTGCGATAAGAACCACGTCTCCAAATTTTTCCACCTTGCATCAGAAACATTTATAACAACCTCTATAATCCACCTTTCATGAGTACCATTGGCTTTAACTTCCTTAATAAACATCACATGAAATAGGCCTCTTTAGACATTACATTAATTTATGCTAAAAACCTCAATCTATTAAATTAATATGTTAAACTAAAACAATTCAATTTATTGCGAACTTTGTATACATAAAGCAAGTAGATTTCTCAAATCAACATGTGTAACTATTTAATTTATCCCTTGCTTGCAACCACACTCTGAACTTACTAATAGTATATTGCTTCAACTACGATGACCCACAACACATTTTAAGGTGTAAGACAATTTCGACAAAATGTACATTTTAATCATGACAACTACCATTAAGACAACTCACATAAATGAGACCATAAAATCATCACAAAAATAAATAGACATAAAGTGCACATATAGACAAGGAGACTATTTTACCGTGGTTCACCCGACTCTTGGGCTACGTCCACAAAAGCAGAATTATATATTAATATTAATGTCCAAAAATGGAGAGATTACATTCCGCAACGTAGATGCCGCCTTTCTACTTTCAAAGCTCTTTTCCTCGAGAGCATTTCCAATAATTCAGAAGTGATGCGCAATGCCAATAGACAATGCGTCTATTCTGGGTTTCACAAGCAACATATCAATATATGAAATGGCGGAACTAAAACGTTTTCATTGGGCAACTCAAAGAGACAGTGAATCTAATTTAAAGCAAACATAGTAATGGCAGATCCTCTTAAAGAGGGATCGCCCAACCTGAGACAATTGCAACATTGTAACCAAATCCTAAATTCTTTATAAGCAATAATCTAAACAATATAAATAATGTTCAAAAGTCTATGTACCTTTTCTTGCTTATCATGAATATTGCAGACAGAAAACATATCCCTTTAGCTTTCCTTCCCCAAACGCGATATAGCAAACAACTAAACAGGGTCTAGTGCTTTGCAGAGATAGAACAATCGTGAAAACAATACATCCCAACAATGCAATTCCATAACAGCAGAAAATCCAAACAACACGCTCAGAATGCATTCGTATTCAACACCTAGAGATCTAGATCGAAGATCCCATTCAACACCGTCACCATAAAAGGTATCATACCACCATCGATAGGGTCAGATCGCATAGCTTAGCTTAGCATAAAATAAATTAAAAATTCCGTCCACCAGCAGAAACGATTCTAGGGAGAATCATCCTACTGAAATTGCGATCGAGCTCTTGACGAGTCGTTCTATCCCACTACAACCCTAATCTGGTAAATCTGATTTCCAATGGGTTTTCCCAGCATCATTGTGAAAATTAACTCACAACAACGAACATAGATCCGAAAATCCCGCATCAAGCGATTTCATTCCACAGAGAAGAACACGAATTCGATCTAGAATTAGGTGCAGGCTAAGACCATCAATCACGTAGAAATCAACATGGACATTTAATAGGGCATCCAGGCAAATGAAAATACACCAACGATTTTCAAAACAATAGGTCGCTTAAGGATATTCTCTACAGTACACAACGTTTTACCACAGGCAGATCCTGCAAGCACTATCCACCGAGAACTGTATAGACAACCTAATGGCATGTCCAAAGGAGAGCCACATATGCTCCACTACAGCCCAGGCACCCAAGGTAAGAGCACTTCTTTTTGTTCCTTCGGAAGCTTAAACGTAGGCTGAGTTTTAAAGGTAAGGATTTTATATTTGCTTCAGAATACTTGGGACGTCAATAGATGATTGAATGGAAAGTGAGAGCTAGAGTTACAATCGGTTTCACAAATCTGGGTGCATTGACACGATTTAATAATAATGAGATTTTAAGGAGTAACAACAAATCGTTTTATGATAAAGGAACGCCAATAAAGAATGGGATCGACACAAATTTAAGAACAATTATAAAATCTGTAATTAATAAACAAAGAATCGATATGGAGATGATGCACCAGGAAATTACCAATCTATAAGCAGAACAGGATAATACAAAATTTGATCTATTATATCTCTGAAACGCCGATTGGGTTTCTTCCACAGAGAGAAAATCAAGGTCACTTCAATGGGTTCTCATATTTTCGGGTAGGCAACTACAACTAGTGAATACGATTCACACTCATATGTAATATCAATTTAAGACACAAATTGGGGATCGGCTTTTGAGATTGAACCTCAAAATCGATCTCTGTCCATTTCGTTCCACTAACATTATATGCAACTACCACTGGTGAATACGATTCACACTTATATTTAATGTCAATTTAAGATACAAATTGGGGATCGGCTTTTGAGATTGAACCTCAAAATCGATCTCTGTCCATTTCATTCCACTAACATTCTATGCAACTACCACTGGTGAATACGATTCACACTTATATTTAATGTCAATTTAAGATACAAATTGGGGATCGGCTTTTGAGATTGAACCTCAAAATCGATCTCTGTCCATTTCGTTCCACTAACATTATATGCAACTACCACTGGTGAATACGATTCACACTTATATTTAATGTCAATTTATGATACAAATTGGGGATCGGCTTTTGAGATTGAACCTCAAAATCGATCTCTGTCCATTTCATTCCACTAACATTCTATGCAACTACCACTGGTGAATACGATTCACACTTATATTTAATGTCAATTTAAGATACAAATTGGGGATCTCTGTCTAGCGAGATTTAGTATATATCAATCGATAACAAAAACAGAGGTTTGACAGAGATCTTGGATCTGTCAACAAGATTTAATATATATCAATCAATAGCAAAGACAGAGATGTAACAGAGGGAAAGAAAAACGACCACACCTGGGAATCTCGATCTCAAGTGAAAATGAAATAGGCAATTTCTTAAACTAACACGGTGATAAATTATGCAGGAAGAAGATTATAACACTATGGCGATCTTAACCTCAGAAGGGATCGATATGTAACCTATCATTCTTTTATAGTCACATTAATTCGCTTGCAAACCAGAACAGAGATCTATGAAAACATGCCATGGTTACAATACAAATCAAACCAGAGTGCAAGAAACAATATAAACTGATAGATCTCTATTCTCAAATGAATTAAATTCCAAGCGATCTATTTAGGCAGAGGTGTACCCGAGGAGTAGTGGGGATCGAGTTCTTCATAGAGCCGCCATACCCTATTCTCAGCAAACCCTGCTTTAACGTCAACTCTTTTCCCCTCCATATCTTGGCCAACCTCCCCCCCCTGTTGTAGCTGTGACCTCTAGTTATAAATCAATGTTGTTACTCTTGGAGAGTCTGCCCAAGATCTCGAATCCCTCCTTAATTAGGGCGCGAAAGTCAAGGCTCGATGGTGTATTGAATTTGCCACTCTCATCAAGCATTAGTCTCTCCTTTATTTTGGGAATCATGTTTCCTCCGATGAGAGCCTCATAATCTCATTAACTTTAGTGTAAATCCTATCTATATACCTACATGCTCTAAACTACTCACGTGTAACTATTTTTTTAGTCTCCTCGGTTTATATCAACCATTACAAAATTTTATATATATATATATATATATTTTTTAATACTAAGGACTTAAAAGGAGGGATATCACATCCTCCTCCCCTTAAGAATAACACCGTCCTCGGTGTTCAACAAATTCTCTCCCGTTCTCGCTTCCACCTTTGCTCACTTTGTCATTTCTATTTGATCGTTTTCAAATTCCCAAAATTTTCGAAGTTGTTATCGCTCATAACCTATTATTTTGTGCGATACAACATTTGTAATTCATGGAAACCTTTAACTTTTGTTTGTGCTTTATTATCACAAGCATACACGCATTCAATTTTCCCAGGGTGTAGACTGTTAATTTAATCAAAACATATCATTCACTTGATCTGTAACATCCATCTTCTACACCTTATTATTTTATGGTAAATGTAATTACGACTGTGTATGTGGCCTTGGTGAGGAACTCAAGGCCAAGGCCCTACCAGTGGACATTGATGGTATCATCATGTTTCTTTTGTTAAGTTGTGGACAAGCGTCGACAACTTAACCATTGCCGAAGGTAAGGTCAAGGGAAGCCTTGATAATCTAAACGGTAAAGGCTGGAAGTCTGTAAGACATAACGGTTGGACCTATGGTTATTAACTAAGATTTTCATAAAAACGTCCTAAGTTGAGGATGGTAGACATCTCAATAGGAAACATAGACGACCTATGCCTTAGTATAACGCTATATACTATGAATTATAAATTGTCCAATATATTTAATCCAACTCTCTAACTAATGGTCGGATTGTTGTATAAAGAAAAAAATGCATATAGGCATAGATTAAGGACATAGTCCCTAAAGGTTTATGTTACTTATATATGTAGAAGGTAGAGTGAACCTAGCAATCTCTCATAGAAATATATAAATATGAGATGTCATTTCTATCTATCTATCTAAATATAAATATATATATAATATATATATATATTAAGAGAAGTAAAATCTATATTTGAGTGTTGTATTATGTGTAAAAAGAAAATAACCTTTTCTTACAAGCTAGCTAGTAAAAACTCCTAGGACATAACCCCAAGGGGAAAATTAATTACTATCAGATATTTTCCAAGTGAGGGATTTCCTAGATTCTTACTGTGGTTCAATACCCAAAAGAAAATCTTAATATTCTTAAGAATGAGTGAATTTTGGAACCTCTATGGGAAAACTAAGAATAGTTTTACTCTTAATAGATTTATATAGATATATACATTTATATCTATGTGCACATATCTCAAGGGTGGGAAAATAATGAGAGAAGTGGCCGTCATCTTAAAAACAGGAAGTCGGGCCTATTTTTCCGAGATGTGGTCGCAAGAAAACCGAACTACTAGGAGTAAAATCCTAAACTTTCGCCACTCGGCGTGACTCTCCCTATGCTATTAAAGTCTAAACCTCCAAGTGGTGGGGATATCATCCTGGATGGAGCGAAGTCTCCAGAGACGAGTTAAGCTTTTGCAATATTTATGTACTTTGGATTGAGAGGCGGAGGGGGGGTACTCGGCAATCAGAAGAGGAATATCTACCATTACGCATAGTGTGGATTCAGGGAAAGGATAGTGGGTGGAAATATTCTTCACGCCATGCGTAGAATGCCAAGGGCGCTTCTCCATCTGCACAGATAAGTGCGTTAATTTCAATATCTCAGTCTTTATGTGTTTCTCTCTGGTTTTATAAGTATAGATTTGGAAATACTTTCTGTAGATATTTATTTCTATCACCATAACAATATTCAACGCCTAGCTCTCTATTTGCATGATTGAAATCGTAGATCTCTGTCTTAGATGTTGAGACGAGTGAACTCAGGTCAAATTTCTATGATCTTGGGTTGTCAGCATACAGATTGGAATTGTAATAGCCCTTGTTATTAGTTATGCTGGGATTGGAGTCATACTGGATCTTTGTCAGATTGTAGCGATTATTCTGACCTCTGCGAATTTGTTAAACACTATGTAATGATTCTTCGTGGGTCTCATCATAGCTGAATCCCGACACATCGCAGTGTGGTTACTCCTGCATTATTCTATGTTTAATAGTATCGTGATAATTTTCCTTCTTCGTATAAGAGATATCCCAGATCCATGCTTCCTTCTTTTAGCTGGGTAATGAAACATTTTGTGAAAATATTGCTGATATTTATTGGGTCTAGATGGAAAAGCATCGGAGGAGGGGATAGCTGCGGAGCTTGATCCCATATTTGTTTTATGTATCTACCTGCTCATAAGCGGCATATAGATTCATTTTCCTCTGCATCTTATTTCGTTATTGAACCTTGTATGTTTTGACTTCTTAATTTTATCTCTGCATTTGGATAAATGTATTCCAACTCTTCCTGGCATATGAACTTCTTGTTGAGAAAAGAGTTCATCTCTGCTTTTTAATAGATGCATTCCGCCATCGATCTCTGCCTGGAAAATTAATTAATATCGGCCTCAGATTTTAGAATATCGATCTATGATGTTGTCATACGTTTTAGCTGGGTAATGAAACGTTTTGTAAAAATATTGCTGATATTTATTGGGTCTGGATGGAAAAGCATCGGAGGAGGGGATAGCTGCGGAGCTTGATCCCAGATTTGTTTTATGTATCTACCTGCTCATAAGCGGCATATAGATTCGTTTCCTCTGCATCTTATTTAGTCATTGAACCTTGTATGTTTTGACTTCTTAATTGTATCTCTGCATTGGATAAATGTATTCCAACTCTTCCTGGCATATGAAATTCTTGTTGAGAAAAGAATTCATCTCTGCTTCTTAATAGATGCATTCCGCCATCGATCTCTGCCTGGAAAATTAATTATTATCGGCCTCAGATTTTAGAATATCGATCTATGATGTTGTTGTCATGCGTTTTAGTTGGGTTTTCCGTTCGCTTTTACACTGTCATAAATTCTATGGATCCCTTGTGATTTTTCCATCTATTTTGATGTTGTTGTTCGCTGTATTTTGGTTGGGATTTACATTAAATAGTTTATGTTTGTTTGGTTACATTTTTGGGAAAAGTGATTACTCTAAATATCTAGAGTCACCTCTGTTTACATGGATGTTGCATGTGATTTGTAGAAAGGTAATTACTGAAATATGACATACCTTGCATGGATCTATGTGGTGTAATGTCACGACGAAAAGAGGCGATCCAGTTGAATCTCTGTTGTGTATATGGTAGTGAGAGAAATTGTATAACTTCTCTGTGTGTTTATGGCAATTAATATCAGCTTTGATATTTGACCACTCTGATTACATCTTTGGCTGCGTATGGAGGAAAGATAAATGTATTCTCTGCATATGAAAATATGAGTATGCTGTAGCGAGATCTATGCTACCCCATAATGAAAGGGTATAGGTATTTATGAACTAAATCTGTTTAAAATACAGAGACGATGTTGCTCTGTAAGTTGGATTGCTGTTGGTAACTAAGTTGTTGGAAATATACTCTTAGGAGGGGAGCAACGAAAAATGGAGTTTAAAGAAAAACCACTATTGCGTGGTGTAAACCCTTGAGGCTATTAATAAAGAATAAGAGGACATTCTTTGTGGACATAGCCCGGAGAGTCGGGTGAACCATCTATATCTAGACTCGAGCATATGTGTGATTATATTGTATTTGTGTATTCAAATTGTAATTTATGGAGTACTTAGATGCATGCATTTTTAGTTTCCCTTAATTTGTAAGTGCCTTCCTTATATCAATGAGTAAAGTAGGAGAAACACTTATTATAAATAATCATTTAAAAGTAATACAATAATTGGAATGATTATCTCAAGTTCATTATTCTATGTTAAGTGGGAAGTCAATCAAAGAAAGGAAATGAATGTATGTATTCAAAGGTATGCATTTATTGAGTTTAGGAACTTCGAACCCATGTAAATGCTTATGTATAAAATATTAGGTTGTTACAATCATCCCAAAACACAAGTGAATTTACTTATCCTTATCATGTGCCATGAAGGATATGAATGAAGATTTAATGCACGAGGGTTATTCCTATAATGAATCGTTTTCTAACAATGCTGTGATGGTGAACTTTTGTACTCATTACAAAGGGGTTTTATTCTTAAAGAGTTAGGATGAAAGTTTTAAATTTTTTCAAATTTTCTAACTCGGATCTTGGAGTTGTCACATGATCCAAGAAGTTCTTTCCTAACACCTTAGTGTTCACACAACAAATATTTCATTCATGTCTTGCCTAACACCTTAGTGCTCACGCAGCAAACATTTCTTTCATATCTTGCCTAACACCTTAGTGCTCACGCAGCAATTCTTTCGGAGATTTCTTGCCTAACACCATAGTGCTCACGCAGCAATACTTTCTCTCATGCATACTAAGCAGCGTCCTGCCTCCCGCATATGCATTTTCTTTATAGCTTGCCTAGGTCTTATTACCAGCTGATTCCCCAAGAATCCTAGTGGCTGTCCAATCCCTGATTGTTAGGGAATGTCTCAGTGCCATTATCGCACTCTTTACACATTTCCCCTCAAACCTTCTCGCTTGAGTCCCAGAATTTATTTCCTCCAAGCCACCTTGCTTGAGTCACAACAATCCTCTTTCAAATTAATCAATTATTTCATCATATTACGTTCTGCAATCATATGATTACTCTGACCAATCTGGGTCGAGTTCTTTATTCAACAATAATTAACAAAATTTTAAAAGAATAAGTAAAAATTGTGATGTGAATCTAAATTCTTTCACCACCTTATTTGACCATGTATAATATTTATGCTCTTACCTTTTCACAAGCTCCACATAAATTCGACCATCTGTCCAATTTCACTTGTTAGTATCACCTAAAAAAAAGAGTCGAATTATTGTAAGAAGATCTCTTCCTGAAATAGAAAATCATCTTTCTTACCACAATATTTATACGTGATCATATAAGATATCCTTTCCTACTACACATAAGCTGGCTTATAGGTTACATAATGTTTTGAACACAATATAACATTCTTACTAGGATGATTCATGGACGCTATGAATGTTAGATTTTACCCTTTCCATACAATCCCTATTTTTAGTTATACAGCATTTCTCTGTATACACTAACATCATATAGGTAATAACCGAATGTCAAAACATACTTGCATACCTTATAAGGATAACCATGTTCATTTATATGGCCGACCGCATGTCTCCTTATCATAAGGTCCTCATATGTCGAGGAACCAATTTATTGGTATCCTCCCATATTAGTATTGCACTAAATATCAATCTGTATATCCCACATTTACCTGTTGCTAGTTGTAAGCCAGTGATGTGTAGGAATAAACTTGTTTGACAACATATTCAGAATGTTAGTCGTATAAAGATAATTAAATCATAAGAACAACTATATATGTAACATGTGCCTAAACATCATTTTTACTTGTTTCATAAAATCTTATACATCGATTACTATTTTAAGGATTGCTTCTGATCTCCGATGGAAATTCCATGTCATCAGTGGTTTCCTTAACTCATAATAATTATAAAACAATCATTCCTTTCGGCAACATAAAGATGCCGGACACTTACAGCGTCCTTCTAACATGCATCACCATTTCATGTTGGTTGTATATTTCCAATACCCTTTTCGTACCACAACATACTCTTTGACAACACTTGATTTGCATCTACACGATCATTACGTGAACAACCATAATTTATCCCTTAACAAAATCATTTTGACCAAACATATAATTGTACATGGTTAGCAAGTCATCGTAAATCTTGAACAAATAAAAGTATAAGTTTTATAACCATCACTCATCGTTCCCAACATCTATCTTAAGGATTACTGGAATAAGAAGTTGTAAAAAGGAAACATGCATTTTCATCATATGCACCCTATTAACTAATAGAATACACATGCATACTTTTTAAGTGTTTATAACCCTTTTGTCCTTTTGTTGAACTAACAAGCAAGGTATAAGAATGCTCTAATGTCTCACATTCAGTATCGT
Organism: Larix kaempferi; assembly: GCA_027924585.1. Taxonomy (NCBI): domain Eukaryota; kingdom Viridiplantae; phylum Streptophyta; class Pinopsida; order Pinales; family Pinaceae; genus Larix; species Larix kaempferi. The sequence continues at coordinate 27,331,814 of BSBM01000074.1, read as the reverse complement.
AATCACTTATCCTATACCTTCATCTTCTAAAGTGAAATTGATTTTTCAAGGAGACTCTTGACAATTTTTTCTCATTGGCAACTCCAGATAAAAAAAAAAAAAAAATATAGTAACAAAGACTATTCATTTGTGGAAGTACACTCAGGTGAAGAACATGCTAACTTCCTTCTCAAGGTAGTAAATGTTTAGACTACATTCTTGCTCCATTTGTCATTCAATCAACCGAACACATTTAAACTTCGAAGATTTGTAAACAACAAATTCCAATAATTATATTTCGCACAAGAAAGGATATAACTTTTTACATCATTTCCTATCAGGGTGATATAGTTTATTTCATAAGAGAACCACACATCTCCATATACTAGTTATGAAAATACTTATCTAAACTTCTTCTCCTTTGGTTTTATCTAAGAGGAGCATCATCCCTTCAGAAAGAATATGTATTGTAGTTATCAAAACAAGATAATATCGTCATAAATTCTATATAGTACTTAACTTTTCTACTCAAAATTGAGGGAAACTTACCAACTCCTTTAGTCATTTTCACCCTTCCACATCTATGTGGTCAATATTCTAATAATCTCCAGTTTGTATAATATTCTTCTTGGATGTCGGATCATCGAGGAGTTTTATCTTACATATGTCTATCCATGTAGTAAGTAGGGCATTTTCTAGTCATCGAACACATCCATCGTTAGGAGTTTCTAAGTAAACCATTAAAGTTAATTCCTTTAACCTTTAATGATACATTTTGTCTTTCATAATGCGGATGATCCTTATACATGATAGTGGATGATCAATATCATTCAATCCAATAAACTGTCAAATTTCAGTATGTAAATAAAGCACAACATACTAGACTAGAGATGAAAGTGGAACTCATATACTTACAGTTTAATCAGACGAGTTTTGGTTGGAATTCCACAATGAATTGCTTCGTCACAATATTTCCATATTCCCCTTAGTTCCTTCTTGGAGAACTCGATGATTAATTTGGATAGTATACTCTCGTCCATTAGTCCCATGCATCAAAACACAATTTGTTCGTTAGTTTCGAAACCCTCATATTTATTTACCTTATGTTGAGCCCCTATAGGCCCGAGTGCTGAAACCTCAGCTCTGATACCATATGTAACGTACCCTAAATTATACAAGTAAGTATTATGGGAAAAATTTGATAAAATAAAACCTTTTCATTGAATTTCCTCAAGTATAAAAATATTTGCGATAAGAACCACGTCTCCAAATTTTTCCACCTTGCATCAGAAACATTTATAACAACCTCTATAATCCATTCTATGTAAATGTAACGTACCCAAATTTATGAGTTTAGTAATCTTTGAATAATTTCATGAGTACCATTGGCTTTAACTTCCTTAATAAACATCACATGAAATAGGCCTCTTTAGACATTACATTAATTTATGCTAAAAACCTCAATCTATTAAATTAATATGTTAAACTAAAACAATTCAATTTATTGCGAACTTTGTATACATAAAGCAAGTAGATTTCTCAAATCAACATGTGTAACTATTTAATTTATCCCTTGCTTGCAACCACACTCTGAACTTACTAATAGTATATTGCTTCAACTACGATGACCCACAACACATTTTAAGGTGTAAGACAATTTCGACAAAATGTACATTTTAATCATGACAACTACCATTAAGACAACTCACATAAATGAGACCATAAAATCATCACAAAAATAAATAGACATAAAGTGCACATATAGACAAGGAGACCATTTTACCGTGGTTCACCCGACTCTTGGGCTACGTCCACAAAAGCAGAATTATATATTAATATTAATGTCCAAAAATGGAGAGATTACATTCCGCAACGTAGATGCTGCCTTTCTACTTTCAAAGCTCTTTTCCTCGAGAGCATTTCCAATAATTCAGAAGTGATGCGCAATGCCAATAGACAATGCGTCTATTCTGGGTTTCACAAGCAACATATCAATATATGAAATGGCGGAACTAAAACGTTTTCATTGGGAAACTCAAAGAGACAGTGAATCTAATTTAAAGCAAACATAGTAATGGCAGATCCTCTTAAAGAGGGATCGCCCAACCTGAGACAATTGCAACATTGTAACCAAATCCTAAATTCTTTATAAGCAATAATCTAAACAATATAAATAATGTTCAAAAGTCTATGTACCTTTTCTTGCTTATCATGAATATTGCAGACAAAAAACATATCCCTTTAGCTTTCCTTCCCCAAACGCGATATAGCAAACAACTAAACAGGGTCTAGGGCTTTGCAGAGATAGAACAATCGTGAAAACAATACATCCCAACAATGCAATTCCATAACAGCAGAAAATCCAAACAACACGCTCAGAATGCATTCGTATTCAACACCTAGAGATCTAGATCGAAGATCCCATTCAACACCGTCACCATAAAAGGTATCATACCACCATCGGTAGGGTCAGATCGCATAGCTTAGCTTAGCATAAAATAAATTAAAAATTCCGTCCACCAGCAGAAACGATTCTAGGGAGAATCATCCTACTCAAATTGCGATCGAGCTCTTGACGAGTCGTTCTATCCCACTACAACCCTAATCTGGTAAATCTGATTTCCAATGGGTTTTCCCAGCATCATTGTGAAAATTAACTCACAACAACGAACATAGATCCGAAAATCCCGCATCAAGCGATTTCATTCCACAGAGAAGAACACGAATTCGATCTGGAATTAGGTGCAGGCTAAGACCATCAATCACGCAGAAATCAACATGGACATTTAATAGGGCATCCAGGCAAATGAAAATACACAAACGATTTTCAAAAAAATAGGTCGCTTAAGGATATTCTCTACAGTACACAACGTTTTACCATAGGCAGATCCTGCAAGCACTATCCACCGAGAACTGTATAGACAACCTAATGCCATGTCCAAAGGAGAGCCACATATGCTCCACTACAGCCCAGGCACCCAAGGTAAGAGCACTTCTTTTTGTTCCTTCAGAAGCTTAAACGTAGGCTGAGTTTTAAAGGTAAGGATTTTATATTTGCTTCAGAATACTTGGGACGTCAATAGATGATTGAATGGAAAGTGAGAGCTAGAGTTACAATCGGTTTCACAAATCTGGGAGCATTGACACGATTTAATAATAATGAGATTTTAAGGAGTAACAACAAATCGTTTTATGATAAAGGAACGCCAATAAAGAATGGGATCGACACAAATTTAAGAACAATTATAAAATCTGTAATTAATAAACAAAGAATCGATATGGAGATGATGCACCAGGAAATTACCAATCTATAAGCAGAACAGGATAATACAAAATTTGATCTATTATATCTCTGAAACGCCGATTGGGTTTCTTCCACAGAGAGAAAATCAAGGTCACTTCAATGGGTTCTCATATTTTCGGGTAGGCAACTACAACTGGTGAATACGATTCACACTCATATGTAATATCAATTTAAGACACAAATTGGGGATCGGCTTTTGAGATTGAACCTCAAAATCGATCTCTGTCCATTTCGTTCCACTAACATTATATGCAACTACCACTGGTGAATACGATTCACACTTATATTTAATGTCAATTTAAGATACAAATTGGGGATCGGCTTTTGAGATTGAACCTCAAAATCGATCTCTGTCCATTTCATTCCACTAACATTCTATGCAACTACCACTGGTGAATACGATTCACACTTATATTTAATGTCAATTTAAGATACAAATTGGGGATCGGCTTTTGAGATTGAACCTCAAAATCGATCTCTGTCCATTTCGTTCCACTAACATTATATGCAACTACCACTGGTGAATACGATTCACACTTATATTTAATGTCAATTTAAGATACAAATTGGGGATCGGCTTTTGAGATTGAACCTCAAAATCGATCTCGGTCCATTTCATTCCACTAACATTCTATGCAACTACCACTGGTGAATACGATTCACACTTATATTTAATGTCAATTTAAGATACAAATTGGGGATCTCTGTCTAGCGAGATTTAGTATATATCAATCGATAACAAAAACAGAGGTTTGACAGAGATCTTGGATCTGTCAACAAGATTTAATATATATCAATCAATAGCAAAGACAGAGATGTAACAGAGGGAAAGAAAAACGACCACACCTGGGAATCTCGATCTCAAGTGAAAATGAAATAGGCAATTTCTTAAACTAACACAGTGATAAATTATGCAGGAAGAAAATTATAACACTATGGTGATCTTAACCTCAGAAGCGCTCGATATGTAACCTATCAGTCTTTTATAGTCACATTAATTCGCTTGCAAACCAGAACAGAGATCTATGAAAACATGCCATGGTTACAATACAAAATCAAACCAGAGTGCAAGAAACAATATAAACTGATAGATCTCTATTCTCAAATGAATAAATTCCAAGCGATCTATTTAGGCAGAGGTGTACCCGAGGAGTAGTGGGGATCGAGTTCTTCATAGAGCCGCCATACCCTGTTCTTAGCAAACCGTGCTTTAACGTCAACTCTTTTCCCCTCCATATCTTGGCCACCCCCTGTTGTAGCTGTGACCTCTAGTTATAAATCAACGTTGTTACTCTTGGAGAGTCCGCCCAAGATCTCGAATCCCTCCTTAATTAGGGCGCGAAAGTCAAGGCTCGATGGTGTATTGAATTTGCCACTCTCATCAAGCATTAGTCTCTCCTTTATTTTGGGAATCATGTTTCCTCCGATGAGAGCCTCATAATCTCATTAACTTTAGTGTAAATCCTATCTATATACCTACGTGTTCTAAACTACTCACGTGTAACTATTTTTTTAGTCTCCTCGGTTTATATCAACCATTACAATTTTTTTTTTATATATATATATATATTTTTTTAATACTAAGAACTTAAAAGGAGGGATATCACATTTGATCCTTTATAGTTTTAAAAACGTATTTCTTTTTATTTAACCACAATCTAGTTTTCAAAAAAATAAAAAAAAGGGTTTTTCTCCTTTTAATAATTTAAGAGTAAAGACCGTTAACCCAAGCATGAGCGATTTCTCGCAAACATTACGGTTATGCCCGGTTCTAAGGCAAAACCCTTCTTCTAATTTGTTAAGACTAATTTTGACAGACTTCTTGCATTTAGATCACGCGTAGACTCTGGAAAAGAAAAAAATTGTTTAAGCATAAACAACTTTATAAATTAATCTCATAGATGTGAAAACAGTCATCACTTGCAAAACCATACTATTTGCGCATACATCTTTGGGATTCTTCAGGACTAGTGCATAGGTTTGAATTCCTTAGGGTTTGGGAATGTTCACGATACCCACGGGCAGAGCAGGGCCAAGAATTTTATTCTATAATTCTCTTACAGTCGTTCTCTAAATAAGAACTTGCTTTTCTATTTCGTTCTAATACTGAAAATATGGAAGTAGCGTAGCCTGTTGGTAGTATCATAAAATACAATAAATTTAAAATCAAATTCAAGCACCTGAAAATACTTTTAAAAAACAGATTCAAACAACCCATAATATATTTGAAGTCAGGTTAAACCACAGACTTTACATTTAGTGAGTCTGATTCCAAAACCAGGGCATTTCGCTGGAAGTCGCTACATATATCAACAATTACATCAAATACGAGTCCAAGTCTGCATATACGAAACTTGCAAATAGTATAATTGAAGTTTTTGTACGCATTGGGTGAAACCCCAATGAAGGCGTTAATGCCTTTTTGTCATAAGAAATTCTGAAGCTCAATCTTGATTCATGCCCTCAAGGAACCAGTTGGTGGCATCAAGGCCAAGGCTAGGGCTTCATCAACCAGATTTTCCAACTCAACCAGTAAATACAAGTAATGTCACCACTTTTAACGAATGACGGACATGGGAAATGATAGGTAAGCCCCGATGTCACATACCCAAACTCTAGACATTTTATGTTATGCAGAAAACATTATGTTTTATTTTTATTGTAAAGTTTTATGACTATTGACCAATTGGGGTCAAGGATGACTATAATTAATTACTTTGAATATTTTATTATAAATAAATAAAAGTGGAGACAAACATCCAAAGGAGATTGTTCAATGAGTGTTCACTAACCCATTAGGAGGAATGGACTGTGGTGGAGAGCAAACTGACACTTGGCAGCATCCTCAACTCACTTCTAACTATTGCAGGGTTCAACTTCCCTACTTTTATGGTCATGTTCCCCAAGAAAGAGGAACTGAGCAGGTGGCTCATTTACTAAATAAACTGACCAAAGACCTAGGCATGCTACTTATCTACCCATAGAATTCAGCAGGAGGCTGTTCATTCCTACCTTCTGATAATTTTTGAGCACAAGAGATTCAATGAGGGGAAGGTTAGAAGTGATTGAGTGAACTATGACTGCAATCTGAACTAGTGCAGCCACATTGTTGAGTTCAATATTTCTAAAAGGAGGAAGTACTACTGCTAAAGTCCTACTACTGAGTTGCAAAGGAATTTATTCCATTACTCCACACAGCATCTTTGTCCTGGTGGTTCAATGAACAGGCTCGGGGGTCCTAAGGCAAGTAACATTGTGTTATTGTCTTCATTGGAGGTGGCCGACAATCTACCAAAATTTCTGTTGAAACCTTGGGAGAGATTCGACCTTGAGACTTCTAAACAAGTGGAAGTTACAGGTCTTAAACTTCTGCAACGGAATTTGGTTTAATGGCGACCTAAGTCTCTGGTTTGGAATGTTATCAAAATAATGGTTGACAATTTCCTGGTATCGTTCACAGCACCAAGCTCATCATTTGTCTGAGAGCTTCAAGACTTGGCCAGGGTTTACGAAGGTAAGCGATTCTTCTTTGGTGGAATAATTTTTGATGCGTTTCATTTTCAGTTTTTAATGTAACATTTAGCTAACTTAACTCCGTCGTTTGTCAGCTGCAGAGTTTAAGGAAGCAAAAGAGTAACGATTTGGTAATGGTGTTAGTGTGCCTCAACACCGGTAAGACTCGGGTCTTCCATAACCCTCATAATTCTCTTGGACGGTGGTTGAAGTGGTTATGCTTAACGAGACTCGTCGTTTTCTCTATTGCTGTTGTTAGTTGAGGAAATCTCAAAACATGCTTGTGGCTCATGTTTTTTCATTTGAAAGGTTCTTGGTTTCTGTAAGTGTAATTTTGTGAGACCGATTAGAGCTATGGCTCGTCGATGTCTTGGTATAATGGGTTCTTTTGGAACTGCTGTAAACTTGGGATAAACCCTTATTTTAATTCTATTTGTAATCTATGTTGAAAGTCTTTGTTCTAAGAAATCACGTTTCAAAGGTTAAGATTTGAAACGATCCGTAGGCTCATTCACTGTGTATATGATACTTCTTTCCTTGGATAAATAAATTTACATGCTAAGTTATAATGGTTAAATATATGTGTAAAACGACTTCATTCTGAAGGTTACTACAATGCCTTTCAAACTGGTTTAGGGTTTGAATATATCGTTGATGATAAGGGTTATGTGTATAATTTAATTTCAACCTTAAGATGGAATGTATGCTAACTTTTCGTATGAGTGTGTAAGGTTTGTCTTGATACTGTAGGTTGATAATATATGTGTTCTTTTTTTTCAAAGTTTGAAATCTTAAATAGAGTAAAGGTTGAACTGAGATTTCAATAATGTTTTGCAAAGAAAAATGAATAGGGTCAAACCTCATTCGTGTTTTGTTGAAGAAGATAATCTGAACATTATTAATGATACTGGATCGGTTTCGATCCCAGGTTTGAAAAGAGTATAAAGTTTTGTTATAAAAAAATAAAAGAGAAAATATGAAAATAAATACATGATGATAATAGTTGTGTTTAGTAAATTCTTATCATTTATTAAATTTCTAATTAATACAACAGTACCATAGAAAATGAAAGAAATGTGAATGTATAGTGCAGAAAATCATGAAGACTGTGTAAACTATAATTCTATCTATAATTTAAATTTTTTCATACATATAATACTGGTGTAGAAATTGTAATGGAACTGTGTGTGAGTGAAATATATGAATATGAAGTTTGTGTGAAAAACTATTGTTTTCTAGCTTAGTATAAAGAATGTTTTATTCAATGTTAGCAGTCATAAAACAATATACAGTATGTAATTTATCTACCTTCTTGGACATAATTTATATGTAAAGCAGGATGATTGTACAGGGATTATTTATTGATTGTTTATCATATAACTGAGGAAATATTATTTATACTAATTATTATACAGAATCTCCTACAATTATTTAACTTAGGAACATAAAAGTGATACATATAAGATTATTATCTATCTATCGAATTCAATGGCAAATTTTGCCTATCTTCTAATCTATTTTAATTTGCATATCTCTACTAGAATATGATGCTACCAAACAGCATGTAGAAAAATGGGGATATTGATTTATCAATTTAACATTAAACTTAAACATTCAGACTTAAACATTTCCAGAATTAAATTATTTTCGAAAACAAATAAATAGAATAATACTAGATAAATAGAACATAATTATTTACTAAGAATAAGTTAGGAAATCTTTTAAGAACCTGAGAAACTCTGTAGGGCAACAAACAACTCAGGAAGACTGTTCCACCCAACCAAACTCCTGAAAATAGTCAAATACTGTCTTAGGACCCCCGAGCTTGTTCACTGAACCACTAGGAGGAAGAAACTTCAAGAATTAGGACTTCTTCTTATTGTAGCAGTAATCTTCTAAATCTTCAATAGGTAGCAGTCCAAAAGACTTGCTCCTACAACTCTGTTTCTCTTCAATAATATGCAAAAACTTAGTTTTCAGTCACCACTAACCTCCCTTATTCGAATCTCTCTTGAAATCACCTGATTTACAAGAGGAAAATATTCTACAGAAATATTGATTAAGGGTTGCCTGCCTAATTTGAATTTTCCTTTATAGGCTACCTAGGCCTTTTCAAATGTTACTGGGTCATTAAATGAGCTTCCTGCTCACTCCCTCCACCTGGAGGATAATGCCCTATTTTAGGGGAAGTCGTCCCATAACCAACAGTTAGTGGTGTGATGTAACTGCTGCCATGTGTCCCATACCTTCCAACAGCTTCCATTCCTCCTAGTGGGTCAGTGAACACTCATTCAACAGTCTTCTTGAGTGTTTGTCTCCTAATTAATTTATTTAAATAATAATATTCAGTAATTACATTCATCCATGATCAAAACTGATCATAATTACAAAACTTGTAATTAAATTTAACATAAAGTATTTTTGCAAATAAATAATAATGTTCAGAAATTTGGGTAGGTGACATATAGTCACCAGGTTCAGATTGTGTTATCTTATTTACTTCTGTCATTATAAGTTTTCTAGTTGATCTGGTTATTCTGGTTAAATTAAATGTTAAATTTCAGTATTGAAATAATAGTTTATTTCTGAAGAATGGTATATCAAATGAATAAAACCCTTCTCTGTATTTTTCCACACACATTGAAGTGTCATACTCTAGTACAGAGAAGTTGAATTAGGAATGGATTGCATGAATCTGAGTAGAAATAGTAAATCTCTTTATTGTTCAAAGAAATATAAAAATTATCTGAATTTCGAAATACATTTAGAATACCCATCTTACTGTTCTTCTTTTCATATATAAATTATTATCAAATATCATAGTTAATTTTATTAGGATAATAGCCCTATTATTACATAGTTGTTTCCTTTTTAAATGTTTATATTTCTTCAAGGCTAAATTATAAGTTCATAGAAATTATTATTCATAGCATATAAACCATAAACCTATTATATAAACAATAGGCATTTAATTATGTATGCTATATAAATAAACTCCTTATTGATTATCAACAATAGCAGAATACATTTTCAATATAATAGTATTGTTGAAAGAATATGATTATCAATATATTCGGACTTTCAAAACACTAAGTCGAATGATCGAAACCTATGAAGTAGTCTATACAAACACTTTAAACTTAAAAGCTTTCACCATAACTATAAATCAATAAATTTATTATTACAGAGTTCGTTTTCATCCAAGATTGCAGTAAGGTCATCTTTGGATAGGCCATCCACATAAATTTATCCATCAAACATAGATTGAGCATATGAACCGAACAAACCCCATGTAATCACAACATTATATTATAACCTTTATAGATTTAACATTTCAACCTGTAGGGTTTCTTTTATGAATCAGTACAGGATTCAAAACCTTAGTCTAGTCACAACCAAAAATCGTAAACACACAGTGACCCTTTTGGATAGGGTTTGTAAACCCAACCTTACGACGCTTCCTTACAAGTAACTCATTAAAAAAAAGAACAAGACTTCTTAACTTCTATCAACATCGACGAAGCTTGCCCAAAGTTTTAAACATTCTTTTAAAGAAAGTAAAACAGGATGGGTCGAGAGTCAAATCCTCGACTTAGCCACAACTTATGCATATTTTGGTAATCACCATGACATGGTATTAACCTAGGTTCACGGCCAGCTTTTATTTACAGTGGTAAAAACAAAACATTTCTGTATAACTTAACATCGTCGAGCCTTGCCCTAATAAATTATCAAACACTGTAAATAGCTAAGAATTGGCCAACATCACCTCGCCATCTTGTAAATAAAAAACCATAAATATTTTCTGGAAAACAACTTTAAAATTTATAACAATTTTATTTAGCCACAGTAGTAAAAAGAAATCGTTGAGAATCCAACGAGAGCTTTACAAGCTCGGGAGAAAAACTCCCCCAGTCCTAACACTGCCTTTCGGCATGTAAACTCTACAAAATGCCTTACAGCTTAAAGATTTGTCATTACAACCAACTGTAAAAGCAAGTCTGTACACCCTTGAATCCTGACAAAACCTAAGTATAAACAAACCAAACTCTTTGCTAAACAAACAAAAACTTGCATGGTGTCAAGATCTTCGTTGTAATGGATACTCTTGGGATGTCTCCGAGGCTTACCAGGACATCAAAGCATCCATCCCTTTTCAGGCCAACCCCAACACCTTGCCGAGGAAGGAACCTGCCATGAAAAGCAAGAACGATAATGGTTAAAACTCTTACTAAACTCTAAATCTTAAAGACATTAATAATATTTGAAAAACTCAACGAAGCAACAGTTAGACTATGATTTTACCTATAACATTCGTTGTACACCAGAGTGCTTTACAAGAATATCCACACTAGTATCGATAAGCTTCAATTGAGAACCCATCAAGGGTTGGCTTACTTTGTCACAACAATGGCGTTTAGATGACCATCAAGGCCCAACAAGACACTATATCGAGACCAATGAAGAACCTTGGTGCATCATATGGTATTACATGCAGACGAGAGGTCTCCATATCGAACCCTGGGAGAGTTCGTAGCCATGAAACCTAAAACCCTAGAAAATCGTAGAGCATGTCGGCCTCTCCCTCTATTTTTGCAAATGAAATGAATTACGAAGGAGTTGGAGATATCAATGCAGGTTAGCGTTAAACCCAAAACCCAAGACCATCCTGGAGAGCAACGCTATGGATCCTGCCACCAGGATGAGCTAGCATATGACCACCAACCTCATTTAATAACATTTAAAACCACAGCTTTCAACGCTCAGTGCTTTTCCAACACATAGCTCCACCTCCGTTATTAACACATACTAATCCATGCATAGCTCGACGTATAAGGCTTTACATAGCAAGGTTGCCACCTTCTTCCAAAGTATAGCACGCGAAGTTTTTTCCACGAGGGTTGCCAACAGGAAATCCACCAAGATGTAGTTTAATGAACCATAAATATCATAGCTACCATTTCTGTACCTGCCAACACATTTATCCACTACAAGATTATTACCATAGATACCTTTCTTGCATAGCTTAATAAGCTTAGAGTTAGGGATCATATTATTATTATTATTATTATTATTATTATGGTGGCCATGCATATCTTTTCATAGTCAAAGCTTAGTGCTATAGTTTTCATGCATATAGTTTATGCATCTAAGACATGAATATCAACCATAGTCATAACATATGGTATTGTATTTAACATAGGTATCATTCTATAGTCTATGAAAATGAAATGTATTTAACATAGTTTTGGATTAAGAAGTATGTCATGTAATATAAAGATTTTTTTTCCATAGTTTCGAATACAATAGTAGACCTACTATTAATACATTGAATTCTACGTAGTGTGTATAGAGTAGGTTATCAAACTATTTATTCAATAGATGAACCATGAATGATATTTATACCAAATGCATGAAGGTAACTAGTCTAATACTTAGGATACCTGATTTGATGGAAAAATATACCTTTCTCTATACTCTCGTACTTCATCTTTCAGAATGTTAAACATTACTGCAAGTTTTAAATTGAAATACATTGGCATACTTCAGTTGAAATTGCTCTGTCTTACTTGTTCTCTGCAAATAGAATTCGTGAGCGTTAGCTAGCAATAGCTAAGTAAGCCTCGGGGCGTACACAAGAACCCCTTCATTATAGTGAGACGATCAATTAGTCTCTTTAATCAAATTTATAAACATAGAACGAAAATGACATTATGCATTCGATCAATAAAGTACATAGCGTAAACATTTGGAATAATTAACATTAGGACGTTTGTTTGACGATAAATGACGTTACGACATTTTAAGACACTAGTTAAATTAACACGTGTTAAGACAATTGTTGGAGTTCATAAGTAATAAAAAAACACGTAATCACTAACGACAGATTTTAAAAGTTGTTCTCGTTAAGTACTTTTTGGATTAATGTCTAATTGTAATTAAACTTAATGTTTTGATACTTCCGCACAAGCAAACTCTGCAAGTAACTTTTCTTAACCAATACAGTGTAAGAAGTTAAAGACCTTTTTTTATGTGTGTGGTCTTTGGATGTGGGTATGTACATTTTTACCTAGTAATTCTGTATTGTGTACAGTATATACATTTTTTTTAATCGTGAAATTTGAGGGTCATTACATCCGACTTATTGCATGCACCAAAGAATTTTGAAAAAAAATAAAAAAAATCATTGCTATACAGATTTAAGATTTATTGATTATGGTCATAATATTATGACAAAATAATCTTTTTATTAATATTAAGAATTTTTTAACACAAATTTAAAAAGTAGTGGCGATCGTTTTATAATTAAAAAAATAAAATTGTGACCGTTGGTATGAATATGTATTTGGTACGACATATATTGTTTGATGTGTAACATGTTTGCATATGACGGTATACTTCTATTGTTTGATGTGTAGCATGTTTACAATGTGTCTCACAATATACATCACTGAAAGCTGTTTATCGCTCACCATGAGAGACAGTGTCAATGTCAAATTCCGTGACATTTTTCTAAAATTTCAAATAATCGTCACCTTAATGTTGTACGAGAAACATCCCACTGTATTCTAACGTAGATGCTTGTCATAATTTTGCCTACTGTTAGGCGCACTTTGTGTTAATGTAATTGCTTTTTTTACTAGATAAACTGTTTTTAGAGATTTCCTCTACCCTTCCTTTGTAAAGTTAAACAGAGCAGGGCGGAGTAGGTGAATAAGTGCAATCCAAATTCACATGGATGCTACAAATTGGAGGTTAGACAGTCACGAGTTGTTGCAATATATATCTTCTAGGTCAACGCACATATTATTATTCACTAACGCGGATTGCGGGGCTCTCCATGGGGATGAGAATAAAATGTAGCTACTACAGCATTTGGTTTGGAACGTAGAGTTTCTGCTGCGCAGCTCCTCTCACCACAAGTCAAATGCATGCGCTCCTCAACAAACCCTTCGGTTTTAACCGAACATCCCATTTCACCTACTCCCTTTGGTAGCTATACAGTACACTCTTAGGATTTTAGTCGTTCAGGTTGACACAAGAAGAAAATAACTTTTTCAGCGTCACAATCCTGCACTGCTTTTATTATGTAGTGCTAGTATTGTCAGAAAATGTCGTAATCCTGCACTGCTTTCATAATGTGGTGCAAATATTGTGAAAGTTCACGTCCTTTATTGCGTCATTGCTTACCACCATGATTTAAAGGTTCTGATTATTAAATTATAAGTTTTACTACTAAATAGTAAATATAATTTAATTTTGTTGAAGAGGTCTTTTCATAAGGGATGTACAACTTCTTTAGTATTTATTTGAAGTTGATAGTATTTTTTTTTAAATAATAAAACAATATAAAAATATGTATAAAACTACACAAATTAAATAAATTAAAACTCTTTCCCAACATAAAGTTACAAAATTTAATTCTTCTAAACATAAAAACACATTTTATAACTAAATATTATATGATTATACATATCATATATCTATAATTTATGTATCATAAATATAATGACGTTGTTCAACTTACACAGTGATTAAGATTACATTGGCAAAGGAAACTGAGTTCAGCTTTTTTGAAACTGGACGCTTCGATCGGATCAAAATATTGTTTATTTTTTTTTTTTTTTTAATATATTATATCTCAGGTAAATGCATACTTTCTCTAAATTTGATATAATTGTACATATTACATATCTATAATTTATTTAATGTTTATTTTTATTTTTTAAAATATGTTATATTTTATGTAAATGCATACTTTTTAGTTTTGAAAAAAATTAATGATAATCTATTTTCAATATTAACATAAATATTTAATATTAATTTTTCATTTTAATTTATACAAATAAAATATTAATTAAAAAACTTATTTTTATAACTAAATTTGTATTAAAATTTAATTTTCAATATTGACATGAACGTTGACACTATTTTTATTCTTTAATATAGGTAAACCAAAATATCATTATGAACGAAAGCTCTTTCCAGAACTAAATTTTATATGATGGTGCTTATCACATATCGATAATTATGGATCATAAATATAATGCTTATTTTTACTTTTTAAAAAGTTTATATTTCATGTTTGTGGACCTCTTCATAGATTGCTTTCTTTTAGTATTATTTTTAATTTTTGCATTTTTTATATTTTATATTTAATTTGACTTTTTTTATTTTTAAATTCGGACTTTTTCTTTTTAAAAGATGTGTGCTTTTAAAAAGTTTGATATGTAAGAGTAATTTTACTGTTTAGACATATTTTTCTTTGTAATCTAGTTTATAAGATTATTGTTAAAATTGGGCTGAAAAAAAGATTATTGTTAAAATTCTAATAAATATAATTAAAAGTAATTTGTCAACTAACCAATAATTTTTTTAGACATATATTTCTTTGTAATATATTTCTTTGTAATCTAGTTTATAAGATTATTGTTAAAATTCTAATAAACATAATTAAAAGTAATTTGTTAACTCATGACTTTAACGATTCTATCAAGATTCACAAATTGGCACTTGTGATTCTTAAACTAGATTTGGTGAAATTTTATGATAAGGTGGAATCCACCTTTCTTAAAGTGATTTTATTATAAATTGGAGTATGTTTAGAAGCAACAAACTAGATCATGGGATGTGTTAGTTGAGCCAATTATGTAGTAGTGGTTAATGGTAGGCCAACCAATTTCTTTAAGAGTTTAAGGGGGTTAAGGTGAGGTTGTCCCTTATCGCATTTACTTTTTCTTTTAGATCATGGGATGTGTTAGTTGAGCCAATTATGTAGTAGTGGTTAATGGTAGGCCAACCAATATCTTTAAGAGTTTAAGAGGGTTGAGGTGGGGTTGTCCCTTATCCCATTTACTTTTTCTTTTGATAGTAGAAGGTTTAAGTAGTCTCATTTTGGAAGCAAAAGAGGAGGGTAGGTGTTAAGCTTTTTTCACATCATTACCTTACTCAACACTTTTGTGGATGATGTCCTTTTGTTTGGAAATGATACTCTTCAAGCATGGTTAATTATTCAAGAGCTCCTTACTGTTTTTGGTCAAGCCTCAAGTATGAAGGCCAGTCTTCAAAAATCTTTATTATTGCTCCATAATGGACTCTCCAAGATCAAGTGAGAATCCAACTTCAAATTTATAACATGATGAAATGGAGAATTTAGATAATGGAATGAAGTATCTAGGTTAGTTTCTCAAATCATATGATAATAGGAGATGTGATTGGACGGGGTGGATTAAGAAGATGTAGAAAAGAATAGAACACCAGTGTCATAGGTGGTTATCACTATGAGGAAGATTGATTTTAGTTAAATCGGTCCTTGAAAGTAAATTCATGTTTATTGGCTTACTTTGGCAAAGCTCCCTAAATTTATAATGGAAAAAATTGGGAAAACATGTTTAAAGTTTTTATGGGTTGGGAAAAAGGATAAAGTGATCTTTCATCTAGTTAAATGGGATATTATTGCTCGTCCAAAAAATGTTGGAGGGTGGGGATTAAAGAACACTTTTAACTTTGGTACATTGTTAGCTACTAAAAGTATATGGAGATGTTTTTATGGATCTAGTCTTTGGATTGTGATTACCAAAGACAGGTATCTTAAAAATATTGTTGTGGATATTGGATGTGATTGGAACCGAAAAGGATAAATAATGTCTCAAACTTTTGGAATGGGTCAGTTAAGCCTATTTTTCTGTTGTGGCTCGCCTGGTTATCCTAGAAAGTGGGGAATGGATATAAGGTATTATTAGAGGTTGACCCTTGGGTGGTAAGAGCAAATTATTACAAGTTATCGAATCCTCTTATTGGTTTTTTAAGAACCAACATTTGTTTTATTTGGCATAGGTTGGAACTATGCATAGATAGTTGTCAGATTTAGATGTTGGGATGATGGGTTCATTGGTAGAGGAATGGAACAGTTATATTAGAGGGTTGAACCATTGTGGGATTTTTCTTTCAAATGAGGATGATTTACTGGTGTGGATCTAGAATGTTAGAAATGGACAAGTAACAACAAAACTTGCCTATGATTCCATATTTCATCACAATTTTGATTTTGAGTTAGTTGGTGGTCTTCAGTTTTCTGAAAATGGGAGTGTCCCCTTAAGCAAAAAATATTAATTTGGCTCACACTGGAAAATAAAGTACTTACTTGGGACAATTATCTAAAAAGAGGAGGCCATAGACCTAACATTTGCATCCTTTGCATGAGTGATGTTGAGACAACAAACCATTTATTTGTGCACTGTATGTTTTCAAAACAAGTTTGGGAAGAACTTAAAGCCATTTTGAAGTTTTTTGCGAAATGGATATCTTATTCCTATGAGTTTAGCTAGGAGAATTGGATAAATTCACATTATAATAGCCATTTTAAAGAAATTCCTGAATACTTTTGTTGGAAACCGTGTTCACATAGGAATATATTTCTCTTTGTTAGGGATAAGAAGAGTGTTTCTCTAGTGGTACAAGCGATGTTGGGAGCTTTTGTAGAGACAAAGATAGAAATGGGTATAACAAAGAATAGAACTTTTCATCCGCCAAGATTCATTCTTGTTTTTCCTATTAGCTATTTTGATGGGGCATGCTAGGGAACTTAGGGCTTATGTGGAGTTGGGATGTGTCTTAAGTTAAGTGAAATTCTCCTATTTCACATCAAAATAGGGGCAGGGTAAAGAACTCTTTTCTCTTTGGGGGATCTTACTTTTTGATTCTCAAAAAGGGAGTAGGCATTTAATGTTGTTTGGAGACTTTAATATTATTGTGGATTGAGTGGCTAACATTTCTTGGTTGCATGTTCTTCATTTGGAACCATGGCAGAGGAGGATTCGAGCACTTCAGGAATCTTTTGAAGATCTTCAGTTTAAGCATGTCTATTGTGAATTCAACTCCCAGGAAAATAAAATTTCTAAGGATGCTATCTGTATAGAAGGAATTTGTACTTATGATGAGTTTTTAAATGGAGATGTGATCTCTAGTTCTTCTTTCATCTTTCTAGTTTCTAGTTTTTGGTTTCTAGTGATGTATGTACTGTGTAGAAGGGGTACATTTCTATTTTTGGATGTTAGTTTTTACAGAACTTTAAGAATATTTTTTATGTCACTCTATGGATACAAATTGTGGATACAATTAAACTTATTGAATTGTTGCAATTATATCTTGATTTTAATTAATAACATATATAAGCTATTTTTTTTTCTGAGGAAAAAAAGAGTAATATTACTTTTCCTTCAAAATTTAAATATATTTGGTTCATTAAATTTATAATTATTTAGGATATCTTGTGATTTTAAAAGGAATTTTAAATATCTTTAATTCATCAACTTTATAATTATTTAGGGTTTCTATGATTTTAAAAACAAAAATTTGAAAAATAGGAAAATTAAATCTAATATTTTATAAGTTGAATGAAAACAAATTTAAAAAAAAAAAGAATTTATATATCTTTATAATAAAAAAAATGATTTTGTGAAAGTTTTTTTTTTTATATCAAATAATCTCATAAATCTAACCAAACTATTAAGTTAAATTAATGTCATTTATTAATTCTATAAAATATTCTCTAAGAACACGTCTAACTACTCAATGTTTTCAATGTTTTGGGTCATTTTAGCAAAAAATCCAATTCAAATTTAGCAAGAATTTGAATTTGCCCAATGAAAGTTAGAGAATTCGTCACCTTGTTAGACAATTAAATTCTTTAATCATTCAAACATCATCATCCTAATTACAAATTTTAATATTAATATATAACTATTTCAAAATCTAATTTTTATTTTATAATATTAATATCTATTAATTATTTTAAAACCATTTTTTAATTTTGGTATCTAATAATAATTTTAAAAGTCATGTATTCATTTTCTAATTTATATTAACATTTTGTTTTATTTTATTCTTTTTTAAAATATTAAGAAGTTTATATTGATGTTATTGATGCTTAAATCATAATAGCAATATTTGTATATGGATAAATATTAACATTTTGTTTTTCCTTATTCTTTTTAAAATATTAAGAAGTTTATATTTGATTTTATTGATGTTTGAATCATAATAGCAATACTTGAATATGGATAAATATACATAAAAAAAAATTCTAATATAATTAAAATATGTAGATATTTCATAAATACAATTTTAAACTAATATTAATTCTTCCTTGTAAATAAATTAAAACATATATCAAATTTGAAACATAATATGTAATATAATAACTTAAAATATAGTTTAATAGGTAATTATGGATTCATAACCTAAATGTATGTATTTTTTTAAGTAAAAAGTGAAATTAAGATATCAATTGGAATATAATTGAAACTGTATAAAAAAAGAAAAGAGGGAATTAAGACATCTTAATTAGAAACAACAATTAGTCATGATTAAAAGAAGGCCAACAATCATAAACAAAAGAAGCCCAACTTAGTCATCCTCTAAAAAAATTAAGATGAAATACTAATATGTGATACTCTAAAAGAGAGGTAACTCCCGTGTGAGGAAAGAATGCTAAGCCTGTAAGTAGAAATATCAATAGGAAGTAGGGAAGAGGATTTCGATCAAAAAGAGATAAATAAAACAATGACATTATGATGTTGAAAGAGTGAACATAAAATCAAATAATCTAAAAAATAACAAAGAACCTAACATATAGTGGAAACTACAACAAGGTCAATACATATGGCAGGATGAAGAAGCTAGCATCTAGTAAAAGCTAAAAATGGTCTATAAGGTTGATGAAAACTCCAAAGAAAAGCCTTACCCCCAAAAGCCAATAATATCTTTATTTTACTGTTTTGTAAAGATACATAAAAAAAAATGTAAATATAATTAGTTATCCACCTACAAACTAGAACCTAATAATATCTTAAATTTATGGTTTTCCAATAATATATAAAAAAATTAATATTCCATTAAAACTGATTATAAATATAATTGATTATCAACCTACAAACTAATAAACATTTTGATTATTAAATTAAAGTTAACCCTTATACATATTCTCACTCTCCTTTGAAAATACACTATTGGATTTCTCATCTAATAACCATATCCTCACTCTCCATGGAAGATGCGAAAACCCTATCAAACTCTATCAAGTAAAAAGTATTGGATTAACTAAAATATTTTATGAACAACAATAATCACATCTCATAGACAAAATGAAGGATGGAACATTATTTTATGTGTTTGGCATGGTCTCTCTCTTCACTATGATCCCAATAGATGTACCTTTAGAGGTCATATATCATATATCATAGGCCAATAATTTGTTTCATTGTTTGAGATGTGTATTGAGAAAACTTCTTTAAATAGAATCTTTATGTGTAAAATCCACATCATGAATAAGATTGATATATGATATATTTAATAATTAGTTATATGAAAAAGTTAGAATCATATATTTTACAAATTAACCCAATTTTTAATTAAATAAATAAAATTCACAAAATATAACAAATACCTTTAAATTATCAAAATGAAATTGGATGGATCAAAAGCCTATCAATATTATAGAATAAAAAGAGACATACGAATAATTGGGTGTGATTATCAAAGAAAATGGTATGGATAGGCCATCAAGAATATATAAATAAAACGCATCCGGATAGAGACATGCATGTCAACTTGGACCCTCGTCCAACACAAAAAGAAATAAAGCAATAGTCGTCTACACCTTTCCTGCTATAGCAATAAGGATCTCGAACATGGACAATTTTGAAGAAAACGTTTCCTTTTCCCCTCCAAACTCATTAGGAAATGTCGAAAATATCTTATAGGTCCAAAACATCATAAAGGGAGTGTATGCAATCACCTATGCAATCCTTTGTGATGTGGAAAAGTCCACATGAGTGAGATTAGTTGCTCGATCATAATAAGATTAAAAAGATTAAAGGAACAAATAAATTATTATGTGTTACTTAAAAAGAAAAAAGAAAAAAGAAAAAAGAAAAAAAAGTAATTGAGTTATTAAAATTAAAATGAGATAAAAAAAAAAGGTAATAGAAGTTATTAAAATTGACAAATTAAGTAAATATTGATGTTTTGAGGTTTTAAAACTTTTCTAAACTATTATTCAAAATTTTATAAGTAACAACTAATTTGATGTTGATTTTCATTTTCAATTAATTCAAGAATGGGATGAGGGTTTATGGGTTTTCTTGTGAGTTCTATAAGACCATGTGATATATTATTGAAGATGACTTTTATGTTTTGGTTTATGAATTTTTTGTGTCAATTTATTGTTTAAGTTTCTCAATCAAGATTATTCGGAAGAATGAAATTAGGGATTCTATAGGTGGTTGAAAGTCTATCACTTTGCTCATGCTTGAATATATATATTATAAAATGGTGGCAAGGCTTTGGAATTATGAATCTTCTTAGTGGAAAAGTATGTGGTTTGTCGAGACCATACAGGATTTGTTCAAAGATATTCAATTTTGACACTATGGTTTAAGCATGGGAGGCTATCGAGTGGGAAAGGGACACTGGGTAATAGAATTTGATCTTGGAAACAATTTTAACAAAGCATATGATTAGGTTGATTGGTATTTCATTTTTGAGATTTTGATTTGATTGGGGTTTGGCTTTTGAGGTGTTTCAATGGTAAGCATTCTATTCATCAATATGTGTTGTCTCCTCATACTTATTTTCATCTTTTTATTCACTAGGGATGCCATTTGGACCTTTATTTATATGTCTTAATTACATACGTCTTTGATATTTGTTTGACTCCATTGGTATTTGTGTTTAGATTCATGGTATTCTTCTCCTAGATGGTTTTGAGATGGTTAAAAAAACCAAAATTTAGATGAATTTGATATTTAAATAAGAGAAAAATGATGTTTGTTAATGGGACTTGGTTTTTTTAGACACATTTTTATTTTTCTTAGGTGCCATAGTCAATGCTCATAAAGCTGGGTTTTGGCTAGTAGGTTTGGATAAACCCCCAGAATTGATCCCTGTTGCTTGGTGTTATATTCATCCTAGGGTTTTGCACAATATTTGTGGATTCCATTTGGAATTGGATTGTCACCAGTCGCCATGTGGGATTGGTGCTTTCATAGGTTGTAGAGTAAACTTCATATCTAGCATCATAAGGAACTTTCATTTGCATGGAAGTTGAATGTTGTTTGTTATATTCTTCAGGTGTCTCATGTTTATTGTGTCTTATTGGTTATCCAACAAGGTTCAATTTTGGTGACTTGAGTATATTTTGAGAGCTTATCTGTGGTCGAAGTATGGTGGAGATGGTTTCCCTTGTTGCCACAGTGGGATATTTTCACCCTACATAGGACAAGGGATCTTGGTTTGAAACAAATTATGCCATTAAAATCTATTGTAAATAGAATTGTCACCAAATTATAAATACACTTGTCCCGAGATATATGTAATATTATTGTTACAAGATATACTACATGAAACATATTTTCATTTTAATATTTTTAACTTTTTTAAAGATAATCTATACAAAGCCTGAACTTAAATGATATATTCTCCATTTAAAATCTTAAACAATAATTTCAAATTAATATTTAAAAAATATTGACCGAGCTAAGCATTGCCTCTCAATAATGTGAAGAGTGTTAAAATTTTGATGAGCTAAGCATTGCCTCTAAATAATGTGAGTGTTAAAATTTTGATAAGCAATGGAGTAGAGTGAATGTTTTCAATTTCTAACCATGTGATTGTGAATATTCTAGATTACACTTTAAAATAATTTTTTAATATTAATAAAATTAATATATAATATTTTATTATTTTGTTATATAATTTATATTTATTTATTAATATAAGTAAAATTATTAAAAAAAATATTTTCTAAATTTTATAATTGTTTTAAAAAGTTTTTTCTACAACTAAGTAGATGAAATGTGTTTTTTTAAAACATGTTAATATAAACCAACAATGTAGATTTACAATTAATTTTTTTTATTAAATTGAATAAATATAAATATATTTATTATTAAATAAATTTATATTAAATTTTATAATTTAATATTAAAGAGATTAAATTATATATAATAGTTTACAAAACTAAACGTAAAGTAATACTAATAAAATGATAATTAAAATAATAATATTTGAATATTATTAAAAAAAAATTATTTGAAATCATTGAATTTATACATTTACAAAAATAAAAACAGCCATAAATAAAAAATAAATTAATTTGATTTTAATAAATTCGGCAAGAAAATGAATAAATCCAAGGGCCGTGGAAGGAACCGTGTATCATCTCTAATAAAATAAGCTAACATAAATTAGATCTATAAAAAAACTATTATAATAAAATAAAAAAAAAAAAAAATTGAGATAAACTTATATATATGTTTGCATTTTAAATTTCAATAAAAAAATCATATCAATGTATCCAACTTTACAAAATTAAATTATATCGCATCAAAGGTTTAATTGGTACATGGATCACTCTCTATCTCCTCTAAAACTACTATAATTAGACTTACCTGGATCTCTCCTAGTGCCTCTAAAACTACTATAAACAGACAAGGCAGAAGTGGGCGAGCCAATGAAATCCAAAAGAAAGTGGCGAGAATGTGGAAATTCACCTCAAGGTTAGACAGTTGTGAAAGCGAGTTGTTTAAGTAAATATTAAAATTATATCTGTTAAATGAACACACAATCTTATATTTATCTGCGATATTATAAATATATTTGTTAAATCAAAGTTCCACGTAGAAGACAATGAAATACAACTACCACAGCACTGGACTGTTTGGAGCGTTGACTTTCGGATGAGCGCATATCCTTTTGATCCACAGGTCAAATGCGTGATTAAACCGACCGATCTTCGATTTGAACCTAACATGCCATTTCTCCCAAATCCTCGGAAGATATAAATATACTTATTATCTTTCTGGATTTCGGGTCAAACGCCTGCTAAGAAAAATTAGGGTGCAAGGCGAAATGACAATTGCAGAGCAGAGTCCATGGTATGTTTACATAAACATATTTTTTCAATTATAATCCATGGTTGATTAATTTTACAAGTGCTTGCAAAGGTTGTACAATAGAAAAAAGGTTTTGCAGTTGCAGGCTGTTAATTATGGACAGAGCAGTGCAGCGTCCAAGGTATGTTTATAGCTTTTTTCAATTATAAATCATGGAAGATTAATTATAAGATTACGTGTATATGGGTATTTTGGCTACCCCTGTAACTGCTTATTAATGTTAACCTAGCTATTCGCTCAACCATGTGAGTGAATAAGGGTATTTTGGCTACCCCTGTAACTACTGCTTCTTAATAGATGTTTTCAGCTTGGTTGTAATAAACATTGCTATTTCCCGAACATACAAGACTCGTCCTGTGGCCGTACTTTTGTATGTGACTTGTGTAATTAATTCTGCTGTTACAATCTGAAATGTTTATGGATTCCAAAGCCTACCGGAAACCCCTAGTTCAGCCATGACGGCGCAAGGGTTTCATACGGTGGTTATTTATATTGACAGTTATGCGTGAGTGGTTACGTGAATGACTTAATGTTTTGTCTATACCCTGTTCGAATTCCATGGATGACTCACTAACCTAAATACTTAGACGGTTAAACTCTTCTCTGGTCTATCGCCATATTATGATAGCTACAGCTTAATAACTTATAACAACGTTCCAGATATGAGTAGAATGGAGTTGTCCTATTTATCCTGAATTCAACTTTATTATATATAAGAATGAATGTGGATTTTACTCCATTCAGATTTGCACTTTGTAAATTTCAGTTACTGCAGGTATTGGGGAATTCATTAAATGTAATAAAATGGATAAATGGGGAGCAATTGTGTAAACCATTTACTTTTATTATTTTTTTTATTCGGAGAAATTCAGTTTATTTGTGTTAATTTTAATTGAAAAAACTTTAAAACCAAATTATTGGTTAGTTTTTGTCTTTGAAATTTGTGTCGTTTAAATTCTGATTCCAAATTCATAAATGAATTCAGCACACTTACAAACTTTAAAATACCTATATTCTGGAAATTTAATCTTTAAACTTTTAAAAATTTAAAATTTTATCAAAGAAATTATTAATTTTTTAAAAAAGAAACATGGATTCTTAATTGCTCTCAAATGGTATGATACTGATGGCTCCTAAGACTTGTGCCTTTTCACGAAGACCCTCAAAATATCTAATACATGCATCTTATTTGTTTATGTATGCATAATTATGACTCTCGGACTTTATGATGAGAGTAATTCCTCACTTATAATACATGCATCTTATTTGTTTATGTATGCATAATTATGACTCTCGGACTTTATGATGAGAGTAATTCCTCACTTATCTTATCTTATATTGTTGTAATTATATGTAAGGTCTTTATGTTGTAATTATATTGAAGGTCTTTATGTTTTGGAGTATTTGGAAGAGTTTTCAATGATTATAATTTTTGAATTTTAGTTTTTTTGGGGGGAATAATAGAAATGTTTAATTTAATATTTGAAAAAAAATATATTTATATTTGTTTTTTATTTGTCTTAAAATTAAAATATTTTTTGAATTTATTTAAAATTTGTATTTAAATAAAAAATATGATAATAAAAAGTTTGATTAATGTTATATATAGAAAAAAAAGAAAAAAAAGATATATTACATAGTAAATATTATTTTTAAATTTAATTTTTTTATAAAAAAAATTATTTTTAATTTTTTTAATAAAATAATTAAAAAATTAAAAAAAAAAAATCAATTTCTCTTCGGAGTTAACCGCCCTAACCCAGCGAGTGGTGAAGGAAGCCATCCAGTAAGCCTAAAGTAAACAGATATGAGTCATATGACATGTTATCCCTTCCTAGACCATGAGGGCACTTTTAGTTAAATTAGAAATAACTCAATATGAAACTTTCAATAAATTTAAGTTTCTCTTCTCCTACATATATGTAGAAACGAACTTCAATGCTCTCAATATTATTAATTTTATTTTTAATGTTATTAAATTTTTTATATTAGAAATTAATGTTTGTTAAATAAAAACAAAACTTTTAATTTAATTTATTCTATAAAAATATAAATTTATCTTTTTTAACTTCATACCAATTTAAATTGTAAACATTAATATGATTTTCAAATGAAAAGAAGAATGAGATAACATTTAATACTTTAATATTATTTTTAAATTAAATTTAGATTTTATTAATATTAAAATTTAAATTCATAAAAAATACCTAATAAAACAAATATATTTAGAAAAACAATTAATACAAAATTAAGAATAATATATATATATATATATATATATATATATATATATAACCATGCTACTTAATTAAGTTAGTAAAAGTAAACATCTTATAGTTTATAGTTTTCACAATTAATAATAGTGAAAGATTGTTTTATTCAATATTTGGTGAATGTGTAATTAAGTTAGTAGAAATAAATATCTTATTTATTTTTATAGATTTTACATGATTACAGATTGATTTATTGATGAAAGATTAATTTATTGAAAATTTGGTAAAGAAGAAATCCAAAACTAAATATATAAATAAAATAAAAATAACAAATCAATTATAATCAAAAGATTCATTGTAAAAATATTAATAAATAATTATAAAAAAAATTAATCATATTATTAATAATTTTGAAAAAATAAATTTACAACACTAATCAATTAAAAAATTAAAAGAATAAATTAAAAAAGGTTGAAGTATCTTAGTTTAAAAAAAATCAAAATATCTTATTTTAATTAGTTTTATTTTTTAAAGGTTAAGAAAGATAATTATATATATGAATGATAGTTTAGTTCTAATTATTATATATTATTATTCATTGTATTAAATTAAAATAATGTTAAGGTTTTCAATTTATTGAGAAAATAGATTATTAATATTTCAACTTTAACTATCATCATTAAACAAATATATATATGTGTGTGTAGAATTAAAAAGTACATCAACTTACAAATATGCTCATAATTACTATAAAATCAAACCCAAATTACTACGACCATCGAGCATTATAGTGACAATCACCAAAAACAAAAGCAGTAGAAACATAATCAGTTAAGAGAAGTCAAAGAAGCAAAAATAACCAAATCTGCATCGATACAGGCTGGGGGAAAAAACAGGAATCACCAAAGCTAGTAAGTATCATCATCCCCATAAAGAAAAATAGTATACCAAGCCTCTATGCTGTATTGATCCTTCCACATACTCCTCCCATATGAGAAGGCCTTCTGCCTCCACAAGTGTCTCCTCTACGAGAAAATCTGCAATAGTATTCATTTCTCTAAAAATGTGATCAATACTTAGGTCATAAAAGGATGCCAACACGTTCTCATTTCTCATACACCACTGATGTAGATAGATAACCTAAAGTGCGCACAATTTCTTTGCCTAATTGACAATAACCAAGGAGTTGACATAAATCTTCAGAGTGTCAATACCCAAGGAGGAAGCAAAGCTTGCAAGGCACCATAATGCCAAAAGCTCAGCCTTTGTTTTGAGTCCATAGCACAATTCAACTTTAGCCTGAAAAAGTGATCTTTATTGATTTCCCATAAGATACATGTAGCACATCTCCCACCTTGTGCTACACCATCAAAGTAACCTGTAGCAGCAAGAGAAGTAGGAATATCCAAGGGAAAATGATGTAACAAATAACCAATTTGATCAAGCTAATAGGGTATAATGTCACATCTTCAATGGGATTAGGGTGGTACATTAAGAGGACATTGGACACGTTCTTAGGGAGAGATAGTTACTATCATTTGCTTTGAAGTAGGAAATCCATCATTGTCAATTGTAGAGGCGAAGGAAAGAACTTTCTATAGAAGTGACAAACAAAATGAGGTTTAATGCTTAGCTTTTGAGGAAATTTTTTCAAGTGGTATATGATTTAGTTGGGGTTAGGAGTTTTATAACAAAAAGAAATATATGGAGTTTTAGAGGAATCTTGAGGGGGGAAGGAGAAAATTAAAAAATTAGGGTTTCTATGAGGTAAATGCAAAAGGAAGCATGTTAAAAAAAGAGAGAAGATAAGGCTAGTCATGGGAAAGGATGTGGGTGTGGAGAATATTACCTCTTTAATGGAAAAATCCCTAATGGTTTGATTCATTGAGGTATTAATATAAGAATTCCCTTCACATTCATGGATGGAGAAGGTCTCGCTAGGGTTATTTTAAAGTATGTCCCAAAGTTTCATATCTTAATTCATGGTGGACTTACCTTTGAGTATCGATATGAGGCTAATGTGGAAAAATTATTAGGAAGAAAATAATGTGGGGTTCCACCCTTACTAGATTTAAAGGGGTGGATATCAGGTTTTGATCTCTTAAATGAAATTAAATTTTCTTAGTGACTATAGGTGAAGAATTTGGGTCATCCCATGGAACTCTAGGAAAAAAAAGGTTCTAAATGTAATGGGGGGCATTATGGGAAATTTCATAGATACAAAGGTGAATTTGCAGTCCAAAGTTGATAAGAAAGGTGTTGAAATTCTAGTGGAATTGGAATTTTTAGAGGTTTTTCCAAAGGAAGTAGAGATAGGCTATGATAAGTGGAATTTTATTCAGTCATTAAATTATTGGAAATTTTCATTTAGATGCTTGAATTTTCATGTCATAGGAGATGCATGGAAATATTATCAAAGGCCAAATAGAAGGTTGGTCTAGAGGAAAATCAAGAAACCTCCAATAAATACTCTGAATGTTTAGCAACCTATTGTTAGACAAGGTGAAACTAAAGGCAATATCTAATACATCCTAGAGGTAGGAATCATAGAAAAGGATAAAGACAAGGGAGAGGTTGTAACTCAAGAAGGATTTAGGGAGGATGGTAAAGAGGGTCCTTTATTAAAGAGGGTGAGGTAATGAATTTTTCTAACAAAGAAGTAGGTCAAAAATCTAATTCTCCAATAGAAGTTCAAGAAAATAGTAAGTCCAGTATTATTCTTCCTTTTTCTGTGAGTTAAATTTGAACTTGGATAAGTCCAGTGAGAGAAATTCAAAGGTATACCCAATCCTAGTTCATTTAAGGATTCTATATCTAGGTCATGTTATTCTAAATGAAGCTTAGGAAAATCCCCAATCCCCTTTTATGTTAGGATATATAAGCAATGGAATATATTCTATGGATAGGCCCCAAAGGATTCATGATCTTAGCTATCATCTCAAGTTTTTAGTTCATCTCAAGAGGTGGAGGATATATAAATTGAAAAAGAAAGGAGAAAGTTGTCTCAATTTAAATTAATACCTAGGAAATAAAATATAAGGAATATTTGAGGGTAGATGGATATTTGGATTTAGACCCTAGGAAATATTCCATGGCTAGGAAAAAACCATTCTTGCAATTATAAAAAGAGAAGACTAAAAGATAAATAAGGAAGGAACATAAATGACCATTAATGGGGGCTTAGAGTAAGGAGTACCTCAAATAGGGTGAATTCATGATTATCCTTTCCTTAAATGGGAGAGGGGTAGGGAATGTTAGGCATTAGAAGCTAGCTCTCAAAAAATTGTTTTTTCATTTACAAATTGGATGTAGTAATGATTTAGGAGACAATGTGTGAGGGTATTGAAGTGGTAGTAGTGTCATTCTCTTTCTTAAAAGAGTTGTTCTTTGGTTCTCTACAATCTAATGGAAGATCAAGAGGTATAATAATAGGCTATGAGCTGTATATTGAACTCAATAATTCATCATTTCTAAAATTAGGTATCAATATAGAGTTTTGGCCAAAGGAATAGGGGAAACCCTACTCCTTTATTAATCACTATATGGTCTTTGTGGAGATAGGTAGGTATATTGGGATAATTTTAGTTCAAAGCGTTTGGAAAAAAGTGATAATGTTATTTTGGGAGGAGACTTGAAATTAACGCTCAAGTTAGGAGAAGTATGAGTGGGAAATATCAAACATGACCTTCTGACTAAATAAATTTCTTGCTTTATTGAATAACTAGGGCTATATGATGCGGTACCTATAAAATTGGTTCCAACATAAAGGAATTTAGAAGTATAATCTAAGGGGTGTGGAATAGGTTGAATACGTTTTTGGTGGTAGAGAAGATATTAGAGAAAGTTGGAAAACTAAAATCATATGCAGGAGAAGGAACATCATCATAAGACCTTCCAATAAGTTTGGTATGGAATGAAAAAAGAAGATAGTAGGGTGTGTGCAAGAAGATGAGGGTCACTTTAGATGCAATGCTACTTTTTTCAAATCTCGTTCCTGATACCTAAAACATAACGCGTTTCTGATATTTACCACCTGCCATGGTAAGACCCGAGCCTAACATGTCATTGGACATGTAGGCTAGGTAACCATAATGCGTACGCGTTATGTAGTTACAAAACGCGTACGCATTATGTAGTTAAAAATCGCGTACGCGATATGTAAAACTAAAAATGAATTTAAAAACACAGTCCCGACGATTGCCGACCACCCGCGACACTCACGCATCAGAAACGCGAATAGAGGCGAAATTGACCCTGGACGAGGACGGTTTGTGGCCCACTCAACTATCCGTGTTGCTCGATTTAGCTGGAGGGGAGACAAATTCACCGGTGCATTCTCATCTAGTCAGGTAATTCATTCACCCATACCATTTTTTTGTGATTTTTTAATCCAAATTACTATTTTTTTTATTGTTTAACCTAGTTTTGTAATATTGATAAAATTGGGAATAACCCAATTTCTAATTAAATTCACACCTCAAAATGAAACCCTTTTCAAAAACTCAAAACTTCATAATCAAACCAAACATTGAAAAAAATAAAACTCCCCCCTTTCCACAATGTATTCATCTAAGTCACCCGACACGAGTGTCCCCACCAGGCTTCAAATTTGAAGCCTTGAGGCCACTTCAAATTTTACCCACACGTCATAGAAGGCCACTTCAAATTTTACCATGCAAAAAAAATTTAATTTCATGGTAAGCCCTTCAATAATTAAATTAACCACTACTGTTTAAAATTGCAACAGAAGGGTAGCTTCAAATTTCACCCATCAACAATTTTTAGTGGGAAATTTGGAATGCGGCTACTAGCTAGGTGACTTGGGAGTGGGACTCGGTTACTCTCCATTATCCACGTGTTCGATCATCCATGGATCATGGACCATTGGGCCTCTAATAATATCATTGAGCAACTTACGTGGACGGGCTTACACTGAGTAGCCCATGGCTTGAACGCTTCGAAGTTCTCGTGTTTGTAGCGAGCGCTTACGTGTTTAACACACTTAATGGCATCAACAAAATTATTAAACCTGGAAGGTGGCTCATACGTGTTGTTGCTAGCGGGCTTACCAAGTTACAAGTTATCACATACCAATTCGTGAATGCTGACTCCGTGAGTTAATTGAGTATTCAATGTATAATATATTATGTTAATGTGCCCCCGCGAATTTGGCATTTCAGACAAAATCCACAATCCATAAACTTCTTGTAATGTTGCAGGTTGTTGCTCCTGCCCGTGGCCCCTACCTATAGACCTGTGTTTTCTTTGTTGTATCAAGTTAATCCTACCATCTACGGCTCCCAGCCTCACACCCTGTGTTTTCTTTGTTGTATCAAGTCAATCCTGCAGCTCCCGAGTTCCACCTTTTGTTTTCTTTGTTGTATCAAGTCAATGCTGGAATTCCATGCTTCCATGGCTCCGACCATCAATATATAATATTGCATGAATAGAAACAAGCTTTTTCTTATACCCCTATTCCACTGTGGTTGAGCTACTTCCAAGTTCCACCTACCCTATCTCCTCCAGTCCTCCAGGATAGTTTGCGGAGCGAAGCTGGCAATGCCAGCCTGCCATAAACATATTTAAAGAAATTCATTTTCTTTGAGGAGCTCAACTTCAAGGCTGACTAGATTTTTGACATCCTGTGAATTTACAGGTCTGCTATATCCACTGAAAAATAAAGCCTCTCAACTTTACTACATTAGTAAACATTGAAATTTTGATGTACTATTACATTTTCAAATGAAAAGAATAACTTATTATTAATAAAAAAATCAAATCATATTAATATATTAATGAATTTGAATTTAGCTTCCCAATATTAAAATAAATTATACATTTTAAATGATCCACAACCAAATATTATCCTGAGAAGGAAATGGAAAAAAAGGAATTTCCTCAACACAACATGCTATTTCCTTATGATGATGCTTTTACGTTTATGGTTACCAACCTTGGAATCAGGTTTGGTTATCCAAAGGTGTAATATCTTCTAAGCTAAGTCAATAGATAGGGATGTTGGTATTGATATAATTATGAAAAAGTTTTATAAAGGATTAGGAACAATTCCGTTGGCTTGTAGATGACATATTTATGGATAAAAAGCTTGTTGTTATGAGATAATGACATCATGCCTCAAAAACATGTCCCATACAATCTAATGTTAATGGGCGCTCTACATAGAAATTGGAATGTCAACATTTGTGAGTACAATAAATATGTGGATGATTTTGGCTTACTACAACTTTAATATATTGAGTGGATTGATAACCTTCACAATTATATAAGAGATTGTAGCTATGACTAGGAGGAGAGTTAACAATGCAACAAAATCAAGTAATCGAATTTTGTGCATAAAATGAACATAAGACTCCCACCAAATTTCACTGAATCTACGTCTTAACAAAAGAACTCATCGTTTCACGGGATTCCACCCCATCAATCCTTTTAACAGTAATGGCCATAACAGTTGCTACAACCCTAGCGCGAGAAAAATCAATCGAGCTACGCATGACAATACTTGAAACCAGACTTTTTGAACTCCCTATTACGTCATAGGAATCAATACTACTTTCTCCACAACATGTGGCACCCTCAATATCTTCCATCACCGCAATTTACATTTGATAAAAAACTTGTTCCCAAATAGTAATTACCCCATTCTTTGCTCTAAAAAAGCCTCGGTTAACCTAGAATCCAATCCATGCAACATGAACACATCCATATATACACATAGAATAAATATTAATAAATTTCTCATAGCCCTTCAATAGTGTTCAATATCTCATAGCCCTTCATAGTGAAATGGGACCCCACCCTTCAAATTTGATCCCTGGTCCCCACTAGACACGGTGACCCCCGGAATTAATATATTTTTAAAATATATTAAAATTTAAAAATATAGACATATAGATCATCCAATAAAATTTAACATTTACAATTACAAATATTCAATAGAAATTACATTTACAATTACAAATATGAAATATTCAATAGAAATTAGATCATTCACAAATCACAACACATTTGTCATTCACAATCACAAAACACAATGAGACATTGAGACACATAGATGCAAACTCATCACTGCCCTGATCCTCCTCCTCCATGCCTGAATCAACAAACTCATCACTGCCTTGATCCTCCTCCTCCTCCTCTCTGCCAATCTGACTAACTTACTTTTTAATTGTCAAATGTTTAATTTTAAGTTTTAAATGTATGTAATTGAATGCCATTAAATTGCTTATGTGAGTTTGATTTAATACATGTTCAATTTTGAAGAGACGTCATTATATACCATGTATATGTTTCTAATGATTTTCGTATTAATGTCTTTATTGCAGTTGCAGCTATGGATACCAATGCCGAAATATTGATTGAGCTTGCCCAATTGAGGGGCATAAGTGCAGCTTTTAGTGGTGGCGACAGGATTCGTCATTCACTTGCATCAACCTTGGATGCAATTGTGGACACCATTTCACAATCTACGAATGTCCTATATGATATTGCATCTTACAGAGAAAGAAAAAGACAACAATATGCTGATGGACTAGATTACAATGCAGTAAAAAAGTTGAAAATATCCAAAGAGCTTATATTTGCATTGTTTAGGGACCCTCGGACGGGGGAAATCCCAAATGCAAGCAAGCCGCATATCTCCATTGAGTGGTGCACGTTTCAACCATTTGTTGATAACTGGATGGATAGATGGTACATGGTTTTTGATATGCCACCACACAACAACAGGGAAATTCCCTTATATTTCCTTCGAAAGATGTACGCAGAGTTCGTGTTGCATAAACACGTTAACTATTTTGACATCTTACAGTTTCAGGGGATCGATGGGGGGATTCCCCAAAACCGACCCAATGCCAAGCTTCGAGACCAGGATCGCCCTATCCCTGCACCTCGCAGGCAGTTGCCTGGGCTAGATGTCCCACCAGCACATCGCATTATTCCGCAGACACGGGATGCATTTTTGAGTTTGGCACGGGCGGTTCTTCGCCATGGCACGATGGTTCAACATATGGGTGAGGAAGGGACATCTGTCCCTGGTGTGGTACATACACTAGCTCGTCACCATGCTGGACCATTAGTTAGTGCAGGACCATCAGGACCATCCACTAGTGCAGGACCATCAGGACCATCCACTAGTGCAGGACCATCGACTATTCCCCATCCTAGTACTGATCCTCACGAGTGCACATCATGTGGTCGTCCCTGCTATGGTATTGCCTCAGATGTTGCCTTCAGTGGGTTTTTGAGAGAGGTATGTTGATGGTTAATTGTAATAAATTCTTCATTTATTTTCGTCTTTGTACACATATATATAGTTTGAGCTAATATATTATGTTTGTGAACTTGCAGTTGATGCTTTATGCCGGCAGTGATGCCCCAGAGCCGGATGTTCCAGACTCTACAGGGGGGCATGATGCTACCCATTCGGTAGGCCCATCTTATATACCACCTATTGCCGTATCTCACACCGAGGTAAACATTTTAAAATTTCAGTTTTTTAATACTTGTTAATTTGTTAATTTCCACATACTTTACATTTTAGTTCATTAATGCTATCTACGGTATAATATTTACAATTATTAAACTTGCAGATGGCAGATCCTTCACTGGGGCAAGGTAATGTGGAGGTAGTACCCATGGTCATACCATCCCGTGAAACATCTGGGCTCCAGGTAAACAATTAAAAATGACATTTTTTAAATACATGTTTGTTTGTTGAATCATGCATGTCTAACTACATGAACACTTGCTGACTGTAGGCACCATCCGAGACATCTGGCCCATTGCCTGGATTTGTATCTCCCTCCAGGCCATTCGTGAACAAGGGTCGTGTGTATGTGAGGCGTTCTACTCCTAGAAAGACTCCAGCTTCCCACGACCATGGGCTTACTCACACCATGGTAATGTATATCCTTCGATGATATTTGTTGTTTAACTTGAAATCCAGTGCATAAATCGTTTTTGTTAATGTTTGAATTGCATGTTTACTGCATCAGGAACCCGAGTTGTCTACTGAGAACCTCGCATCGATGGTTGATGCAGCAGTTAGTGCCGCATCTGCAGTGGCCACTGATCACACACAGGTATGTAACTATTTCAACATTATCTTTACATAGTTTATTATTGTTGGACCTATTGTTTATTCATGCATTTCTAACTATTTCAACATTTTTTCATTGTAGCCACCACCAGCAGGAGCAGCGCCTGGCCCCCCTGGTTCGACCATCCTGGATGTTCAACTGACGGCTCCATCTGCTACACAAGCAACGCAATCTCCTTTGTCAGTTGAGGTGAGATGTCCTTCAGTGACCAAATGTTTCATGCACTTTCCATGCACCAGTTGATAATTGTTGAGCTAATGTATTAGTGTACATAGTTAGTTGAATTTAACAATTGATATTTAATTTGCAATATCCAGGGATGCACATTGATCCTAGGGATGTGCCTAGAGGATCAACGTCGGGAAAGAACAAGAGAAAGCTTGAGTTTTGATAGTTTTGGATAGTTTTGGACACATGTGCTTTTGGATACTTTTGTATATATATGTACTTTTCGATACATTCAGTTTTGGAGACATGTACATTGACTTTATTGTGCATGTACTTTTGGAGACATGTACATTGACTTCATTGGATACATGTACTTTTTGATACTTTTGGATATACATGTACTTTTGGAGACATGCACTTTTGGAGACATGCACTTTTGGAGACTTTTAGATATACATGTACTTTTGGAGACATGCACTTTTGGATACTTTTGGATATATATGTACTTTTGGATACATGTACTTGTGTCTATTTAATGTGTTGATTTGTGTGGATTATCTATTACTCATGAATGCACTATATCAAAAGAACAAACTATTATATTCAAAGGTTTCAACGAATTCACTACATGCATGCACTAATTGGTATCTAATTAAAATTTGTGATTTTGGATGATCATTACAAGTTATGTCAAAGTTCTTGCTCGTGTAATTTAATCAAACTAAATGCAATACAATGTTTTCAAGGTTTCAACGAACTCACTCATGCACACCCATTGCCATCAACTACCAATGAAAGTCTAACATTATGAGGTTCTTCTTTAAAAATGGGTAATATTTCCTTGATGATCGTAAATTGAGAACCATTTGTAGCCACTCATATAATGCCATCTTCACTTATCTTTGTACATGATAATCCATATAATGTGCTATGTTTTTTAACCTAAACAATCATCAAAAACCTAGAATTATAGGGATATGACAAAGAACCTTATGGGGCACCTTATATATTAACCTTGTGTATACATTAGGATCTTTGTCATACCATTGTTTGAAATGTCATTCAATACTTTCAATTTTATCAACATCAAATTAGTAGACAAAGTGACTCATCTTTGATCTCTTGTATAGGCCTTTGTGTGCCTTATCAATAAGATGTACATCATGAATATTATCATAGGTCTCATACATAGGTGCATCCTCATCCATGCAAACAAAGGTGTCATGGATCAACCTATTATCCCTTTATTCTCAATAATATTAGTATCATTATCTTCCATAGGATCAAATTCAACTCCATCACCCCCATTATTGCTACTCTAAATTGCAGCCTTAGGAGTTTTGATCATGTGTTTTTGTCTCTTTAGGAGTTTTGAAATATTATACTCTTTCAAAAATAATATGGAAGTTCAAATATTTAAAAGTGGCTTAAATTATAAAATGGGCGGAAATTCACCAAGTGTCCCTGAACGGCATTTCATGCGACTTGCAACTCGACATAACTCTGAAACCGAACGTCGGACCGACGAACTATCGACTTTGTTGGTCTCCTGGCGTGCGATTACCTCTAGGGGCCCTCTCCCTCGTCCCCCCATGGCCCAGCGGCTTCATTGTGCATTCATTTCGTAAACTAGGGTTTTGCTCAGTTTAATTGCATGCAATCTCGCATTGGTGGGTCAACTCTGCAAAAGCCTCCCCCGAGCCAGTGTTGGCAGTGTTCCCATGTCAGCATTGCCCACACACACTTGCGGGAGCCAACGGCACGCAATCTTCCTGCTCCGTTTGCTTTTTGGCTCCCGGACGGAAATTCACCAAGTGTCCCTGAACGACATTTTCATGCGACTTGCAAATCGACATAACTCGGAAACCGGACGTCGGACTGACGAACCGTTGACTCCGTTGGTCTCCTGGCGTGCGATTACCTCTAGGTGCCCTCTCCCTCGTCTCCCCATGGCCCAGCGGCTTCATTGTGCATTCATTTTGTAAACTAGGGTTTTGCTCAGTTTAATTGCATGCAATCTCGCATTGGTGGGTCAACTCTGCAAAAACCTCCCCCGAGCCAGTGTTGGCAGTGTTCCCACGTCGGCATTGCCCACACACACTTGCAGGAGCCAACGGCACGCAATCTTCCTACTCTGTTTGCTTTTTGGCTCCCGGACGGAAATTCACCAAGTGTCCCTGAACGACATTTTCATGCGACTTGCAACTCGACATAACTCGGAAACCGGACATCGGACCGACGAACCGTCGACTCCGTTGGTCTCCTGGCGTGTGATTACCTCTAGGGGGCCCTCTCCCTCGTCTCCCCATGGCCCAGTGGCTTCATTGTGCATTCATTTCGTAAACTAGGGTTTTGCTCAATGTAATTGCATGCAATCTCGCATTGGTGGGTCAACTCTGCAAAAACATCCCCCGAGCCAGTGTTGGTAGTGTTCCCACGTCGGCATTTCCCACACACACTTGCGGGAGCCAATGGCACGCAATCTTCCTGCTCCGTTTGCTTTTTGGCTCCCGGACGGAAATTCACCAAGTGTCCCTGAACGGCATTTTCATGCGACTTGCAACTCGACATAACTCAGAAACCGGATGTCAGACCGACGAACCGTCAACTCCGTTGGTCTCCTGGCGTGCGATTACCTCTAGGGGGCCCTCTCCCTCGTCTCCCCATGGCCCAGTGGCTTCATTGTGCATTCATTTCATAAACTAGGGTTTTGATCAGTGTAATTGCATGCAATCTCTCATTGGTGGGTCAACTCTGCAAAAACCTCCCCCGAGCCAGTGTTGGCAGTGTTCCCACGTTGGCATTGCCCACACACACTTGCAGGAGCCAACGGCACGCAATCTTCCTGCTCCGTTTTCTTTTTGGCTCCCGGACGGAAATTCACCAAGTGTCCCTGAACGGCATTTTCATGCGACTTGCAACTCGACATAACTCGAAAACCGAACGTCGGACCGACGAACCGTCGACTCCGTTGGTCTCCTGGCGTGCGATTACCTCTAGGGGGCCCTCTCCCTCATCTCCCCATGGCCCAGTGGCTTCATTGTGCATTCATTTGGTAAACTAGGGTTTTGCTCAGTGTAATTGCATGCAATCTCGCATTGGTGGGTTAAACTTGCTCACCTTGCAAACATCATCCATCAAATAGAAATGTGATGGAGTTGAAATCAATGGATTGCTTGTCACAATAGGCATTCATAAGTTTGCGTAATTGAATACTCCTCTTAATCCCTAAAAAATACTTCATTCCCATCCTGCAGATCCCAAACAATGTCAAAGGTAAGAAGGATTTCCATATAATCCAAATATATGTTTTTTTTCAAATATATTTTACATGGAAACATAGCAAAATGGAATCTAATATTTCGTTTGCATTGGGAAGAAAAGATTGGCAAGGCCAACATTGGCTTCCTTTTGGATTAATATCTCCATTTATAATTCCATAGATTTATACAGTTGTCTTAATCCTAACTGTATACATTGCATGAGAATAAACACCATCAATCTCATTTTTGAGACTTGGTTGTCATGTTAATGCAAATGTAAATGTAAAGGTTGCCTTTACAGGACTTTTGAAACTGAGTGTGGGAAAGGGGATCATGATCGAGATGTTGTGTGCATAAAAATTACATTCTGCAGGTAAAAATGGAAGTTTACGAGAAATTCTCTCATTAGTTACACAAAATCTATTGTTGAATGGTGTTCTTCAATAATTGTAGATGGAACAAGAAGACGAGAAGAGGACTCAATAAGGAAAGGACATGTGCAAAGATATTTTTGGGAGGTGGTTGATGTAGATCAATCACATAGAATAATGCATGGAATTTGTGGATTTCATTTAGTTTGAAACTCAAACAATGTTATAGTAGAAATATGGACAAGAAAATTCTATCACTCCCCATTATTCTAGGTATAAATATTGAATTATCCTAGTTGGATGAGGACTAATCAACCATTTCACCACATTATGATCATGTCTCAAATCTTGTACAACCAAGTTTAGGGAATATGAGATTAAATCTTATCAACTAGCATGAATACATTACATTTTGTCTATTTAGTGGAATCACACGTTGGAACTGATGTTTTTTAAAATGAACATATATGCAATGGTTTCCCTGAAAGATAATGAATGGGGCACTCACTATTTGTTGGCATGTTCCTTAAAGGCGAACCAAACCCTCATGTCTCACTAATAGATGACAATGGTGATCAACTTGTAATCAGTTTGATGGTTATTAAAGGATAATATCTAACACTGGATGACCAAACATGGAAGAAGGTTGGTTATGTATTTCAAGATTAGACTAGGTGAATCTATATACGACTTTACAAACTTAGTTTTCGATACAAACCTCAAACTACAAACAATGCCAAGGAAGCACCCATCAAAGGTATGATACTTCAAGCCTCATTGTGAACATGAAAAGTTAATGGAGATCATTAGTAATAGACATGATCCAAATGGTCTACTTAAATGACCATAGGTAAGTAGATAAGTAAGATTGCCTAACATGGTCACTCTTGTGTTATATTCCAAGGTATATGGGTTGTTTGTTATTTTTGTTAATTTTTCAATTCATTTATGTAGATTACTCATATTAAATTGTTCATAATGAATTAGTCTAATAATGGTGTCCTTGTATGTGTCCAGATTATCCAAAGAATCATAAGCACATGAAATCCCATCAATAAGAACAATGGTCTTTTTCAACACCACCAAAGAAAAAATCAGAAAAATGAAATGACCTACTTCAAAAATTATTTTATTACTTATTGTGCATGGTCCATCAAACAAAAGGTAAACAAACACAATTATATGGCCTACAATGTAGGTCTTTTGATGCTCTATTTCACAAGGTTTTAACAAACACACTTGTGGTGATCATCATTAAAGTCTACAATTTCTTTCAATGAATGTGCCAAATTGACCTAACAACATAGGAAATTGAAAACCACATCCATTGAAAGGAATAATTCAGTTTTTTTTGTCATGAATTAATTTACTATCATGGATTTATGGCTCCCGGCAGTGTTCCCACGTCGGCATGGCCCACACACACTTGCAGGAGCCAACGGCATGCAATCTTCCTGCTTCGTTTGCTTTTTGGCTCCCGGACGAAAATTCACCAAGTGTCCCTGAACGGCATTTTCATGCGACTTGCAACTCAACATAACTCGGAAACCGGACGTCGGACCGACGAACCGTCGACTCCGTTGGTCTCCTGGCGTGCGATTACCTCTAGGGGTCCCTCTCCCTCATCTCCCCATGGCCCAGTGGCTTCATTGTGCATTCATTTCGTAAACTAGGGTTTTGCTCAGTGTGGGAGTGTGCAATTTTTGCACACAGGGGTCAACTTTGGAAAATCATCCACCGGGCAAGTATGGCTAGTGTTCCTAGCCCGAACCTGTCTAGACACACCTGCAGGACTCCCCGGAACCCGGTTTTGTTGCATGGTTGGAGTTCTATGCCCCCGGTAGGTATCCAGCAGGTGTCCCTAAAGGCCTTCTAGTAGTGAGACGGGACCAGCCATAGAATGAAGACCGTGGCTTGGATCGATGAACCATTGACTCCGTTGGATTCAGCACACTGGGATAGTGGCAGGGGTGCCCCTCCCCTCCTACCCGGTGGCCCATGTGTCACCTTGCAGGTCCATCTTGGAAACTAGGGTTTTGCTCAGTGTGGGAGTGTGCAATTTTTGCACACGGGGGTCAACTTTGGAAAATCATCCACCGGGCAAGTATGGCTAGTGTTCCTAGCCCGAACCTGTCTAGACACACCTGCAGGTCTGCCCAGAACCCGGTTTTGTTGCATGGTTGGAGTTCTATGCCCCCGGTAGGTATCCAGCAGGTGTCCCTGAAGGCCTTCTGGTAGTGAGACGGGACGAGCCATAGAATGAAGACCATGGCTCGGATCGACGAACCGTCGACTCCGTTGGATTCAGCACACCGGGATAGTGCCAGGGGTGCCCCTCCCCTCCTACCCGGTGGCCCATGTGTCACCTTGCAGGTCCATCTTGGAAACTAGGGTTTTGCTCAGTGTGGGAGTGTGCAATTTTTGCACACGGGGGTCAACTTTGGAAAATCATCCACCGGGCGGGTATGGCTAGTGTTCCTAACCCGAACCTGCCTAGACACTTTGGAAACTAGGGTTTTGCAGGTCCATGATGATGATGATGGTGATGATGATGAAGATGTTGATGATGATGGCTTGGTCTAAGGTGGTGCTCTCAACTAGCTAATTCATTATGAAATATTTAACAAGACATGAATTAAATTTAATATAAGTGTATTGTTTAATATAGTGAGCATGAATTGAATTAATTTTGTTGGGTGAAGCCAATAACCAACATGATGAACATAATATAATTTTAGGGTTTACTGATCATATGTAAAAAATGGCATATTCATAAACTTGACATACAAGAGAACTTTTGGCATATTTATAAACAACGTAAACGTAAATTTGGCATATCAAGAACGCAAAATTGACATATTCATATGAAACATACATGTGAAAATTGAGCATATATCAATATTCAATTACAAATAGTATAAATAGTATAGTATTAAAAGTATGTAACGTACCTCATCATGCTAGATCCCACCTATTATCATACAACCAAGCCCTCCGGATCATCTCTTATACTGATGGTCTCCATTACTCTCTCGTGCTCTGTATCCGGTAAGAAGTAGCGTACCTTCGATGTATTTCGACTAGGCATTGTTCGTACCTGAAGGTTTGTGCCAATGATTAAGTTGGTAAAGTGATACACACTTGCACCTGGTTTGTAATCCCTGTAAACATATCCACCCTTATTTCTTCCATTGCTGTCCCGTGTCAAGTATTCACCTTTAACAACCATAGACCCAGTTGGAAAGTGGTTGTTTTCATCGTCAGTCATGGACACAATGAGGGTTTGCTTTCCATCTATACAGCGTGCCAACCAGTATTCATCACCCCATTCAGTATCTTTTGAGGCAACCACTGCTTATATGTGCCCTGCATTATATGATTGTAGGTATATGATCAAAATATTTTTCGTGCGATACAAGGCCATTAATGTGCATTTGAAGACTACGTAAACAAACAAAAAATGTTAAGGAAATGCATCATACCAGGTTGTACAAGGTCTGAGACATGATCAAAATCTGCAGAAATAGATGATTGGTCTTCTTCCAACGGAGTTAACTCAACAATTGCACGCTGATCAAGTGGAAGTGATATGCGATCCCATCCATCAACCCAATCCAATGATTCACACCCATCCCAGTCACCATCACAACAAGGCAGGCAAAAACAAGCGAGTTTTCTGGTCCAAATTTCAAATACTGGGTTATCAGAGCTTCGAACCGAATGAAAGCCACGAGTCCCAGGCACAGTCTTGCATTCCCATGCATGTGAACGATCTATGTCTACCACCTCCCAAAAAAATCTCTCCACATGTCTCTTTCTTGTGGATTCTACTCGCATAGTTGATTCCTCTCCCATTACTGACGTGCACCACCTGACTATAGATTGAGCATTTAGAATAGTAGATTCTGTAGATACTTTCAATTCCTCTCTTCGTAGGGCTGTTTTGACACATGCTCCAGCTCCATCATGCTCTCCTTTACCATGCCCAGTCTCAAAATAGTTCCACATATGTGGCACTTTGTAGTTTTTATGCAATGAACACAACCACTGAAATATGCGTGCATTTTTGAACTGACCAGCACACCCATCAGACCAAATCCAGTGTCGGTCCATCTGTATGTTCCTTCCCTTCAAGTGATCATAGAACATGATGAAGCAATGACGTACATA
Source organism: Larix kaempferi (assembly GCA_027924585.1). Classification (NCBI taxonomy): domain Eukaryota; kingdom Viridiplantae; phylum Streptophyta; class Pinopsida; order Pinales; family Pinaceae; genus Larix; species Larix kaempferi. The sequence goes on along the minus strand of BSBM01000074.1, from coordinate 27,288,759 downwards.
GTGGAAGTCGTGGCACCTATCATCACTTATGTAGAAGTGATATTCCTTCAGAATTTCTCTTTGCTCTTCAGTGCTATTTGGGCCATGCCTATATGTGATATGGACCATCAAGGAAACCTGCTCAGAGTGATAATACTGACTTTGGATCTCATTTTGAGGTTGCAGAGTGTAGTTCTCGGCAAAATCAACAACTGAAAGTATAGTACCAAGGGGAAATGTATCTCTGCATATTCTAAACTTCTCATCCTGCCATCGTGCCACGTGGACATGCTGAACATATTGATGTGTCTTTTCAATAAATTCCTTGATGAAGTCACTAACTTGTACCTGGTGACACAAAATGATCTCAATGTCAGTTTTTTGTTGTAAGTAAGGATTGAAATGTAACCGTTACAACATAATTTTATAGATATAAATGCATACCTGAGATGTCACCAATTGTATTTTTTTGCTTTCTTTCCCTGGGACTATTTCATAGTTGATATATTTGAAACTTTTCATGTCTGTAACCATTTTCCCAAATTCACTGTCTCCATTCTCGTGCATACATTGGCTCAATAATGCCATTCCAGCACAGTTGGAGCATGTTCCATCCAAACAAGATTTTGCATAGTATGTTTGCCCGTCGGGCCTATTGCACATGATGCTATGAATGAATTCTCTTGATGAAGTCGGTGGTATTGTCATGGAGCAATCCTGCACAATGTTAGTATGCAACACACGACGAATGTACAAAAATGTTTCATAGTAATATTCATATTCTACATGGTATCTACAACAACAAGTGTTACGAAGAGTATTTATTCTAACATACCATGGCTTACATTTCTCAAAAGATCTTTGCCCCAAGTTCAATTGTCTATGCTCAATCTTAAATTTCTCGTAAAGCTCTATCTGTGTTATATCAAGAAGATGCTTAGTATGTGGTTCACGATCCTTTGAACCCCTTCTTAGTTTTAGTACATCCTTTCGGTTTGAAGAAGGCCTTGTGTGATCATGCCAAAAACTGTGCACTAGTCCCTTTACTGCATCAACTAGCTTCATGTCACGATGTGGCAACCGACCAACAAAGGCCCAAAAATCTGTCTGATCGGTTGTGTCAAGATGTTCTCTTCTAATAGAATACCTACGGAGGGTTTTTACATTCAAATTAACTAGTTCGGATGTAGGCCTGAGAATACGAAGGGCCCTGGTGTTCTTATCTGCAATTGATTGTGACAACACACGACGAGCAGCATTGCGGTCCTTTGAACGTGTGTTCTTACCAATTTTACCAAATGCATCTACTAGGCTTTTAACTATATGAGAACTTGGTTCAGAATTCTTTATCATCTTTATCCCTAACTTTTTCCTAACAACATTCATGCTCCTAGATTTTAACAATGATAAAAATAATCTACATTTATCTCCATCACATTTAGAAACAAAATATTTATCAAGTATCTGTTGAGTTTGATAAGCAATACTACGTTTAGATAGCATACCTTCAATGGAATTCATAAGTCTTTCATCAACTTGTATACGCTTCGGAGTTCTTCGACGTGTGCTTGCTAATGGAGGTAAGGGGGTTGGAATTGTACCATGTAGCGCATCACAAAGACGCTCTGGCGTTTCAGTAGTAGCTTGGTGTCCTTCATTCTCTTCCTGGTAGTTGGATGGTGGAAGTCCAACATCCTCATCGATGGTGTGGATAACATTCTCTTCTTCAACAGTAGGAAAAATGTCCAACGCCTCTCTGACTTCATCGCTTGTATAACCACATCCAGATAGCAAATTGGGTGTTTCTTCGTGAGCTTCATCTTGAGATGGTAACTTATCACTTTGACTTGAAGTGGGAATTGAAACATCCCCTAATGAGCACCTACGTTTTGCTTCTTGATTACTTCCATGGGGTGTTTGTTCAACAACTATTGTGGAAATTGAAGGTCCCTCTTGTCGTGGATTAATAGGATGAACCATGGTATCCTCTACAATTGGATTTGGATTAGTTTCCAAAGAAAGCCTCCGATTCATCATGTATATTCTTTTCTTTTCTTTCTCTTCTTCAATGACTTCTTTAGATCTCTTCTTCCTTGTTGATTTGTTTACTCGGTTACGTGCATTCCCCATCACCACAATGATCAATTCAATATAGTTTGTTTTTGTTGCTCCTCAATTACAAGCTCTTCAATAATAAGAAAATGGAAGTTCTTCCTTGTTGGTCTTGAAGCTTGATATCTTATCTTGTGTGCTCCTCAAATATAAGCAAAATGAATCTTTCAAAGGCCTTATCTTTGGTGTTCTTCAATTGGAGATTCTTCAAGCTTGCTAATTATTTTCTTCAAATATGGCCATATAACCCAACACCACAGTGAGAAACCATGAAAGATGTCCTCAATGCTGCACCTACATAAAAAAAAATGATGGAGTTGGTGTAGAATGTGAATATTTTCAGACGCGGGCTCGTGCTGTTCGAAAAATCGCAGGATTATTGTTTTTGTTCGGACAAAGTGAAGTTGCTCTCGGACAGCAACAGGCCATTATTTCTGGAGTTGCAAAATGCGTACGCGTTATATAAATACAAAACGCGTGCGCGATATGTAGTGAAAAAACGCGAACGTGATATAGTCAAGCACAATAAATAGGTTAGGTGCACGGCTAGGGCAACGAACAAAATCAAAGAAAACTAATAATTTATATGGTTGCATACAAAACAAATGTTTTGTATGGTTTAATACCCCCTAGCTCTCTCCCAATAATCCCTAGATATCCCCTATCTCTTTCTAAATATCTGTCCCTCATTCTCCCTACATGTTTCTTTCATGTTTCTTTCTCTCCCTTCAGCCATGTCTCTACCACCCCACTCTCCATCTCTCCACCTTCTCTTTATCTTCGTCATTATCCCTCCCTATAGAACTCTCTCCCTTCTTCTCCCTTAATCACTAACCCTCTATGCCTTTATCCCTCCCCCCTGCCCTCTCTGTATTACCTTGTTCCTAGAGCCCCTCCCCCATAAAGGCCTTTAGACCCTCTTCTAAACATTAATCCCTAAGTGCATAAGTGCACAAGATGATGAGGAGGAGGAGGGTGATGACAATGAAGATGATCATGATGTAGATGAAGATGATAAAGATGATGAGGAGGAGGAGGGTGATGACAATGAAGATGATCATGATGCAGATGAAGATGATAAAGATGATAATGTTGATGAAGATGATGGTGATGATGATGAAGATGTTGATGATGATGGTGATGAAGATGTTGATGATGATGGTGATGATGATGATGATGAAGATGATGGTGACATGATGGAGATGTTGATCTGATGAGGAAGATGATGATGATGATGGTGATGATGATGAAGATGTTGATGAGGACGATGATGGAGATGAAGATGATGATGATGAAGAAGATGATGATGATGGAGATGTTGATGAGGAACCTACAGATGCCAATGACGATGGTGATGACAATGAAGATGTTGATGATGATGGTGCTGGTAATGATGATGATGAAGATGATGGTGACATGATGGAGATGTTGATCTGATGAGGATGATGATGATGATGATGATGGTGATGATGATGAAGATGTTGATGACGATGATGACGATGATGAAGATGATGATGATGAAGAAGATGATGATGATGGAGATGTGTTGATGGGGAACCTAGAGATGACAATGATGATGAAGATGGTGACGGTGATGACGATGAAGATTTTGATGATGATGCTGATGGCGATGATGATGAAGATGTTGACGATGATGGTGATGGTGATGTTTAGATGATGATCATGATGATGTTCAGAAGATCATGATGGTGATGATGGTGATGATGATGGAGAAAATGACGATGATGGATATGTTGATGAGGAACCTGCAGATGCTAATGATGACGATGATGGAGATGTTGATGAGGAACCTACAGATGCCAATGATGATGGTGATGATGATGAAGATGTTGATGATGATGGTGTTGGTAATGATGGTGTTGGTAATGATGATGATGATGATGATGATGATGATGAAGATGAAGATGATGGTGACATGATGGAGATGTTGATCTGATGAGGAAGATGATGATGATGATGATGGTGATGATGATGAAGATGTTGATGACGATGATGATGGTGATGAAGATGATGATGATGAAGAAGATGACGATGATGATGGTGATGAAGATGATGATGATGAAGAAGATGACAATGATGGAGATGTGTTGATGGGGAACCTAGAGATGACAATGATGATGAAGATGGTGATGGTGATGACGATGAAGATTTTGATGATGATGCTGATGCTGATGATGATGATGATGATGATGATGATGATGATGATGAAGATGTTGATGATGATGGTGATGGTGATGTTCAGATGGTGATGATGATGATGATGATGATGATGATGGAGATGTTGATGAGGAAGGGGGAGATGACAATGATGATGAAGATGTTTATGGTCATGAAGATGATGATGATGGTGATGGTGATAATGATGGAGATGTTGAAGATGATGGAGATGGCGATGAAGATGATGATGATGATGATGATGGTGAAGATGATGAAGAAGATGATGATGATGGAGATGTTGACCTGATGACGATGAAGATGATGATTATGGTGATGATGATGAAGATGTTGATGCTGATGATGATGGTGATGAAGATGATGATGATGGAGAAGATGATAATGATGGAGATGTTGATGAGGAACCTACAAATGCCAATGATGATGATGATGATGGTGATGACAATGAAGATGTTGATGATGATGGTGATGGTAATGATGATGAAGATGATGATGATGATGGTGATGGTGATGGTGATGTTTAGATGATGATGAAGAAGATGATGGTGACATGATGGATATGTTGATCTGATTCAAGGAAGATGATGATGATGATGATGATGGTGATGATGATGAAGATGTTGATGATGATGATGATGGTGATGAAGATGATGATGATGATGAAGATGATGATGATGGAGATGTTGATGTTGATGGGGAACCTAGAGATGACAATGATGATGAATATGGTGATGGTGATGGTGATGGTGATGACGATGAAGATTTTGATGATGATGGTGATGGTGATGGTGATGATGATGAAGATGTTGATGATGATGGTGATGGTGATGTTTAGATGATGATAATGATGATGGAGATGTTGATTTGATGAAGAATATGATGATGATGATGATGATGGTGATGATGATGAAGATGTTGATGATGACGATGATGGTCATGAAGATGATGATGATGAAGAATATGATGCTGATGGAGAATATGATGCTCACAACTCCCTCTAGTCTCTCTCTCCCCAACCATCAATCTCTCTCTCTCTCTCTCTCTCAAACACACACACATACACACACATTATGTCACTTTCCATTCTCAAACCCATCCCCCCTCCATCCATATCTATCTCCAACTTTCTCCCTCCATCCCTCACCCTACCTGCCCCCCCTCCCTCTCTCATCGCCTGTCTCTCACCTTCTATCCCTCCCTCATCTTTCCCTCAACCTATCCCAATCTCTCCATCACTCCCTCTCTCTCCATCGCCACCACTCTCTGCATGTCTCCCACCAACACTTTCTGTCCCTCCCTTCCTATCTCTTATTTCGTTCTATCCCCATCTATCTCTCACTCCCTCCAAATCCATTCCTCCCCATTGTCCCTCTCCCTCCCTCGCTCTATGTCTCTCTCCCCCTTGTATTCTTTATTTCTCTCTCACATCCCCCTTGCCTCCATCCATTCCCCCTTGTCACTCAAGTCTCACTTTCAACTTCTAACCCTATACCTCTTCAGAACCTATTCTACTCCTAATAGTGCTCTCAAACTCCACTTCCCTTCACCCCCTGTAGCCCATCATGTTCTCATTCCCTTCATCTCTCCCCACTCAAGCTTCCAACATCCTTCTAAGCCCTTGACCCTTTCCCACCCCTATTAAATATTAACCATAGATTCCCTTGACCCTTCCCCACCCCTTCTCAAATATTAAACAAAAATTCCCTTGACTTCCACACCCCCTCTTTCTCAAGTATTAAACATGTATTTTATGATTTGAATAACGCGAGCGCGTTTTGTAACTATATAACGCGTACGTGTTATGTAGTTATATAACGCGTATGCGTTAAGTATGGATATAACGCGCACGCGTTATTTAGTTATATAACGCGTACGCGTTATTTAAATCTAAAAGCGCGGCAATATTTTTGAATTTAAACAGGCCGAGTCACATGCTCACATGTCAACAATAATCCTATGTGTATGCTTTGGAGTTTGCTTCGGTAATTCCAAACCTGTGCTATGTTAATGAAAAACCAAAGCTAATTGGGTATTTCTTCCAGTTTCTGGAGAAGCCTGTGCTTAGCCACTCGTTACAATATGCTACACAGAGTCATTTTTGACGAAATCTTAGACACAAATAGCATTTTTTCTGCAGATTCCAAATATGTAACTTTTATTTTGAAATATTAATTTTTCCTATTTTCTTTCAATTTCTTCTCTGTCCTACCTCCTTAACTCATGAAACACATTGTTAGTGTTTCTTCCATAACTTTTCAATTCTCAATCATTTCAAAAAAAAATTGTATGGTGCACAAGAGGACACTAACCTCCACGTTCTATGAAAAACCCATTTCAAGATTTTTGCATTAAGACCTTCAAAGGCTCTACCCACAAAAGAGGTACTATTTTTGAGGTTTGATCACTTAGACAATTATAAAAAAATTATAAAATTACTAATTTAATTTTCGAAAAATAATGGCGCACAAGTGCTATGTGTTCTCTACATGCATGCCGCTTTTTGTAGCTTGATTCCATAATTTAGGCCCTCAAAGGCTCTACCCACAAAAACATATACCTTATCATTTGCCTGAAAAATAAAAAGTGTCTGTTAGGAAAAATGAAACTTGACATAGCTATGCAAATTTTCAATACATAAAAGTTATATATTCAGAAACGTGATTCAATTTCCTACATTTCATCTTTTTTACTCAATGCAAGATATTTTCCGTAAGTAAATCAAAAAATCCAAGTAAGTTGAGGGATGCCTGCTTTTTCAGTTTTCTATTGCATCTAACGTGCCAAAAGTGACCGTCATTAGCTTGCACTGACCCAGTAAACCTTTGAGGCCCTTGAAATTTAACCATACTTAGTTAGTAGATGAAGGATTTAGGACGTTGATATTCATAATTGGAGGAATTATGAGCCTAATTCAAGAGAGACAAGCATATACCATTTTGCAAAGAATTTTAAGAAAGATAAAAAGTTAGTAGCAAAATGGAGAAAAGAAAAGTTCACAAAATGCTTAAAAGAAGGTTGTATAGATTAAAAAACAAATCTACTATTTGACACTTAAATAAATGAGGTATATTCTTAGAGAAGGATAAATTAAAACTAAATGACTTAGAAGAATAAAATGGGAAGCAATTGCTACAAGTTGAAATGGAATGGAAATTAAAAACTAGGTCCTTAGTTGAAATGGAATGGAAATTAAAAACTAGGTCCTTTTGGTTGCTATTTGACATTTAAATAAAGGAAGTATATTCTTAGTCAAGGATAAATTCAAACTAAATGACTTAGAAAGATAACATGGAAAGCAATTGCTACAAGTTGAAATGGAGTGGAAATTAAAAACTAAGGCACTTTGGTTGGTAGAGGGAGATGAGGACACGCTTTCTTTCAAAATTTTGTAAAACATTAGAAAAACATTAATACTACGTGAGAAATAAGGAAGGCAGTTACATCTAAGGTTAGAATATTCTTGGATATTTATAACCATTATATTCCAGAAAAGGTTTTCTCTCACTTTATCATGAAAGAAGGTTTACACTATCTAAAGGTGAAAAATAAGGTTAGAATATTCTTAGATATTTATAACCATTATATTCCAGAAAAGGTTTTCTCTCACTTTATCATGAAAGAAGGTTTACACTATCTAAAGGTGAAAAATATGCCAATTATAGAGATGACTTTAGAATTAGACAAGATGTATGAAAAGGTAGGTTGGCTCTATCATAGGTTAATGTTGGTTGATGCAATCCCTAAGTATAGATAAATTGTAAATTGGATTATGAAATGTCTATATCTTTATCATCTTCTATAGTATTTCTAAATCGATCGATCAACATCCAAATTTTTCTTTCCTTCCAATGTCTTAGAAAGGGTCTCCCATGTCTCCTTTCCTAATCTTAATGGTTACTTAAGGATTAAGAAGAATGGAGAAATTGCATTAAAATGGGAAGTTCTCTCCCTTTTTCTCATTTTCTTTTTTGTAGAGGATGCTATTCTATTTGGTATTGGAATGGTACACGAAGCATAAAGGTATAAGGAAATTATTGATTTATAAAGTAAAGCAATGGGGATGGCAGCGAATGCCCTAAAATCTTCAATCTTATTTATTGCCATGGACGAGGAATTATACATGTATATATGTTTCTAAAAATGTTCCATTCATTATCTCATATAAGTTAATAAGGGGTAGAATATATGTAAGGTTTTACCTAAAACCTAATGATTATAAATCTAAAGATTGGAGTTCGTTGAATGAAATAATTGAAGAAAGGGTAAATAATTGGTTCTTCGGTAGGTTATCAAGGAAATATAGATTGAGTTTGGTCAAATTAATATTGTAAGTAATTTTTTTAATTGGCATTCTTTAGATTTATATCTTGAAAGGAGTGTTAAAAAAAATTGAAAAAATGATTTTTTTTGTTGATGGGAAAAGAGAAAGAGAAAGTATTTCATTTGTAAAATAAATAAAATTGCAAAGCCAAAGGACGTAGGTGGGTGGGGTTTAAAATAACATTCATCATTTTGGTCAACCATGGGAGGAAAAGGTTTATGGAGATTACGATAAATGACTTGGGTTATGGGAAAAAGTGATGATAGCTAAATATATAGAACTAGGATCAATGGAGGATTGGATATTTAAGGTTAGCATGTTTTATGAAGGTGTCTTAGTTATTTGGAAGGTATTAGTTAAATCTTTTCCATTATTAGGAAAGTGGTTGGTATGGACGGTTTGAAAAGGGGATATAGTGAGAATAAGATGGGATGCATAGGTAATTCCAGGCTATCTATGTCTATAACATATATTCAAGAGATTTATTTTTTAGTAGATGTAGTAGATCAAATGTCTTATATATAGAATCAATGATACAAAAATACTAATTAGCTTGAGATTCAAGGAGTGGAGATATAAGAGTGAAATTATAATATGTTTAGTCTTAAACAAAAATCTATTAAGCTTAAGGAGGGAGAGAAAGATGAATTCTTCATAAACGAAGTAATGTCCATTTATTGCTTACTTATTAGTGCATTATTATTACTAAGGAATTCCAATGTGATGCTCTCAAATTAATAGATGGGAGAGGAAAATAGGATAGGGATTCTATATCTAATTATTTTGATAGATTGTTTAAATAGAAATTAATGTTATAGAAAATTTATCAATCCCTTTCCATGTACTATAGCATGAGATCTATGATTGGCTAGAAACTAAATTATTTTTCAAATCAAGGAGATTCCTCCTGTGCAGGTTGGTGACCAAATTTGTTATTCTTGTGGAGGGATATGAGAACCTTGCAAAGTAAAGATCCTTAGAAGTTTGAAAATTTATAAAATAGATAAAACAAAGTTTTAGGGATTGAATCCATTACAAAATTATACTCATTATGAGCTCAACTAGCACTTATGGGAATCAAAAACAAGTGGGGAGGATAACGCTCCATCCCACAACCACTCAAGTTAGACCCAATTGACAAAGAAATTGTTGTAGAAAAATCATCAAGAGTCTTTATTCTTAAGGCAATGGGGGATTCCAATCTTATCATAACTTAGAAAATAAAATAATAAGGTGGAAAATTTAAATCCTCTTGATTATAGATATCAAGTGAAAGAGGTAAGGCTTCACTTTCCTAATATATATTTTCATCATGTATATAGATAATACCTAGATGATCCTTCCAAATAATATCTATAATTGGATGTGGGTATTCTAAGTACTAGTAAAGTTGTCAAGGGAGGATTACTTTTAGTTTAGGAAATTTTACATTTTAACTCATGTTGAAAGTTGAAAGAATATATTCTCAAAGGGGTTGGATCCATTGGTGAAGAGTGAGGAGTTTTTCACTAGTGGACAAGGTTCAATTCCAATGAGGGATGAACCTAGAGCCATGGGGGCACCTTGATGTGGTGGTCCAACGTGTGGTTCCACCCAGAGAGATTGTATTAAATGATCTTGTGACTCGTGGACACATAAGTAGATCAAATCCCACCCCCATGTCCTCCTAACATAAGTCAATTCTCACTAGCTCATTCGGTTAAGGTGTGGGTCTCGTTAGCAAGGCGAATTGAGTTCAATTCCCTTTAGGGGTGAGCTAGTTGGGAGGAGACACCCAAAATCCAATCTTTATAAGGGTTGGTGTGGCCCAAGCCGGATGCAATCCCTGAGTGACTTTGACAACTTAGATACCCTTGGGTTACAAACAAAAAAACAGAAAACAATATATATATATACTAACTAATATTATATTAATTTGATAGGTTGAACATAATATCACACTTTTAATAGACAATTAATTTAAAAAAATTAAGTCATAAAACTTAATATAATATTAATTTGATGAGTTAAACCATAATATCACATTTTAAATAAACAATTAATTAAAAAATATTAAAATAACGAAGTCATAAAACAATAATTAATTATTAATAATATATAAATTAAATAATCTTATGAAGAATTATTCCTTACATATTAAAATAACATAATTTCTAAAAATAATAATATACTCACACTAATAAAAATAACTTTATGCACCTTAGAATACATATATCAATGCATTTTACCATAGATTCTACTCGATAATTTAGAATATATTTGACCATACGTTTTACCCAAATATTGATTCTCTTTGAAAGGTTTTGTACTATTTCTCTTTCATAAGCTTTATGCTTTAGAATATATATCATTAATTCCAAAATGACGTGGAAACCTATATATGTGAAATAATATCAAAAGAGTATTGGTTCTCTCCCATATATATATATATATAATCATTGTTATACTAACTTTCTTACTATACAACACCCGTTTCCATTTGTGGTAGAATTATTTTATTGAGGCATATCAAAGCAAAAGTTGTGTAAGTTGAAAAACACTCTTACTTACTTTAACAGTGACAATGGGTACTACAACACTCGTTTCTATTTGTGTAGATTTATTTTACTGAGACATATCCTTGCAACATTTTAACGATACACAATAACCTAGATTGCACCACCATATGGACTACGGTCGCCATATCTACCTATGCACATAGATAAATACACCTTTACAAAAATGTTTATACATCTTTCCAAAAATATATATAAACGGAACAATAAAAACCCTCCTCTATTATTTGCAACTAAGTTCAGGACTTTGGTACAATACACATTAACACTATAAAAGTTCATACAAACCTCCGGAAACCAGGAAATCTCCAGAAATCTTTATTTTCCTAATAAGGATGATTTCAAATCAATTTAATTTAGAAGAAAAATCCATCTCTCTTTAATGTGATAAATCATTATTTACATTTACGGCACATTTGAGGGAGAACATACATATACATAGGATTGTTTTTAAAAGAATACAGGTTATATATATAACCCATTACAGCTTCTATAGACATTGTTAGATATCGAATAGATAAAAAAATTGAAGAAGTTTTGGATCCACGCCTTCCGAAGCATTAACATTTCAAGGTTGTGTTGATTCCATGTTATTCCATTTGTTAATGTTAAGGAAGTAAAATTAAATTGTTTAAAAGTGTAGTATTTTTTATGTTTTTTTTCACGACCTTTGCATGCTAAATGGGTGGGGTTTTGTTCAATTAAAAACTATGGGAAATGATAATTCGAATGCTAGGGAATAACTTCAATTAGGAAATGGTGAAGTGCACCTTTATTCTTGGGTGTATGGGTCAAACCAAACATCAAACATCAGGTTAGTATAACGATAGGTTCTCATGGTTGTTAGTGGTGTAGGGGACGCTACAAGGGTCTACACAGGGGTATGGTTGTCATTGAAAATGACAAGACTAAGTAGTAGAGCCAATCATTCTATGCACCAACGAATAGAATGATTATTCTTTTGGATGCAATTGGTAGTTGTTGTGTTTGACCCAAAACAAGTAATAGTTTAATCATTATGCCACCACGGGAAATCACAATGTCATCGACATATTAGAGATGAAAAATGTTTTTTTTTAATGTATTAAGGAAAGGACCATGATAAGATCCGAAGCTATAACCAAGGAAATATATTCTCCATACTTAAATTACCTGACCTAGACCTCGAATATTGTAGACCTCGAATAATGTAGCAAATTTTACGATTATATATATATATATATATATATAACCTAGGTGGGATTGAGATATATTGATTTTCAATATCTTAATACGATGGTTGTTTGGTTTTCTTCATCGAGTGAAAAAGTCATTTTTAAATTAAGGTATTTAATGTTTTGGAATTTTTAGGAACTAAGTGTTTTTATTAAAACAAATTAAAAATATTATAATAATTATGTTGTTATTTTTATTATGAAATTTTAAATAAAGAATATGAAAATGATGTCATTAAGACGGGGTTATGTTTTGAATAAGTTCCACACCACTATGGTACTTAAAAACAAACAATGTTAGATTCCAGTTACTTGGAGTTAGCAATGTATAGTATTTCAAATTTATACCTTAATCCTAAGCAAATTTAGAAAATAAAAAAAATAATTAGTGAATTAATTATAATTTTAATAATTAAAAGAATGTATTAAAATTTCAATTTCTAAGAGAGATCCAATTCTCATTTTTATTAAAATAATTATATATTCATAATTAAATGACGTAAATGAAGGAATACTATAACATCCACACCACTATGGTACTTAAAAACAAACAATGTTAGATTCCATTTACTTCGAGTTAGCAATGTATAGTATTTCAAATTTATACCTTAATCCTAAGCAAATTTAGAAAATAAAAAAAATAATTAGTGAATTAATTATAATTTTAATAATTAAAACAATGTATTAAAATTTTAATTTCTAAGAGAGATCCAATTCTCATTCTTATTAAAATAATTATATATTCATAATTAAATGACGTAAATGAAGGAATACTATAACATCCAAACAAACAACCTTATAACATCTAATTATAGGTCATTATGTTTATACATTTTACTTTCTATTTTACACTATGAATTTTAAATTAATAAGAGTAATCATTATCTCTTATTTTTAGTTGGAATCTTTTTAAGAGGTCACTTGGGGTGAGTGCATTTCTATCATTGGCTACACCAACCTTCAATTGTGTTGGATTTTTGGGTGTCCCTTCCCAACTAACTCATCAATGGGGGATTTGAACCTAGAGGTCACCCTTGGCTAATACCCATCCCTTGACCAAATGAACTAACAAGAATTGACTAATTATATATGAATTTTAAATTAATAAAAAAATAATCTTTATTTTTTATTGAAATTATTTTTTATAAATTTAGTTAAAAAAACAATTTATAATTATAAGACACAATAAAGGAATATACCCTTTCTCTAGAGTATTATATTTATTATTTTAAATTTACCTATATATGTATATTTATAAGCTAAAAAATATTAAGATGCGTTCATGTAGCTTTGCAATCCTACTTACCAAGATGTTTGGAATCATGAATTCATTGAATTGAAATGTACCTATTAAACAGTATAATTGTTTTTTAATGATGCTTATTAATAAAATAACTAAGGTGTGGCACATTTATATAAACTTTATCTCATTAGTGTTTGGAACATGTATATTGAAGTCAAGTTTTAATAATAGGTATATTGAAGACTTTTTAATAGATAGATAGTTACAATGGTTAGATGCACATATATATTTTATAAATGATTGTTTTTTGATAGATAATATATTAAATTAATAATATTTATATAAATAAATTAAATATTGAAAAATATAATAAGATTGAATTATTAATATTTGTGATGGTTGAAGTAAGTTAATTATATATTTTAATATTATACTCATATTGTTATACGATTATATATTTATTATTGCATGGTATTAAATAAATAAAAAATAATTGATAAATATAATAAAAACTAGGTATTTGACTTAATTTTATATAATCAAGCATATACATAATAATAATAATTTGAATAAATAAATAAAAAATATTTAATAAATATAAGTTATAAAAATAAATTTCATTTGAATAATTATTTAATTTATATCAAAGCAATTTTATAGAAAGAGAGAGGGGGTTTAATGTTACTATTACATTAATTCATTAATTTTTCAATTTATCTTTGTATATATTTAAGAGTAAGAATATTAATTCATTAATTTAGCTTTATATATATTTAAGAATAAGAGTAAGTAGAGAAATTAATTTATTTTTAAAATATATTTATTTAAACATATAGTCATTTCTTCAATATATCTTGAGCATATTAATATTTGCTTGCATCAAAGTTAAAAACACAAAATAATATATATATATATATATATATATATATATATATGTGGGGTAAATCCAATGCATAGATTTAAAGAAAAATTTACTTCTTCATGCGATTCATTCTCGACCAGTATTTATTTAGATTGTGTTTTATGCCACTCCAAATGTTTAAGGTATTCGTTTACAAGGATTTTAAAAGTGTGAAAGAAAGCGATGCTGGGTAAGTCCTTTGAAGAATTTATTATAAAGTTGCATAAGTTATTGAAAGATGAAAAGGCACTAGAAAAATTGCAGAATATTTTGGATCAATCTACGTTTTATGGTTTGGGGAATTCAGCATTGGATTTCTACCATAAAGCATCTCTACCAATCAGCCAGTCCAATCAATCAACCAACATAAAGCCAAGCAAATAAAACCAAGATGTGCTGATCCCTCACACCGCGTCACCCCCGTCGGTCGGTCACAGTATATCGTCGATGGAGGACTACCTATTATTGCAAAAACAAAATAAAAGTTTTATAACAGAAACATAGAAAAGCTAAATAAGAAGAGAATATACTTAGATATTAGATATGGATATTGAAAATGTAATTAACTTTTAATTAAAAAAAAGGTGCAATCAAACATATTGCAAAGAATCGATCAGTGAGAAAAATGAAAAGACGACATTGAACTAAAATATTACGCGAAAGGAGAGGATTCGTTATTGAATTGTGAAAGAGAGCGATGTTGCATAACTCCCCCAAGAAGTTAAAGAACACTTAGATATTGAAAAGGTGATTAAAAGTTGTTATGAACAAAAAGTAGATCGCAAAACAATAACTAAAGATCAATCATAAAGAATTGAGAGTGTTCTTAAAGGAAAAGAGGACCATGAATTAAAAGAAATTTACTGTTCATTCTTGAATTTTTGTATTCTCGTTATAATTCTTTAGTTTTAGTATCCTTGCTATTGCCTCTGTGGTTGCTCATAACTCTTAAAAAACGAATACCAAAATATCTTTTATAACCATCCTGGAAAGCTGTCGACGACGAACGTAAAAAAAATCTCATTATCTGATTTGCAGTTAAATTCTGAATTGTTAACTTTCTTGCTTTTGGCTTCATAAATTCCAACAACAAATTAAAGAGAGCACGAAGCAACACTGGTTAACAAAATTTTACTCCTCTCTAAACCTATTGAAGAGCGTTCATTTGTTCATTAACAATACTTTCAACATATATTTTTATTACCTAATTTTATAAAATATTATGATGAGAAGACCCTTGAATTCCGCCCAATGTCAATGTCAATGACCATGTTTGTTTATTCATTTTTAAATTCAGATCTTTCATGTGAGGGTTCTGCCAAAAACATCCTATCTATCCGGGCTGCACTGTTGATAGAGCAGTAGCGTACCCGTTCATACTTGCTAACCAGTTGAACCAAAAACTATTGATTCTGTCATTGACCTCCAAAGCACTCTTTCCCGTATAAGTCGGTGCCGAGAATCAGACCCTAAAAACTGCATAATAGCATGGTACTAGTTCACATAGCTGCACGGTAGAATTAAAAATATATATATAATTATAAACGGCTTAATTTTGCACACTTCTCTTAAAATTATCTATTAACATGAAAAAATAGGGTTTTATCCCAACAGATATTTCATCCATCTCTAATGGTTGGAGTTTGGAAAGATGGTTTCTATTTATACGGATTTGACGTTGTTCACTGTATTTTTTTATGGGCTACTTTTGACACTGTTCACTGCACTTTTTAAGGGCTACTTTTGACACTGTTCTTGACGTTGTTAACTGTATTTTTTATGGGCTACTTTTGACATTGTTCACTGTATTTTTAAGGGCTACTTTTCACACTGTTCGCTGTATTTTTTATGATAGTGGACCCGGGCTACGGACAATTTTGATCGTATTTGACGGCAAATATGAGGCGATTTTGTCGTAAAATTTCAATAATGGGTCCCTTCATCTCTGACGATATCTGCACTAAAGGACCATAGACAGACGGGGAGGAGTAGGTGAATTCTAAAAATAGCTCACGCGTATGTGGAAAACGAAGGCTCCGTCGTCATCATCTGTAGGAGTAGAAGGTTAGACAGTCATCACAGCAGGAAGTTGTTGCGATCACGTTTTCATAAAAACAGATTAAAATATATGGTTTAGGTCAACTTAAATATAATAATAACAAATCCGGTGGTCTCCATTCGGCTGACAAGAAAATCTAACTACCCCAGCAGTTTGACGGTTTGGAAGGTAGAGTTTCTGCTGCGCGGAGCTCCTCTAACAACAAGTCAAATGCATGCGCGCTTTACTAACCCTTCGATTTCAACCTAACATCCCGGAAGTACATATTGCATTTCACCTAATTCAACCTATAGCTATAAATATAGTTTCATTTGCTTTTACTCAGGGTTTCGGGCCCGAAACTCTGTGTCTATGTACAAGGAAGCGAGCACGAGAGGAGAAAGGACGGTTGCGAGGAAGGTTTAACATAGAAGCAGCAGCGTGGAGTCCCGGGTATGTTTACATCTTCCAGACAGTTCAATTATAAGCCTTTGGAAATTAATTTTATGCTTACTTGCAAAGGTTCAATGGATAAATTGTGTTTTTTTGCAGACAATATATTTATGGAAACATTTAGAGCGCCTTATCAAGTCAATTATATAAGTTTGTGGTGCAAATAAACATTGCAGTTCTTCGTTAATTCGTTGTCTGTTCGACCTTGAATACATCCCTGAATTAGTTGTTGAATTGGACAAAGGCTTTCCCTAGAGGCTCTCAAAACATCGCTATTTCAGTGTATTGTTTTAGACTGTAGTCGTAGCAAATTAGAGGCCTAGTCAATTTGTTTATGTTACTGGACCTAGTTTCAAACCTGCGGCGAAGCAATTATTAATTGCTCCAACACAGATTATAACAGTGTTTTTTCAGTTAGGTCTAGACGTTCTAGCCTAAATAGATTACAATAATTTCGGAGTTCTGCATGTATTACGAGTTCAGTGAATAGTGAAAACCTATACGATTTTGAAAGCACTTCCACTATGGTATAAAACACACGATAATTGGATTAGTGCTGCAAAGCGATGCCCATTCATTAAGTTCTATATGCAGAGAGCTACAAAGTCTTATGATAAGAAATTAAGAATAGAAAGCTTTAACTAGGAAGTAGCACAAAACCGTTCTAGTATCCATAGTCAATACAGCCAAGTTCCTCCTTTGACTTTAGGTTGGACCTAAACTTCGGCAGAATGCAATTTCTGGTTAATATTTCAGAGTTATTTCTCTAAACTTGAATATGGATCTTTTCGTGAAATATCCAGGCCAAAGCACGAGATAGACGACAACTTTTTTAAAGAAAACTACTTTGTCCGTTTCTCTGTACGCAGATGTTGAGTGTGCTTTTCAGGACTTACAGATTCAAGAGCAGAACATCTGAGTACGGGATTTTATAGCTATATTTCATCTTTAGGAAGAATTTGGAATGAGCATGGATCAAGTTTTGGAGTAGAACACTATGGATTCTCAATGACTGTCAATGAAACCTTACTACAAGTCGTATCGTTGAAAATATAGACATTGAATAATAAATCTACATGATTTGTTGTGTGGTTAGGTGTGCCAAGAAAACTGGAAACATCTCTATCAACCAAAGATCTTAATTTGTTATGTGGTTAGGTGTGCCAAGAAAACTGGAAACATCTCTTTCAACCAAAGAGTGCCAATTTCTTTATTATAGAGTTATACCAATACGATCACTTAGCTGGGCCCTCCCAAACTCTGGTCATATTAAAAAAATCAAAATTAAAAGATATCACAACCGGAAGTAATGTGCACTCAGCCAGCAGTGTATTTAATAATGGTGTTTATGGGATATAAATGGTCTATATTTCATCATCATTAATATTAAATGCATTGTTGGTACGTACATATTGTTTATATTTGTTTAAATGTCAGATATCATTAAATTATTATGATTAATATTAACAATAAGAGGTGTATTTTTAGTGAAAACTTTGTTTTTTTTACAAAATTTATATATTTAATAAATTAAGTTTTTAATAAAATTATTATATATATAATTAGAAATATTAATAAAATTATTATATATATAATTAGAAATATTAATAAAATTATATTTTTTATTTAACTTAATTATTAAAATTTTAAAAATATTTTATTTCATATTGAAATTAAATTCCTACAATAAGTCAAAGAACAAAATTGATATAGATTCTACTTTTATATATATATATATATAATTTCACTTAATTATTAAAATTTATAAATATTATATTTATTTTTATTTAATATTGAATTTAAATTCTTACAGTGAATCAGAACAAAATTGATATAGGTTCTACTTATAAATCACTAGATCATACAATTATACTTCAAATATATTGCTTGGTTTTTATTACGTCTGCTATATTATTATGGAGGTGAACTATACTTTTAAGTAATAACAAATAACCAAATATTAAATATGATAAATTTCAAAATGGTTTAAATAAATTGAATATGGATTTATGGTGAAAACAGAATTTGTAAAACCAAATCGTAATAGTTTAGATTTAATTAATTTTAACAGTACACTTGTATTTTTGTACACTGGAAGAATCGGCAACAGTGGTAGTCTCGTACGGAGTATATTAACTCCCACTCCCTGTATTATTTTATGCATTTTTTCAAATTTATTTGTTGATATCTTCGCAAAACATCTGTCAGGTTAGATGTCAACTTGGATATGTACCAAGTCGTTCAGTGCACCACTGTTGCGTGCTTATTGATTGCCTGCAACTTTCTCATTCATGGATTTAATCTATCCGTTAATTATCCGACTTAGCTGAGGCTGTGACGCCTGTAGCCACACGAAAATACGACGTTGATATAAATTTCGTAGTTTTCCATAATGATATTGATATTGTTACTCTCGACGAAGTAACTTGCAGAGCAAGGGCAGCTCTGGTGTTCATGTTTGTACCTTTTTTGAGTTTAGAAAGTTCAAATTTTTGTGACAGAATATCACTAATCTAGTTTAACTATCGAACTAAGATTTTTTACGGGTAAAATTTGTGCTTATATATTATTTTATAATGACTTTTTTTTAATTGGGAAGTATTTATATATTATTTTATAATGACTTTTTTTTAATTGGGAAGTATAGTATAGAGTAGAGTTTTTAATTTTTGATAATGTAATGTTAAGTTAGTAATGTAATCTTTAAAGGTGTAAATTTTTTTAATTATTTTTTTTGTTTGTTTTTTATTTTTTATTTTTATGAGTATATATGAATTTTTAATTATTTTTTATTTTTTAACATAATATTGGATTTTATTTTATTTTATGAGTATACATGAAGTTTTTTAATTACTTTAATAACATAACATTACATTAAATTAAGTGACAATATCTCCCATACTAAAGTGTAAAACACTTCCCTATTCTCAATACAATAATTAGTTTCATTTATTTAAAATACCATAATAAAATAATAAAATATAATTAATTTAGAAATTTAATGATTTCTTTTTCAATTTAGAACTATATATCGAAAATGCCATAGTTTGGAAGCATAATGAACTTCTCCCATTTAAAAATACTGTACTGGAATGTAATTAGTTCAAATTATGCATACTTGAGGTGAAGTATGCCTATAGGAGTGCTACACTAAAATGTAATTAGTTTATAAATTTGTATTGTTTTTGTGTACACATGAGGTGTAGTATGTCCATAATATTTAAAATATATCTCTCTTATCATATTTAATGTTTAATTAAAAATAAAATTTGATAGATCTAGGTTTAAGTTTTAAGTTTTTATTTTATAAACGAACATCTATTTTTTACTTATTTTTCGTAGTATTTTATTTTATGAACCAACATATATTTTTAATAATACATACTTACTTTTAATAATTATAAATTTTTATATTAATTTTAAATCCATTATGTAAATGTATAAATATTAATGTAAACAACAAAATGAATCATATTCTATATCATTTTTATAATATCAAATATCAACCCACAATATATGATATTAGGTTCTATTCATCCATAATCCAAAAATAAGTGTATAAATATTAATGTAAACAACAAAATGAATCATATTCTATATCATTTTTATAATATCAAATATCAACCCACACTAGATTCTAGGTGGGGGTGAGGTAACGAACCCAAAGCCCGACCCCAGGAGGGCGAGAGACGAATCCGCTCGACAAAAGTGGTTGAGGTACGAGGGGGTGAGCCCAGCACAGGCCAGAATACTTCTACATGAATTCGCTCTCTCTCCAACTCTCATAATAGGTAAGCTTACTGGTAAGGAAAGAAAGGAAGCTTGCTTTACAAAAGGTTATTTATTACTCACCCGACGTAAGGAGAGCGAAGCCTCACAAAGGAGGGCGAGGTACGTGTTGTGAATCACCCTACTAACCTTACGTTCGTAAAACACTTCGTTTCAAGTCATAAGGCAAGCATAATTACATATACAAGGAAAGATCTATGGTCCAAAAATATTAATGCAAAATAACATAAACACACAATCCACCCACTATTCATCTATTCCTTATCATTCACAATCCTAACTAATCACTCTTCAGGCTTACCATAGAAAATATAAAGTAGTCTTTTATATATAACTCAGGAGCTGAACATGCGATGGCGTTAAAAACCCATTACATTCATGATTGATGAGACATCACACACAACTCCAAATATCTACTCAACTTTCATTATCTCCCAAAGACCCTAGGCATCTATCAAAGCTCTATAATCATAGGTATTATAAATGTATAGCAGTTTACAGTTAATAACATATCTTGAAAACCACCCATACATAAAATGCTTAAAACATAAGGTCAAAACATAATTAACATCATTAAATATAAACAAGAAAAAAAAGGAAATAAAAAAAATAAATTATTTAACAAAATTACATTAAGGATGGAATTATATGTCAAGTTAACATTTACAAATTATTTTGATTACATAAAGGTCTAGAAATTTCATTGATGCTTGAATCTAACCAAAATAATATTTAAAATAAGAAAACAAATCTTAAAAACAAGATTAGCTAAATTATTGATCAAATTTTATTAGATAGTTTTATATGCACCAATGGATTCTTTTTATAAACCAATTTTTGTTTTGGTTTATTACTTAATGTTTATTAATTTATGATTCACATGCTTCATAAATATTATCCAAATATTCATGGTTTCTAGTCAATGAATATGAGTAACATACATGGAAACTCTTAATGCAATAACATCTCTAGTGATTATCATGTTATATCTATTGTTGATGGAATTGCCACCAAATGATGAATTTGAACAATTTGATTTCATTAGTAGTGTGAGGACACCAGTGTTAAATCTAGTTAACTCAAGTTCAAATGTATGAAATAGGCATTAGTTTGAGGCTTGGCCTGGGGTTTAAATTGTAGAAAATGTATCCATTTATTATCGAGGGACCATTTTGAAACTACTGCCATGCACAACTATTATTGGGGCCCATCCAGACCTTCTAGTAAATGTTGGTATGACATGTAGTTTTGTATCTCCTAGATATACTATGTCTTTGGTCAGGAATTTGAAGAAATGCTATAGGTAGTGAATATTAATTGGTGAGTGACATTAATAAGAAATCGTAATTATGTTTATGTGGATTGTTTCATGTTTCTTGTTAATATTTTATAGAAATTCTTGGGGAAGAGTGTAGCAAACTATGTGTCAAATGGTGATGAGCTTGGCAAGGAATACCCAATCTAGTATCTTATCAATGTATGTCAATTGGATTAGTTCCCAAGGAAGCCAAAGAAGAGGAATCAATGCAACAAGAACTAGGTGATGTGGTAATGGAATCTAGTGGAAAGGGGGACAATCCTTATGAGGAGAATTAGGACAAGGCACACAGTCATGATTTTGGCTAATTCTAGGTTTTCTTATGTTATTCAAAACTATTTTGATAGCATGATAGTATAATAAGACTTAACAAGTAGATTACAATATCATTCTCATGTAAAAGATGAACAGAATAAGTTTTGTTTCTAAGTTCTTGGAAGACTAATATTTTTGAAACTTTGGCACTTAATCTACCTTCATATTTTGTATTACTATGTTGAACAGTATGGCTACATCTCTTTTACACTACAAAATTAATGGTTTCAATATTAAAAAAAATGTAAAACACTTTGGATGCGCATGACTTTTAGGGATGGCAAATTGGAAAAGAGGTAGAGTTTTGAAAAGGAAATTCTAAGACCCCATTGAAATAACTCACCCACTTGTATACTAACTCTATTTCAATGTTGTGCGTGATGTGTATAATCAAACTAGCATTGAATATAATTAAATAGAACTAAATCCATCAACAACACTTTCAAGAATGCTCACCCTTTACCCAAACATAATGGTATTGGTAGTATCTCTTGAAATTAAGTTCTTCAACATTTACCAAGGTCATTCAAGGTCATTTGAGCCATTTGAATAGCCAATTTTTATTTTGTCAGTCTTTCAAGACCCACAATGGATACAACGGGCAACAACTTCAATTAACCTTAAGCTTCAATATAAAATACTTTTGTAAGGATTTATACATTGTGAACATTTTGACTACAAATGAACTAGGAATTGCCTATAAGTCTCAATTGAAATGAGCTCAATGAATGTGAATAAAGGAATGACACTTGGATTCCTTCGCACATGTTATTGATTAAAAAGGATTTTTGGGATTCATTCTCTAATTCTTTAAACAAAATTAGAGAAAATAAATCTAATCTCACTGCACTCAACCTGCAAGCTTCATTTTTCAGGACTGTTGCAGTGAGATTCTTGCCCACGATGCTGAAGTGGTGCTGACAAATGTAAGAAACAACAACATAGAGACCATCTCCAACATAAATGAACACATAATCGTTGATTTTTCTTTGCATTCCTAACCTAAAATAATTTTTACTTTTTCAAATATGTTTAACTTTCCCTACAACAAAATTTGAAAAGAGAAAAGAGGTTCCATAATAAGAAAAGCCATTTGCCAGTCCACAATGAAAGCTATAATGAAAGATGTTAGCAATGAAGTCATCTTTTGTAATATAACTAAGCTTCTCTACGATTGTAGATTTGACATTTGTTGCATTAGCTACCAAATGGGACACCATTTGGATTGAGTTATTCTCCTCCTCATCCCAACAAACTTACTTTGTTGCAGAGTATAGTTGCAATACAAAATATTTTTGTGAGGATTTGCTGCATGTGAATTTTTTTACAACAAATAAACATGAGATTTCCTACAACTATGAGTGCACTTAGATTATTTTACACATTTTATTGATTAATAAGGACGTTTGGGATTCACCCACTCTTCTTCTAACAAAAAAAAAAAAAAACTCTGCTAACTAGACTCAGCATCATCTTCAGGACTCTTGCAGTGAAATTCTTTCCCATGACGTTGAAGGAGTAGTGCTGACAAAGGTAGGAAACAACAACATAGAGACCAGCTCCAATGTATATGAAGACATATTCTTTGGTTTTTCTCTGCATTCTTCCTTGTCAGTGTGATAGAAAACTTCAATCATATTGCTCATTACAATGGGAAAAGTTGGTCCAATTCAATCAAAACAAAGTTATCGGGTTTCCCCTAGTAAAGAATAGGGCCATTCAGGTGTATTCATTTTGAGTATCCCATCTGCTCCTGTACTATATTGATAGTTAAGGGCTCTTAAACTTCCTTAATGGACTGTAACTGATCCATCCTTATGGGAAAAATGAAAGTGTCTACATCCGATCCCCTAGGCCGTGTCTCATGTATGGTCTAAAATCATCTTAGCTTTAGAAGGAAAATCTCTAATCATGAGAGGAGAAAGTGACTATTATTGGGGCATTCGTATAGGCAGCTACTCAGTGAAAGAAGAATGTTATATTCTTCTTTAAAGTGGTCCCAACCCTCTCCCTCTGGAAATCAAATGCAGCAAGACAAAGTTAAACGGTTCCATACCAAAAATGTATTATTCTTTTGGACCCTAGTACAAGGGAAACTGTTGAAAGGGGAGAACATGATTAAAAAAAGTAATAATAGGCACTTCAAGATATCCACTCTGTTGTACTAACAGTGAAGAAACTGCATATCATATATTCTTTGAATTCCCTTTCATCATTGAGGCTTGTGGATTATTACTATCAGAAATAGGTCTTCACTTATCGATAAAGCTATCCTCTAGAGACCAAATGTTTAGCAGGTGGTACTCATCATACCCAGGGGAGTTTAAAAATAAACCAGTGATAGTATAAGCATGGAATATTACTCCAAAACTGGTAGAGTGGAAATTTGTCTCTGGAGAAATAAAGGAATATTCAATAAGAAAGTAATCCCCACCCATGAAAAAATATTATTTGTCAATGGCTAGGAAATGGTTGTTTAAGGAAGGTTCGATCATCTTAAAACAATGGCACATTGGCTATGATCCGATTAGGGAGAGACAGACTCACAGAAACCTCTGGATGCTGTTACCGGGGTTTACAATTTCTTTGTGGATGGAGAACATCCTTATGGTCTTGGATAACAAAGTTGGCATCTTTGTGAGGACTGATAAAAAGTCCTTGTTCAGTGTGGATAGGAAAGTTCCATGGGTCATGGTTGAATTCGACCTGGAAAAAGGCTTTCCTAGGGAGGTTGAAATTATTTGGGGCAAGGTTAATTTCATAAAAAGGCTAGATTATTATAAAGTTCCCTTCAGTTGTTTCAACTGTAAAGAAATAGGGCATGTCCTGGCTTGATGCTCTAGCTGGAGGCGGTCCGTCAAGGATGAGGGGCTTGTTGGAGTTTCAAGTCTGAAGGAGCAGACTGAAAATATTGAGTGCCACTCGCCAGATTTGTCGAACATGGGTAATATTTCTCCTAATTCTACCACGTCCTACAAAGATATTTTGTGGGAAGAACTTGATTTCTATATTAAACATGAAAAATCATTAGATAAACGTATTACTGAGGGTAAGGTTAAAATTAATCTTGGTGGGTTATTTGATGATGTTGTTTTTATTAATAATGATTCTATTGGGCGGGAGGATGTTCCACATATTACTTCTGAGCCCCCCTTGCTGTGTAATGTTGTGTCCACTGCTGCACACTCTGACCCCTCTTGTGCCAACCCTAAAACTCTTTCTACTTCGTGCATTCTTACCTCTGAGACTGGTGATGGGGTTTCTCCTGTTGATAGTTTGGTCCATTTTGATAGTGGTGGTGAGAACGACCCTATCTCTGACCTACTCTCTCCGCTAACTATCTATTCGAAAAATCCTTCCTCCAACCCGGAGGTCAAGCCTTTGATTGCAAATCGTTTCCTTAATGTTACTATTAGGAAAAGCAGATGCAAACCTAGGGTTTCTGCTGAGGATGGGGAGGTTGATAAAAAACATTCTTGTTTCTACCCGAATTAATGTTTCTAGCATTGGAATGGGTGGTTCATTTTCTACCGAATTTTTTGAGGTCCTTGGAGCAATTATGCCTATTTAGGGGGTTGAACCATGATATTTCTCACTCTTAATGTCAAAGAGTTGGGTAAGGTTTCTAGGACTAAAGCCTTATCCCATCTCATAAAAACTACTAGTCCTAGTATTATGCTACTACAGGAAACTATGTGCGAAGGAAATTGTGTTGTTTCTAAGCTTGCTGGTATTCTCCCAGGTTGGGAATTTGTGGCCACCAATTCTTTGGGGATGTCGGGAGGGATTTTGGCGGGATGGAATCCTAAATACTTTAATTTTTGTGCTTTTAAGATCAAGTGGGGTATCTTTTTGGATGGGAGCTGTTTGTATTTACATTTTCTAATCTCAGTGTTTAACATTTATGGACCTTATAATGACCGAGGTCCCTTTTGGTCCTCGTTGTGCTCTTCTAGTATACTAAATGATAAGAATTTGATTATTTCAGGAGATCTGAATTTCACCAGGGGCATAGCGGATGTCTGGGGGGTACATGATATATTGGATGTGTTGGCTGGGTTCTTCTCACAACTTCTGGATTCTTATGATTTGGTGGATGTTACCCCAGGTACTCCTTCTCCTACTTGGACAAATGGGAGGGCGGGGTGCGAGGGTATTCACAAAAGATTGGACAAATTCCTTGTGAATGCTGGATTACTGCATGGTTGGGAACGACATCGTACTTGGATTGGGGAAAACAAATTCTCTGATCACTGGCATGTTTTCTTCCATATTGATGATTCACTCAGCAAATTGAACTATCCATTCAAGTTCAACTATTCATGGATTAAAAATGATGATTTCTACAGTATGATAAGGGTTTTTTGGTCCAATTATGACACTAATTCTGGGATGAATCTTGTGGATGCTATTGTCCTGAAGCTTCATAAGATTAAGGAGTTAGTTACTTATTGGATTAAAAATAAGCACAAATCTGATTTGATGGAGCTTGAATGTTTAGAAAAACAGATTCAGGATTTACATTTTTCGAATTTCAATGGCGAAGTGGAAAAAGAAGTCTTTATGAAAGATAAGTTGTTGGAACAAAAAAAGGAGTAATTATTTAACCAGGAGGAGATGATATGGAGGCTTAAGATTCGGGTTACTTGGATTGGCCTTGGTGATAGAAACACAAAGTTTTTCCATTTGTATGCTTTGCAGAGGAAAAACACCAATGCCATTTGGGATCTTTTGGATGATGATGGGAATACAATTTATGGTCAAAATGAGCTCCATAGTGTTGCTATGGGTTATTTTGGTAAACTCTTTTCGATACTTGACATAGTGATCTTACATAGATCAATGTGGCTAGATAGTTCCCAGTTTTTGTTGAAGAACATGAGACGTAGGAGCTTGTGAAAGAAGTCAATTTGCAGGAAATTGAAGAGACCTTAAAAGGGTTTTCCAAGTACAAAATTCATGGGTCGGGCGGCTGGACTGTTGAGCTTTTCTTAGAATTTTTTTATGTTATGGGAGAGGACTTATTAAAAATGGTGGAGTACTCTAGAACAGAAGGATATATCTATAGAGGTCTCAATTTTACATTCTTCACTCTAATCTCGAATAAAAGTAAACCTTCCACATTTGGAGACTTTAGGCCTATTGTGTTATGCAACCTGGTATACAAATTAATATCCAAAATCATCTTTGTCATATTGAATCCGATCCTATCCAGATGTATTTCCAACGAGCAATTTCGTTTCTTGAAGGATAGGCAAATTCTAGATGCCATTGGCATAACTCAGGAGATCATACATACCGTCAAGGTGAAAAAAATGAAAGCTATGCTGCTAAATATGGACCTTGAAAAATAATACGACAGGGTAGACTGAGTTTTCCTGTGGTTGATTCTCATTCAGATTGGTATCTCGCCATTATTTATTCATTGGATCATGGCCTATGTTTCTACTGCAAACATTGCAATTTTGGTCAATGATGCCCCTTCTGATTTCTTCATGATGGCCAGAGGAGTTAGGAAAGGCTTCCCTTTGTCACCATTCTTATTCCTATTAACCATTGAAGGTCTAAGCAGAATGATCGGGGATGAAAAAGAAGTTGGAAACATCAAAGGTATTGTGATTTCTTCTGATCTATCTC
The DNA here is from genome assembly GCA_027924585.1 of Larix kaempferi. Classification (NCBI taxonomy): domain Eukaryota; kingdom Viridiplantae; phylum Streptophyta; class Pinopsida; order Pinales; family Pinaceae; genus Larix; species Larix kaempferi. Next base: position 27,260,688 of record BSBM01000074.1, on the reverse strand, counting down.
TAACACACCTGTTATTCGCCAACGATGTGCTACTAGAAGGTTTAGACTCAGAGGATGAATGGATGCAATATAAAAGGATTATTGGGAACTTTTTTGTAGCATCTGGGATGCTGGTGAGTAACAGAAAATCTAGAATATGTCATTACAGGATTGATGGGAACAATATTGATTACTTCAATGGTTTATTGCTATATAATTTTTATCAGCTAGAGGTGGGATTTAAGTATCTTGGATACTTCCTATAACCAAACGGGTATAGGAAGAATGACTGGTTATGCCTACTAAAGAAAGTGGAACAAAGAATTGACCATTGGACATTCATACTTCTTTCAATTGGAGACTGCCTCACTTTGGTGAAATTTTTCCTTACTAGTATCCATGTGTACTGGTTTTCCCTTCTTCAGGTCCCTATTTACATTACCAATTGTCTAAGGAAACTTCTATTTAATTTTCTATGGACTGGGGGTATAGAAAGAAGCAATTTGGTTATAAATAGGAGGATGGATGAGCTGAGGCACAGATGGAAGGTGAAGCATCCCCAACCTTTAGGTTCCCTAAGTCCATTGAGCCTCTTCTCTTTTCATTTTTTTTCATTACATTAGAGGAACTATCTCATGTTTTTATTTTGAAGATACATGATTTTTTTCTTTTTCAAATGCATTTCCCTTAAAATTTTACATTTCTCATGTTAACATTAGAGTACTCGATTAATGCAATGATGGACATCAATAAAAATGGCATGGGGCCCTTCACACCATCAATTCCATATCCCACCTCATCCATACCTTTGTACCTCATCTGTATCAATCATTGTTGAGCCTACACGTAAAGAAATTGTTTGTTTCATATTCAATTCAGATCATACCACCCAATTGGGGGGATTTTGGTCCACAAAATATTACAAGGATAGGTGAGAGTACTTCCTTTCAATCTAGTTCTTCTCATCTCATTTCACCAGCCTTGGACCTTGAGACCAGCATATCAAATCTCTTGCCATCCTTCTCAAATCACCCATTCTTTATGTTGCAACATTGTATCTTCCTTCAACTCTACATGTGCATGCAATTCAAGGTCCTTCATTGTGGGAAGAAATTTATATCCCTTTTCCCCATCCAACATGGAGGGCGTAAAAAAATTTAAATATTTTTCATTCACCATTGAAATAATTTGCATAAATAAAGGAATACTTAATCCGAAGACATTACCATTCACATATTTGACAATATCAATTGGATTGTATTTGAGATGATTGAGATTCTTCACTACTCCTTGTAGTCTCTCCTTGCATAGGTGAAGACACACCTTATCTCCAAAATAAAACTTATAATTAGACTTCTGAGCATTGGTCATCTTTGGCCTTATATTGTTATTGGTTTCTCTCAAGATGATCTTGTAACTTTAGATATTTCTTCTTGATCTTGTCCAAAAATATGCTTACCTTCTCCTCATCACCTTACAACACCACCTCATCCTTTCATTGTCCATACGTGATGTCAAATGGTGAAGGAGGTATATAGCTGAAACATGTCTCAAAATGAGACTTGTTGGTGGAGGAATGAGGTGCTCATTTGTATAAGTGTTAAATGTATGCCAATTGTTAATCCCATGTCTTTGGATGCTTTCTATTATACCATCTCAATAGTTGTATCGATGTTTAGTTGACAACATCTATTTGTTTGTCGATCTAGTCATGAAATGAAGTGGAATACATCATATTGGTATCTTTCCTCTCTTGAAATGCCACCGAGAAGTTGCTCAAGAACTTGTTATCTTGGTCACATATGATATTGCTAGGAAATAAAAAATGCACATAAACATAATTGAAGAATAAATCTATGGTGTCTCATCCGAATATCATATTCTTGTATGGAATGAGCACACACATCTTGTTAAAGTGGTCTAGCATGGAAAACAAGTAGGCATGGCTTCTACGATACTTGACAAATCCTCCAATGAAGTCCATAGAGGTTCTCTCCCAAGGAATGCTTAGTAATAGTAGTGGAATTTACAACCCTATCTTTTGATTTCCTGTCTTTCTTTTGATACTAAAAAAACTCTAAAAAATATCATGAGTTGCTCACATATTTGGCTACTACACATACCTTTGAAATTCATTAGTATCTTTGTCACTCGAAAATTCCTAGAAATCTTGGAAGTGGAGATTCCTTGATCAACCAAATCATTATGTTTTGTGGTACATGAACAACTTGTCCAATTTGTATAGAATCCCATCCCGTAGGTGATATTCATTCCCTTCCATGGTTTTGATTGATCTCTCCCTCATCTGCTTGCATACACATGTGAAATCTTCATATCCATTACATTAATCATTGAAAAGATCAATAGTGAATGGATCAATATGGATGATCACACTTAGTATTGTAATCTTCTTTAGTTGTGGTCATGAGAGCATGTCTACTAGCTTGTCTCCTTCCTTATACTTGATTAGTAGGTGGAATTGTTGCAACAATCCCAGTCACTTATAATGCCTCACTTGTTCCATCCTTCTTTGACATTGCACGTACTAAAGGGGTTGTTATTTGTGTGTATGATGGTGTTTTTATGGAGGTAGTGATTCCACTTCTCCATTGCTTGTAGTATTTTAAAGATATCTTTATCTTAGGTGGTATAGTTAAGTAATGTTCCATGAAACACATAAAAAATGGTAGCATATTGGTCTTCATCCTTACATAAGCATTACTCCCAACACATATCCACTTTCATATGTCTCCAATTCAAATGTTCATTGTAAGTTATGCTTGGTAGGACTTGAACATTATTGATCCTCCAATTCTAATATTATTTAAGAAATATTTTTTGTGGCCTACTCCAATGGTATATATTCTTTGTGGTAGTCATGGCATGCAAAATTGTTGGAACAACTAAAATATTTGTAGTGAAAATTTTCAAGTATTGAGTTGCCCCATGAAGCTTGTGAGATATGTCAAGTTTGTGGGAATAGGCCATGGATTGATGGTTTCAATCTTGTATGGATATTTCCTCATCTCTCCTCCACTATTCCTACATCCAAGATAAATCAAGGAATCCTTCCCAAACTCACTACATTCTCCTTGTTGTTTTCCTTTTAAGAATAATAAGACAATTTTTTTGTGCTAATAATGATTCTCTTGTCTTGATAAGCATTATCAAAGGGATTTTGGTTCTTCCCTTGTACACATTTATGAATATGCTTTACCATCATTGAAAATCCTATACTTGATTTTTTGTTCTTCTAAATATAGTATCTCTTATGTACAAGTACGGGATTTCCAAGATGACCCCAAAAACATCCAATAGAACCACATATGCTACTACTTTTTTTCTACAAAGTTTTGATTGATAGAAAACATGATATTCCATTTCTTTCTTAGTCAGTTCTACATTTTGTCTCACCAAGACCAGGAAATATGTCCACAGATGATCTTGGGTATCTAGGAAAATTTTCTCAAATAACTTTGCAAATATTAAATTGGATTGAGAACATGGATAAAACAAGTAATCCAATTTACTATGTTTCATGTGGTTTTTGATGTAGAACCACTTTGTCATCTCCTTCTCTTCCTTGTGATTGAAACCAATCAATACTATTGGTTATTGATATTAATGGAACTCATATTCCCATCCAAGTCTAAGGTACTATCAACATTTTTCTCAACATATATAGTGAGAAATACCTTCTCCGACTTTCTCTTCTAAATATGCTTGGGGTGCTTCTTAGGGTGAAATTTCCAACAATCTTCCTGAGAGTGTGCCTTTCACTCACAAACATTACATTTCTTAATGGAAGGGGATACCTCTTGTGTCATTCCCAAAATATTATTTTCATTCCACTTCTTATTATTCCCATTTTTTTCTTTTGTTCTTTTATTTGCTTATGTGTACTAAACTACTTCTTATACTTGTTTCCTTCAAGGTACTAACACCTGAACACTTTCTTCGTCAATTTTCTTAAGACTGAGTGACTTTAACTACCACTAAATTTGGGTTAGCCTTGAGGGTTTCACTCAATGATCATATGACATGTCACGTGCGTTCATGGGATATTAAATAATACCCCTAATTTCATTAAATATTAAGGAATACTTCTAAAAATTAGTTTGTTGAAACCCCCTCCCAATACATCATTCCATAAAACACCCTTTTTTCACTATATATCCTATATGTCCATTTTTTCAATGACATTTTTAAAACCCCTTTTTCATTTCTACCACTAGTATGGTGACATGACACAACCCTTATAAGCCTTGGAATATTATAGGGTGAAATATGAAATCTTTGTGGGAATAGATATTTCGAGATGTGGAACAAACTCTTAAGAATAACATGGCTTCACACATAGTTGTTGTAATAGACTTCACACACATAGCACACATATTCTCACACAAGTATGACTTCACACATAGTCAAATTTACACTACCTTCTCACATAGATCGTGAATATACAAACACTAATTTGACTACACAAACAGTTGGATTGGACCTTCACATGCAAATTTATGTCCATTCAAACCTATGGATACCTAAATCAACCCCCCAATACCCAATTCTAACCATTCCACAATATTTATATTGTAATATCCCTAGCTTATTCTTGAAAATTTTGAATTATATAATTATGCTGATAAGTTTTGTAAAACATCGTATGATATTAGTTTGCACAATATTTTTCATTAAATGTGTTTTTAAGTAAAGTTAGGGTTTCTTACAAACTACGGATAGTACCGAGAAAAAGAGAATCCAAGATTCCATTAAGGGGGGGATTTGACTTTGGAAGAAATAAAAGGAAATTAACTTATTTAAGTTCACTAATTTAAGAAAATGGAAATAGTAAATACTATAATTTCAAGAACACCTAGGTTCTAGGGAGTGATCCCCCACAAAAAAAACAAAAACAAAAAAAGAGTAATCATCCCTCCTTGAGGAATTTGATGGAGAGGGAGAGAATACAAAATAATCCCGTAATTAAAACAAAAGAAGGTGGGAGGTTACTTTCTTGAAAAAGAGGAAGAATAAACTAAAGGAAAACATAAAACTTAAAATATAAATTCCAAAGGGGATTTCGTGTTCAATTTCAACCAAGATTTATGGGAAACAAAGAAGAAAATTATCTTTATGGCCACAGAGTAAATTGGCACATGTTGTGCAATTGGGAAAGAGGTATTTTCCCAGGAAGGATTATTTCAAGGCTGGTAAAAAAGGGAAATTATCAAGAACCAATTATAGGTATGATCACTCATGCTTCCTGAAAGGTGCTTAGGAAGTTATTATACTGGAGTATGAGAGTTGGCACGCTCAACCATAGACTATTACATATTAAATATGAAAACAGAACCTAAGGGTTTGCTCCTAGTGGAATCATGTCTTGGCTCAGGGGTGGTAAAATAATAGAAAGAACAAGTGTTCTAGATGACCAAAGGTTGGGTGGCCCTGTATGGTCCTTGAGTTTATTTTGAAAGATCTAGTATGGGTAAAATGTAAATATGATTCTAATCTTACATTTTATTTTATTATGAACATGAACATTTTTAGTGGGTACTTGTCTTTCTAAAATATTTGACTTTTTTTATGAAAATAGATGTGCATATGAGCTTATCATTGTTGATTGAATGGTCATGTATCCCTTAATATATGTCTTAATTAATTCTTTTGATCCATCTGTGATTACTTCTAATGGTTTCTCGGAACATGTTGATCTAGTTACCTAATTTTTTATAAATAAATATGAAATAAATTTACAATTACTCTATTTTGATAGATATGAATTATTTCTTGATTAAGTCACTTATCATAGACAAAAATTTCTCAAATAAGAGAAGAAATAATTTAATTCTGAATACTGCATCTGTTAATAAAGTTAGAAAATTTGGATGATGGTATTTTATTTTATTTTACGGAAGGAAGCCTACTTGTTTTAATTTCAACCCCTTGTAGAAACCAAAGATACTTGAATGAATCAAAACTGGATAAAATTAGAAAGAAGGAAAGTTGAATGAGTAGGAAAGTTAGCTACTAAAAAGACGAAACTTGGTAAAAGGATTCAAAAAATGTGGTACTTTTAAAGAATCTCTTGCTTCGACTCCATTGATAGTTAGGTTGTCTAAAGTTTTTTCTTAATTGAAAGAGGATTTTCATCGAATAATGGCTACATATTATTTCTTTTAGAGCCTTAGTCTAATCAAGGACTCTTTCTTTGACAAATATGTCGTCATTACATTAGTCTTGGAATTAGTAATGCACATATATAAAAATAAAGGTTTAACCTACAAGTTTACACATATCACATATACGTTTAACAAAACCCTTAAGTAACACATGCATATAGAGAAGGGGGGAATTATTAATTGGAATTATTACCGGTTAAGGTGGAAAGCCACGAAAAAAAAATCATTTATCATTTTTAAATGTGAACCAAACAAGAAAATACTAAACCATAATCCGTAGGAAATTATTAGGATATTATTTAGCTACGGGAAAATTATGAGTATGAATAAATAAAATGGACAATCCAACTCATAACTATGGATGATTACTAAAAAGGTAATGACATGTGACAAAGAGTTACTAGGATTAAGCACGAACCTAAACAAATATACTCATATACAAATAACTAGTCCAACTAGTCCATTACAGTATGAAAATTATATTAAAATACCACCATGTCATCACACAGGCAACGATTCATTGCTAAACATAATCCATAAATTTCATAAACGATTATGAAATTTAGACAAGAGTCATAGAATACCACACTAGAGGCAAGAAATCCCCCTTATATAAAATAGAAAACCTTCCTTCTAATAATTAAATGATTTTAAAATGAATTCAGTAATCAATAGGAATAGTCCCAACATAATATACATCTAACTTTCCAAATAATTGTTTACACATGAAGAAAAAATAGGGTATATAAAAATCCCTATACACCTGCTAAGTAAAAGTTTACAAGGAGGTCGTATCCTAAAAAGAACCATCATCGAGATCAAACTCTACAAGAGTCCCACATCCTATACCCAAGAATATTCCTACTAGAGATCACAACTTAGACTCTCTAGAATAAAAAAAATCATTAAGCTAGAACTTACAAGTGTTTACAATGAGAAGTTGTAGGTTGTATGGAATTTGGAAGCATATCCCCACATTGATTTAAAACCTTGGTCATATGTGTGGAATGACCACCATGAAAAATGTCACACTAATACAAAGTTGGAACGAATTGGATTACCGATAGGGGAAGAACATCCTTTTGGTCTCGCAACATCCTACAAACACAAAGTCAAGGAGGTCAAAACCTAATTCAAGTATCTGATAATTCTTAAGTGGAAACAAAAATGACTAGGATTATTGTTTCGAAGAAAAACATTTTTTATGACAAAGAAAAAACTATAAAGTGAAATCGTAACTTACAATTTTTAAACTTAATATGGAAAAATAGTTTTACCTTGAAGCAAATGCCCAACATGAAGCCAAATTCAAACAATAAAATAATACTTGGAAAGCACAAAATCCCTCAAAAATAATTACATGACTATCAATTAAGAATTAAAAGAAATGAAAGTGTGAATCACAATATTATTAGGAGATTACTTGATAATAAGAGAAACCATTGATTTTCCCATATCTCAAAACCCTAAGAAAGCACTATCATAACCAGACAAATAGCTTGAATATGAGCCATGCAAGGTTCCAAAAACCCCACATATGAACAAGTAGAGCTTAGAAGTCTTTTACAAGATAAGCCAACTCTAAGAAGAAATAAAATTCACAAGAAACCATACCTAACAACCTTCGATTTACCTGCTAAAACTAAAGAATACCCTTCGTGGCTTGACCTCATAATATGAAAAAAAAATTAAGGATGAGCCTAGACATCCAAAAATACCTAGTACAAACTTCCAAATTTTTACAAGAGGAAATCTATCAAAAAGACAAGACCGAAAAATGGAAGTAGAATTACTCAACCATATAGGGTAACTTTCCATACGGAAATCTGTCAATCAACCATGAAAATATACACGTGTATCATCCTCCATAAGACCAAATCCTCAATATTTGGAGTTTGATAGTAAGTTGTTTACATCTAGCATATCTAGAGGGAGACCAATGCCCGAAGGGTCTCATTAATGTGACACGGGGTATGGACGTGGGTTAGTTAAATGCTTGGTTATGACGATTGAATAGTCATAAATTATAACATTCCATTCTCCTTTATGGGAATATATACGCCAAACTTTAAAATGCATATTCCCTAACATCCGCCCCCTTGTAAATAAATATAGTTTGAATAGGTTCGAAGAGCTAGGATCTAGTGATACATAGCCCCCATGTAATCCATCGCAAGCCTCGTAAGTCGTTACAATTGCAAGAGTTAGGAAATTAACCCTATCCTATAATTTAATCAACCATCCCCTATCACAAGACTTTATTAATATATGGGATTGATGATATATCAAACATTTAGTATTACCTTGTATTATGATCAACCATAAGAAACACAAAAAGGGTTTGTAGATTAACTCTGAAGTACAATCGAGTTAGTGCATATGTATACCATGTAGTTTGAGGTACAGTTTGAGTGGACTTAATGGTTAAGAGCATGTGTTTCCTCCAAGGAGGTCACAGGTTCAAATCCGGAGGGGGGTAGGGTATGTACACCTCTGTAGACTTTAGCAGTTAAATCGTTGCGCAGAGGCGGGTCCCTTGTCCCACAAACAAGGGGTCTCATACACCAAATTGATCTCTCGCTTAGCGGTGACCTTAAAAATATATTATTAGTATTATTATTATTATTAATGTAGACAATATGCCTTACGACAACCCAACAACATTAACAATCTCAAGTTCAAATATTGTTAAAGCTATTTGAAAAAATAAAATAAATATTCATGTGCATTAAGTATGGCCCTTAGAAGAGAACATAGGTTTATGGCGTTAAAAGGAATCCCTAAAGTTTAATTTCTTAGCATCTCACCACATGATCACTAGATTGAGTTCTAATAAAACTCATTAAGGCATTCCCAAGTATGATCACAACTTACATGGAGTAGCATTAGCATTATTGACAAAAAAAATATTCTTGAGTGTGTATTTCTAGGTACATTACAATTGGTATCAGAGTATGGTTTCAATGCTTAGACCTTTGGGAAAAGAAAATATATTTCTTTTCTTTTTCTTTCATAAACTTGTAGTAAGCTAATAAAGAGTTTGGTTAACAGTTTGCTTGAATAAAACTCAGCTAGGATGGAAGTATAATAGGTACAAGAAATTTTTCATCCATAACTAGAAACTCAATAGAACTTAGTAGATGCAAGCTCAAGAGGAGGACATAAACTAGAGGAGAGGAAATCAATAAAAAGGGTTGTGTGCGAGTTTAATAATTATGGAAGAAGTTCCCAACTAGCAAGGAACTGTGAACCGACACTCATAAAAAAAAATTGGGTGGATTTGAATGGTGGAAAGGAACCGAGCCCCCCCTTAAATATGTTGGAGACCATGAGGAGTCACGAGGTAGAACTATAGAGTTATAAAGATGAAAACTAGAAATTGGTGAAGACATAGGTAGAACAACAAGATCTGAATGTAGTGTTGCTGCAAAGCTTATATGAAATAAAAAATAACATATAATAGGGGAAAACCTCCAATTGAATGAACAAAAGATCCCATAAAGTTCAAAATTCGAGTTCTTTAGGAGAAACAAACTTCTTGGATGACTCCGCTAGTAATGAGGAAGCTACTATAGAGGGTTCAGATAAGAAGTCAAGGACGCAAAAAGTAATGAATAACATACAAGGAGATTTCAAAAAGATCAAACTCCCTACCTTCAATGGTGAAATGAAGACATGAGATGAAGCATAATCTTGGATATTGGCAATGAGCAAGTATTTTTTACTGTGTAATTTCCCAAGTAATTTGAAAGAAAAGATAGCCAAGCAACTAGAAAAGATTCCATTTGGTGGAAGGACCCCTAGGAAGTCAAGTATATCAATGAGAAGAAAATAAATTGGAAGCAATTCAATTAGCATTTCAAAAAAAAAATCATGTTTGAAATGTATTATGAAAAGAAGATTATCGAGTTCCATGAATTAAAGTTGGGATCAATGACTATGGAGGATTTTACAAATAAGTTCATTAAAATGTTAAGGTATGCACCTTATATTTGGGATGAGAAAGTTAAGATACAAATATTCTTAAGTTGCCTATCTGAATCCTACAAGCACATAATTGAGTTTGATGAACCTAAGACCTTAGATGAGGCTGTTCAAAAAGAAAAATATGGTTATGACCAATACAAACAACAAACTAAATATCCTAAGGTTTGGAAGGACATGAGAAAAGAAAAATATGATCAAAGCAGGAAGGGTTATAACCTTATCGATTCAAAAGTCCAGAAAGAAGTCAAAAAGGAAACAATTATGGGGAAAAAAATAACCAACATAGTCAAACAACACCAAATAAGACAAAAAAAAGGTTTTGGGAACATAAACTCTAATTGAGAAATATCATTCCAAGGAGAACTCAAGTGTTCGGGTTGTGGTGAACCCCATTTTTTTAGGGACTACCCACATAAAACATGAAATTTCAAAGATGTTCATAACTTGCAGGAGGTTTTTGCTATTGATGAAATAGTGAGACACAATCCCCTAATTAAGGAAGCCTTGGAGGACCGTCAAGATGACCATCAATTTGCTATGGTGGAAATATAAGGTAAAATTTATGATCATGCTATATCTATCCTAATGGACCCTCTATCTAGCTTAATCTATGTATCACCTACTATTGTTGAAAAATGTAAATTGAACAATGTTAAACAAAAACAACCTTGGTTGGTAAAACTAGCTACTAGGACAAAAGGAAAAGTAACTGCATTAGTAACAGAATGTACCCTTGAAATTAATGAGTTGAGAATGAAATTAAACCTAAATTTTTTCCTTTAGGATCCTATGATGTATTCATAGGAATGGGCTAGTTAGAAACTCACATAGTAGTGTTGAATTGATTCAATAAGACATTTCCTTGCACATATGATGAGGGTAAGTTTAAAACAATAATTGGCATACCTAGAGCAATTTATGTTAGGTAGATTTCAATTGCGCAAATGAAGAAGTATACTTGAAAGGGATGTAAACTATTTTCTATCTAGATAAATAGTTCCTTAGATGAGAGCAAATCCTCCCTAAAAAACTACCCAATCCTTAAGGAATTTCCAAATGTATTCCCCAAATAAATTATGTGATTACCACCAAAAAGAGACATCGAATTTACCATTTAATTGATGATGGAATCAATAGCTATATCGAAAGAACCCTATAGTCAATGAGTATTCTTGGATTAATTGAATTGGAAATGCAGTTAGAGGAATTAGTTGATAAAAAATATATTCAACCAAGAGTGTCTTTATGGGGAGCACTAGTCTTTTTTGTCAAGAATAAGGATGGAACCGTAAGGTTGTGCTTTGATTACATACATCTGAACAAAATGATTAATAAAAATAAGTACCCTCTACATAGGATTGATGGCCTATTTGATCAAGTGAAGGGATCCAAAGTGTATTCCAAGATAGATTTAAGATCTGGATATTATCAGGTGATAATCAAATATGAATATATTCATAAAACAACCTTTACATCTTGGTATGGACATTATGAGTTTGTGGTGATGCTCTTTTGGCTTACCAATACTCCAACTATCCTTCTGTGCATGATGAACAATATTTTGAACAAATATCTGGATAAATTTGTTCTTGTGTTCTTTGATGAAATACTCATTTACTATAAATATGAATAAGAGCACATAAATCACTTAAGGATAGTGTTTCAAACACTTAGAGAACATCAACTTTATGCTAAATTAATTAAGTGTGACTTCTAAAAAAAGAAGGTACATTATTTGGTACATGTAATTTCAGAAGGAGGGATAGTCGCAGAGCTTGACAAAATAAAGGATATAAGAGAATGGAATACCCCTAAGGATGTTACTGATGTAATATCATTCATGGGACTTATGAGGTATTATCGTAGATTCATTGAATGTTTTTCAAAACTAACTTATCCCATCACTTCGTTATAGAAGAAGGGAGATAAATTTGTTTGGTATCAGAAGTATGAGGAGAGGTTTTAGTAGTTAAAACAATTATTAAAAACCACAACTATCTTAAAAATTATTGATCCTCATAAATAATTTGTTATTTGTACCGATGCATGTAAGGAATGATTAGGTGGAGTGTTTCTATAAGACAACCATGTGATTTGCTATGAGTCTAGGAAATTGAAAGAGCATGAAAAAAATTATGCCACACATGATCTTGAGTCAGCTTCCATAATACATGCATTAAATGTTTGGAGACATTATCTAATAGGAAGGATATTCCTCCTCATGATAGACAACATTGAGTTGAAATATCTATTTGACCAGCCTATTCTTAATGCTAGGAAAGCAAGATGGCTGGCCTTCCCAAGTCAGTACGACTTTGAATTTAAACACATTAAGGGGAACAAAGTGGATTTATTGTTGCATTAAGTAGGAGAATACACCAAATTCATGCTACAACTGTAACTTACTATCAAAATGGATTGAAATATAGGCTCATAACGTCACTTAAGAATGAATTGTTTTATAAGAAAATGATAGAAAAATTGAAAACTATGAAATCTGAAATGAAAGCTGAAAATTACAAAATTAATGAAGTTGAATTGTTGTTATTTAAAAATGATGTAACATAATTAAAGTTGTTGATACTTGATGAGATTCATAAGAAGTCGTATTTGGGACACCCTGGATACTAAAAATTTATTACAACTGTTAAAAAGGCATATTACTGGCCAAGGATGACACATGAGATAGCTGATTACTTGGAAATATGTTTAGAATGTGAACACGTTAAAGTAGAACACCAAGACTCAGCTGAACTATTGCAATCGTTTCCCATTCCAAAAGTGAAGTGGGAAGTAATTTCAATGGAATTCATCGTAGGATTGCTTAAAACAAAAATGAATCATGACACAATAATGGTAGTTGTGCAAAAACTAAGAAAGGAATCCCACTTCATCCCCATTAAATCCACTTTTAAGGATGTTAACATTGCATAAATATTCATGAAGGAAATTTTTAGATTGCATGGGGTATCCAAAATTGTCATTTTAGATGGAGATGCTAAGTTTACATGACTGATTCTAGCATACTTTGTTTAAATTTTTGGACACTCAATTAAGTTTTAGCATAAATTACAATCTAAAAACAGATGTTCAACCAAAAGGACTAACCAAATACTTGAGTACATGTTGCGTATGTACATCATGCATAAGCTTACTCAATGGGAAAAATACATGCATTTAGTGGAATTTTCATACATTAATGAGTATCGAGCATCCTCTAAGATGATCTCATTTGAAATACTATAAGGAAGAAAATGTAACACACCAGTGAGTTAGGAAAACCCCACAGATCGAATTATGTTGGGTGCTTATATGCTTAAGGAGATGGAGTAGATTGCGATTAAAGTTAGAGATAACTTGAAATAAGCCCATAACCGACAAAAGAGTTATGCAGATCAGAAACAAAAAAACATAAGGAATTGAAAGGAGGTGACCATGTCTACCTGAAATTTAAAGAAAAAAGAAGTACAATGAAGTTGGGAAAGTGCTCAAAGTTGGCACCTCAATTTTGTGGACCTTTCCAAATTTTGGCAAGGATAAGATTAGTAGCCTATCAGCTTTCCTTATCAGCTCATATAAAAGTTCACAATGTATTTCATGTTTCTTTATAAAAAAATATGTTCATGATCCTACTCATGTAATCGATTGGAATGTGATCCAAGTGGAACTAGAGGGAGAGTTCCATCTCGAACCACTATGCATTATGGATAGGAAATAAGTTCATCTCTAGAACTAAGGGATTTTCTAGGTAAAATCACAATGGAAGCACTTTCGATCTGATGAAGCCACTTGGGAAATGAACTATGCAATGAAAGAGGCATACCCATTTATGTTCCAAAAATAAATTTTGAAGGACACTGAGACAATGTTGTTTTAAGGGGAGAGGGATGTAATATCCCTAGTTTACTTTTGAAAATTTTGAATTATGTAATTATGCCAATAAGTTTTGTAAGACATCCTATGATATTAGCTTGCACAACATTTTGCATTAAATGTATTTTTAAGTAAATTTAGGATTTCTAATTACAAACTACATATAGTATCAAGAAAAAGGAAAGCCAAGATTCCATTAGGGAGAAAATATGACTTAGGAAGAGATAAAAGGAAAGAAACTTATTTAAGTTCACTAATTTAATAAAAACTGGAAATATTAAATAATGTAATTTCAAGTACAAGGTTAGGTGTCCTCCCTTGGTTCCAGGGAGTGACCCCCCCACCTAAAATAGTAATCCTCACCTCCTTGAGGAATTTGATGGAGAGGGAGAAAATAAAAAACAAATCCCTAATTAAAACAAAAAAGGTGGACAATTACATTTTTGAAAAAGAGGAAGAATGAAATGAAGGAAAACAAAAAAGATAAAATATAAATTCCAAGGAGGATTTCGGTCTTCAAGTTCAACCAAGTTTCAGGGAAACCAAAGAAGAAAAATTTCTCTATGGCCATAGAGTAAATTGGCACATGTTGTGAAACCAAGAAAGAGGTGTTTTCCTTTGGATGCAGGCACCACCAAGACTCAAGGGGGGCACATGCATGACACGAGGAGAGCATGTGGTGGAGGAACCTCGGCCCAGGAGCCTGAAACATGGCACATGTGCCCTATGCATTTAACGACCTAGCTGCCTCTCCCACCTGCGGATTAATGGCCCCTTCCCAAACCTTCGCTCGCAAGTCTCCTCACCGACTAGCTGGTTGCAACTCTAGTACACCCCGCCCTCACCTCGGACCGCTGTGCATTCAAGACGACCCTCACTTCGGCTCTCTACACCATCATTTTGGCTCTCTGCAATTTATTATGGCTTGTGCGAACCAAGATCACTGCTCCATAAATGGACCTGCGGGCACCCATGACTGCATTTTGTTGGTTTCTCCTCGACGTTGGTTATTCCCTACGCATCCTCATTCTCAGTTGTGGATTTGGTTGTGGATTTACACTATGCTCTCCACCATGACCAAGCAACATGGCACTTCTCATTGGAGTAGTGGGAGCCGAGGAAAAACTCAGTTCCCTCCTGTCACTAGCGATGGCTACGACATTTGTATCTCCTTCACTATCCATAATTTGATTGATGAGTGGGAAGGGAAGCTAGTGGCGGACCACCTGGCCTTAAGCAATAATGGAGGCAACATCAACCATTACTGGATTATAAAAAATATGCTCAACAAGATCATGGATGACATGCTAGGTAACTGGGGCTCATCAAGGAATCAATTGCTGGCCACTAGGGCCAAACTCATCGAGTTGGATGAATGCTTGGCCAACCTGGATGCCACATTCTCTTGGAACTAGCTTTCTCTCGGGGGTCGGGTTCTAGCCATGGCAAACACTAGAGGTAAGGGTGCTGGTGATGGTGTCTCCGTCATCTAGAACATCAGTGGTGTGCCCTTGGAAGGGCCTGCAGCTGCTGCTCCTGCAGATCCTTTCCTGGCCACTCCTGGTCTTTCTCTATCCGCAGTTCCTCCTACGTCGTTCCTGGTCCCTTCCACCATTAGCTTTCCACCTAGCAAGAATATCTATATCCATGTGGAACCTGATTTTCTAGCTGCTCGCAAAACTAAACCGCTTCCTGTAAAGATGCCTGAGGATGAATTTTCGAGTGGATGCCCCATCCTGGAGGAATTCCCTCCTGAATAATTTTCTCTATGTCTACTTAGAAGACCGATAAGAAGAATGGGTCTCTCTGCTCCTTTCAATTTTTTTGTTATAGTTGTTTCAGTATTTTTTTGTATGGTTTAGTCTTCCACAACACTCATTATGCTTAGACTGTTTTTTGGTCTTGGCCCTGTTGTAGGAGGCAACTTTTTTGTATAGCCCACAAGATGCTCTGTAATAGTCTTGCTAGTTTTCTTTTTTCTGCTAGGTTGGGATGGTTCCATTATCCCAGGCCGCCTAAAAGGCCTCCTTGCTATGTAATTTTGTCCTTTTTTACTCTTAATTAATATACTGTGCAGACTTACAAAGAAAGAGAAAGAGGTGTTTTCCTAGGAAGGATTATTTCAAGGTTGGTAAAAAGAGGAAATTCTTGAACCATTTACAGGTCTGATCACTCATGCTTCCTAAAAGGTGTTCAAGAAGGTATCATACTAGAGTAAGAGAGATGGAAAGATTAGCCATAAAATATATTTCATATTAAATCTACAAACAAAACCTAAGGGTTTGCTCCTAATGGAATCTTGGTTTAGCTTGGGGGTGGTTAAGGAACATAAAGAAAAAGTGTTCTAGATGATGAAAGGTTGGGTGGCCTACTATGGTACTTGAGTTTGGTTTGAATGATCTGGTATGGGTTACAAATAAGTATCTAATCTTACATTCTTTGTTTATTATGACCATAAATATTTTCAGTGAGTTCATATCTTTCTAAAATATTCCAATTTTTTTAGGTGTGCATCTGAGCTTACCATCGCTTAATGAATGGTCATGTATCTCTTAATTTTGTTAGAAAAAAAGGACCGCAAAGCAATAACAATAAACAAGATGCAAATATAAATCACATAAACATAATACAAGAGAGACACCAATATAACGTGGTTCACCCAAGATGGGCTATGTCCACAGAGAAATTGCCAGTCCTTTTATTATTATACCATCCAGCAAATGAAGGGATACAACCTGCAGCAGATCCACTACAACTTCCTCTTCACTCTCTCTCAGTATCTCTTACACAATCATAGAGATATTTACAATGCTACATCACATTACATTACATTACATAGTTGATCTTTATACATGACCTTTTCATTGAATACCACATATCTACTCCTAATGATTTTGTTATTTTCATAATCCCATAAGCGATAACCAAAATCATCAACCCCATATCCAATAAAGGTACATTTCTTGGATTTAACCTCAAGCTTTGTTCTATTTTATTTATCAATATGGACAAATGCTTCACAAACAAAAGTTCTTAGAAATGAGTAGTTTACCTTTTTACCTGTCCATTTCATCTCTAGAATACCACCATCCAAAGCACTTGAAGGCCCTCTGTTTATTAAGTAAACAACAATATCTACAACATCTTCCCAAAAATATAAGGGAAACCCTGCATGCAATCTCCATGATCGTCCTATTCATCCTTTCTAACACACCATTTTCTTTTGGTGTTCTCGGGACTTTCTTCTCTCTATGAATCCCATGGTATGAACAGTAACTCTCAAACTCCTTACCACAATACTCACCTCCATTATCAAATTTGAGACACTTCAACCTTTTTCCTGTCTAATTCTCAACCAAATATTTCCACTTCTTAAAAGTAGAAAACATATCAGATTTCTGTCTAATGCAATAAACCCAATTTTTCCTAGTTGCATCATCGATAAATGTAGCATAATAATGGTATCCACCAATAGATTGTACTTGATCCAGTCCACATACATCTGTATGCACGAGCTCTAATTTTTCACTCTACTTCTGTTTCCCAACCCTGAGAAATTTGACTCTTTTCTATTTTCCATAAACACAGTTCTCACAGAATTCCAAACTTACCTGCTTCATATCTAGAAGCAACTTACTTGAGTGGAGAATTTTCATCCCCTTCTAACTCATGTGGCCAAGCCTACGATGCCACAATGCTATATTTGTTCCTGTGGAAGCTAAAGAAATAGAACAATTAGTATTATGAGGAAATAAATACAACGTACCTATCATGTCTCCTTTTTCTATCACCATTGTTCCTTTAGTGATCTTCCACCACATTTCTCCAAACGTAGATAAACAAGCTCCATCTCCCAACTACCATGTTGATATCATATTTATTTTCATAGCAGGACTATGCCTTACATCTTTCAACATCCATTTAGTTCCATGCTTTAATTTTATACGTACCTTTGATACGAACCGTTACACCAAAACCCTGAGGTGTTAGTGAAGGCCTCCCACTAGGATCTTAACATCCCACCATGCTCCGCAATCCAGACTCTGGGCTGGATGTGAGCCCATACGGTGGTGTCCCCTTTGAGTCATATGAGCCCTGGACAAACACTGCAATGCCGACGTTGCCACCCGCTCTGTGACTTGAACCTGGGCGGAGGCTCTGATACCAAATGATACGAACCATTACACCAAAACCCCGAGGTGTTAGTGAAGGCCTCCCACTAGGATCTTAACAACCTTACCCATTCCAACAATTTTACATGGATCATCATCACCCAATAAAATATGTCCAAAATTGCTTGGAACATAATCATGAAAAAATTTCCTATGGGTTGTAGCATGACAAGAAGCCATTGAATCTGCTACCCAGTAATCACTAGTATTATCTAATGTAAGAATCAAATTATCTTGTAACACACCACCTGCTACATTTGCTTCCTGAGTAGTCTCCTGCAGTCCATCTCCTTTCTTCTTTAGAGATATGCAGTCTTTCTTCAGATGTCCTTTCTTTCCACAGTTCCAGCACTCTATATTTCTCAATATGCACTTGGATATGCCTTTCCTGGACTTGCTATGATTACCTAGGATCTTTCCTCTCTCCCTTTGTCTTCCCCTGCTCTCCATGGTCAATGCATTACCTGATGTCTCACCTGTGCTTTTCCTTGCTAAGAATAACACCAACAACATCATAAAATTTCAAAGTGTTTGAACCATAGACAGAGTTGTTCAATATTTCTAGCAATGAACAAAAGATTAGAAAAGCCCTGACCTCATCATCAAAGTTTACTTTTACAGAACTTAGCTGATTTGTAATCGTATCAAATTCATTTAAATGATCAACAACAGATCCACCTTCTGACATCTTCATATTAAAAAAACGCTTCATTAGAAATACCTTGTTGGAGGCCGAGGGTTTTTCATACATATTACCCAATGTGCTCATTAGACCCTTTGTTGTCTTTTCTTTTGAAATATTGAAATCCATCGACAAAGCTAGGCACAACCGTATTGTTCCCAGTGCCTTTTTGTCAAGAACATCCCATTCTTCATCCTTCATAGTCACCGGTTGTTTTTCTTTTCCTCTCAACGGTAGGAATATATCCTTCAGGTACAGATATTCCTCCATTTGCATCTTCCATAACTGGTAGTTTTGACTGTTAAATTTCTCGACCTTAAACTTTCCTTCTTCCAACATTGCTCCCACTTGAACTAGGAACCCTTCTTTCCTACAAGTTTATATGCCAAATAGACCTTTGGCTCTGATACCAATTGTTATAAAAACAAGATCACAGAGGAATAACAATAAACAATATGCAAATATAAATCACATAAACATAATACAAGAGAGACACCAATATAACGTGGTTCACCCAAGATGGGTTACGCCCACAGAGAAATTGCTAGTCCTTTTATTATTATACCATCCAGTAAATGAAGAGATACGACCTGCAACACATCCACTTCAACTTCCTATTCACTCTCTCTCAGTCTCTCTTACACAATCATAGAGATCTTTACAATGCTACATTACATTACATTGCACAACCATATTACAATGTCTTCCTTTTAAAGGGGAATTGCCATGGGAAAATACCATGGGCTACCCAAAACCATGGGCCCTTAATATGTTGGCCAACAAAACAACCCAAAAAATTTCTTTCGGGGGTGAAGTCCCCAAACCCCCTTTCTCGGAGGTGTTGACCCCCAAACCCCTGTGAGGGGGCGATGCCCCCTGCTGGGGTGAGTGTACATTCCACCTACATATCATATAAAATTGGGGTACAGATACGGCTGAAACAACAACATCTCTAAATAAGGTAGATTGGGATCCACAACCAAGAAATTTATGGCTTTAACTATTTAGATCCATCTTTGATTACTTATAATGGTTACTAAGAATGAATTGATTTAATTGCCTATTCTTATGGATAAATAGGAAATAAATTTACCATTATTGTATTCTAATATATATGAATTATTTCTTGATTAATTTATTTATCAACAAAGATAGGGTAGAAGAATAATTTTTTTTTATTCTAAATACATCTATTGGTATATAAGTAACAAAAATGGGATAGTGTTATTATATTTTATTTTGCTTAGGGAATCCTACTTGTTCTTCATAGAAACCATATAGACCTTGAATGAATCAGAACTAGATAATACAAGAAAGGAGGAAGTTAAATGACCAGGAAAATGAGCCACTACAAAGATGAAACTTGATAAAAGGATTCCAAAAGTGTGGTGGTCTTAAATAATCTCTTGCTTCAACGCCATCTATAGTTAAGATGTTTAAAGGGTGTTCTTAATTGAAAGAGGATTTTCATCCAAAATGGCTTACATTAACTATCATTTTAGCTCAATATAAGAAAGTTTATGAGCTTCCTTCTATAGTATCATGGCACCATAATAACATTTATTTCAATATACATGATAACTTCATAAACTTACTTTATATAAGAAATCATAATTTTATATACTTCATCGTAGTATATAGATATTTCTTCGATATTTAGGAAATTTGTATTAAATACTAAATGAATATCCATGTAAGTTGGTCCATCTAATTAATATCCATGTAAGTTGGTCCATCTAATTCATTTTCTATAATATTCTCGATAATATTATAAGGACCATATATAATTGGCTCGTTCTCCTGATCTTTATCCTTAAATCACTTATTTTGTTTTTCTATGATATTATAAGGACCATATATAACTTGCTTGTTCTTTTAGTCCTTATTCTTAACTCACTCATTTTGAATTTAATCACTTGCTGTGTTTCCTACTAGAAAAACTAAATACATGCAGTGTTGTTCATTTCTAACACTGTGCTTCTACTAAATTTTTTTTCCACAGAAAAAATGCATAATCTATTGAATCTAAATGATCTAAGATTACATTCTACAGGTCCCTAGTAAAAGGACTGTCTCACCAATTTTTAATTCTGAAACTTGTTACGGATTAATCAAAAACAAAATGAAAAGACCTCCGCTGCTGTCGAACAGAGCATTTTCAAAAATTTGTTCTTCAATGTGCATTTCTATAATGCTCAAGAGACTCTCATCGGATCTAAGATTACATTCTACAGGTCCCTAGTAAAAGGACTATCTCACCAATTTTTAATGCTGAAACTTGCTACAGATTAATCAAAAACAAAATGAGAAGACCTGCACTGCTGTCATTCAGCCACAGAGCATTTTCTAAAATCTGTTCTTCAATATGCATTTCTACAATGCCCAAGAAACTCTCACCGAATCTAAAAATGATTCTGAAGCTTAAATCGATATACCAAACTGATTATTATAGCCCTTCCTAGTGAGTTGTTTTCAATCACGAACTGAGCTTTTTAGCCACTAACAAAGCATTACCAGAAAGGAGCCGATAATTCTTAATAGAGTGCCAGTGAAAAGACTGTAGACTCTCGGTGGCCTCCCATGGATGTAATCTTTTCACATGATCCCACTGGAAGGAACAGTCCTTCCTTGGATAATAGATATGCAGTAGTATTTTGTTCTTGGTACAAATGGCTAAAACTTATAGCTTTGAAGGATTCTTTTAAGATACCCACCTATTGTTCTAATCCTTTCAGCTGCAGATTATTGATATGCTGAACACCCCTCAAAGCTTTTATCCATAAATCTGAATCCCCAAAGACATGAAATGAAGTGACCTGTTCTTCTTTGGCAAAAACCAGTAGTAACCTGAGAGCCAAACCCTCTGCCCGATTGTTAGTTCCTACCTCGCCATTCGCTTTAAAGCTGATACTCCCCCCATCCAGCAAAAAAATATTCCTCCCATTCCACATAAACCTTCCTCTTTCATACACGCCCCGTCAAAAAACCCTGCTAAATCCTTGTCATAGTCGACTGATTTCATAACCCTTGGAACAAAAGGCTTGTCCAGAGTGATAAAGAACTTGTAAAGCCCCTACACTCTTGCAATTACTACAAAGGCCAAAAGCTGCTGATTATAAAAAATAGTTGTGTTTTGAGCCAGCCATATCTTCCACGTTACCAAGTATGGAATATAGCGGAACTCTTTAAGATCCTTGCGAAAATACCAAGATTTAAGGTTCTATTCCAACGTCAATGCCTCCCAGAGATGGTCTAGCTTAATCAAATCCTCCATTCCTTGCCATACCCTTATCGAGAAGGGACATTCCATGAACAAATGGTCAATCGTCTCTCTTGCTTGATGGCATAAACTGCACCACATAGGCCCGATTACATTCTTCTTCGTAAATTTATCCTGAGTAAGGACTTTACCATTCAGAATGAGCCACATAAACACCTTCATCTTCATAGGAGCCTTCGTCTTCCAAACTACTTTCCACCACCAGAAAACTAGTGAAATATCCATGTACTAGAAAAGCTTATAAGCTAATTTAACCACATAGCTTCCCCCCTCCTGATTCCCAGTCCAAACAAGCTGATCAGGCTCCTTCCTCAATCGAGTGAATCCTTGGTTCATATCATTAATCCACCTAGTCCAATCCTCTGCCCACCGCTCTGAAAGGCCCAACTCAAACACCATCAGCCATCTTTGAGTAAGCCCTCCCAAAACCCTACTAGCCACATCCTTCAGGGTCTTAAAACCCTGTACAGTCAATAGTTGCACTAGTTCTTCAGGGATACAATTTCTCGCCCCCACCACCTTATCCATCCCTACTAAGATTTGATTACCATCCACCAAAGCCCACGCTAGATGCTCCCCAATAATAGAAAAGTCTCCCACCATTGACTTCCAAACTAGAGAGCCATTCCTTCCCTTCTTAACATGATTCCTTATCCACTCCAAAACTGATTCAGATTTCAAATATTTAGCAATTAAAGCTGTCTGCCACTTACTCCTCTTAGTCAGAAACAACCATAGCGATTTCCCAATAAGAGCTTTGCCAAAATGATCGAGATCCTTCAGCCCCTAGCCCCAAACTGCCCTTGGTTTGGATAAAGTTGACCAAGTTTCCCAATGATAACCAACATCAGTACAACCTTTCCACAGAAATCTAAAAAACATCTGACGAAGCTTCTTTAGTACCCCTTTAGGAATAGAGACCATGATCATCCAGTAGACAGATATAGAATTAAGGATCGATTGAATCAGTACCAGCTTCCCTCCCCAAGAGAGGAACCGATGACACCAAAATTTAATCCGCGATTCCACGTTTCTAATAAGCCACTCTCAATCCTTCTTGTTGTAACAATTGTCCTTAAGGTAGAAACCCAAATACTTGAAACCTTTCTCCAAAGGCCATAGTTCCATCGACATCCTGAGCTTACAAGACTGTAAATGTAATGCATCCACCATGGAGTGGTAGTAGGTATATTTCCCAAAATTAATCAGCATTCCCGTTGCCCTACTAAAGATGGCCAATATTTGCAAAACCTCCCTGGTTTCCCTCTCCGAATCTCCCATAAAAAGCAATGCATCATCAACAAAAAAATATGAGTAATAATAATACCAACAAGAGAAATACCCTGTATCTGATTGTTTACCTGCGCTTCACTCAAAGAGCGACCAAGACCTTCCATTACCAAGAGAAATAGATACGGCGATAAGGGACAGCCTTGTCAGAGCCCTCGCCATGGAGTTAAAAAAGAATAAGCTGCTCCATTTATCAGAACAAAAAATTCCACCGTCGACAAACAAGACCAGATCCAATTAACCACCGAAAGAGAGAAACCTACCTGTAAGAGTACCAATCTGATATATAGCCAGCTAGAGCAATCATAGGCCTTTGCCAGATCTATCTTTA
Source organism: Larix kaempferi (assembly GCA_027924585.1). Classification (NCBI taxonomy): domain Eukaryota; kingdom Viridiplantae; phylum Streptophyta; class Pinopsida; order Pinales; family Pinaceae; genus Larix; species Larix kaempferi. The sequence continues at coordinate 27,236,912 of BSBM01000074.1, read as the reverse complement.
GAACCTTAGAAGGAAGATGGTGAGTTTTCATTGTATGCAAACACTCCTGAGCTAAACCAACCACCTCATGAATACTACGGCCCTTTAGGAACCCGTATTGTTCCGCGGAGATATGAGCTGCCAGAACCGGTTTAATCCTTTCAACCAGGATCTTCGAGATTAATTTATACATTTCATTGCAAAGATAAATTGCCCGACAGTCCCCAATGGACATAGGCTTCTCCACTTTAGGAATAAGCATAAAAAAGGTAGCATTTAGATAGGCAGGCATCCTTCCAGAAACCTTGATCTATTCCACCACTCGCAGAAGGTATTCCCTCATCAGGTCAAAGAACCCTGAAAAAAATTCCGTCATCCAGCCATCCGGCCCCGGGCTACGGTCTTTTTTCTCTTTCCCCAGTGCATCTTTCAATTCAAATAACACCAAGGGAGCCTCCATCCGAGCATTATCTTCATCCTCGACCCATTTAGGAAATTTAGCACAAATCCCAACAAAATGGACTGCATATGTCCTCCGGTTTAGAATAAAGGTTCTCAAAGAAATTTACTCCTTCCTTCGCCAAACCTTCGAAACCCCTAATGCTTTCGCTTCCCTACCCTTAACTTCCAAAATCGTATTAATCCTCTTGCGATGATTAATCATCTTGTGAAAAAAAGCCATATTATCATCTCCCTGTGCCAACCAAACCGCACGACTTTTCATCCTTACATCTGCTTCTACTAACTTATGTGAAAATATTTTTAAACATAACCACAAATATTTTTCATGTATCCTAAATCCTTAAAAACCTACCCTTATAAAATAAAATATTTTACTTTAATTTATGTAAAAAAATTCTTAAACATAACCACAAATATTTTTCATTTTCCCTATAAGCCTCATCACTTGCCCTTATGTAATAGAAAATTTTATTTTTATCACATTGAAAATAGGACTCGAAATATCGAACAAATCCTTAAAAAAATTCAGAGGTGAATTTTCCCATAACACCATGGAAAATGATATTATGTATTTGTGTTCATATAATTAAAATATGGAGCAATTTATCTCCTCTTCTTAGCCGTTTGTCTAAGGATGGAAAATACCACTTTATTCATTTTAGTATCCACGAATTCACACAGTATATTATCATAATAAGAGATTTATTATGATTAAAACTATTGATAAATCAAAGTGTACTTATCATACATTTTCAATGAAAATTTACACTATTGCACTAACACTATTTTATTTTAGTGTGTCATCATGATCATTTTGTTGAAGTGGTTTATGGCTTCCAGTAGTAATCATTATCCATTCCATTAGTACATAGCCTACCAATTCTCATGATTTTTCGAAATATATATATATATATATTACATATCGTATATTTAAAAAATTTAAATCATATATACTATTTTAGGTTCTAGATATGTGCAATCATCTTTCCACTCCAGAATTTCCTAATATATTAGAATGATACACCTCATTAAATACATATAATATATGATCTATCCCTTAATAATGAAAATGGCGTTTAGTTTTAAAATGATTTATGTGGTGAGTATATTATTGGATTTTTAAGGATTGAATTTCCTAATATATTATATTAGAATGATATACCTCATTAAATACATATAGTATATATCTATCCTTTAATAATAAAAATGGTGTTTAGTTATAGAATAGTTTATGTGGTGAGTATATCATTGGTGAGTATATCATTGGATTTCTTAAGATTATATAAGAAGATGAAGTATAGAAAACATACACATGTTTATATAGTTATTGAAATCATGTATACATTAATCAAATTATTCATGGTCTTTACATATGAATGACATTATATTTGTGTTCCATTTTTATTATTTTATCATAGTGTTGAACTATCATTATAAAGAAAAACTTTCTTAAGTTTCATTATTTTATATTTTTTATAGTTAAAATAATTTATAAAGATAATGAATATTTCCATATTATTATGATCCTCTTCGGATTCAATTAAAATCAAACATATAATTATATGATAATCAAATTTAATAAAACATAATTTCAAAAAATAATATTTGTTATATTATAACAAAATGATATTTGTTTAATAATCATTAATAAATTACATATAAATTCCATATTAATAAAAATTACATCAAATATATCCCATGGAAAAACATTTAATATGCTTAATTTGTATAAAATACTAATATGACAAGTTATACCTTGTAATTGAATTATATGCACAAATCTATTTTCCATTAACACAACCTAAAGTGTAGTGTTCCATACACAATTATAAGTAAACTATATATCTTCAAGTTATAAATTTTAAGATGAAAGTTTACATACTACTATGAATTCTAAGATGAGATTTTATTAACTATTAAACTATACTATATAGTTATAAGTTTCTTCTAATTGAGATCTTCATTGAGAATAATTTCTCATTCTTTATATGATTAGACTGAATAACTTCTATAAAATAAATTCCTTCCATCAAAATACTAATGATTGATATTTCATGTTTTTATTATCATATTCAATTTCTCATTTTTTATTTTATCACTATATTTAATCTCTAACTCTTATTTTAGATGAAACATAATATATTTTTCCTTTTTTGGTTATATAAAATAATATTCATTTTTTTGGTACATTGTATTCTTTCATTTATTTTAGATGAAACATAATATATTTTTCCTTTTTTGGTTATATAAAATAATATTCATTTTTTTGGTACATTGTATTCTTTCATTAGTTGGTAATTTAAAAGTAGTTTTTATTTTTTTTATCATAACCTTTCTAAATAAATTCTTTAACATAAATACTCAAGATTTATTTGTGGGAAGATTTATTTGTGAGAAGGATAACAAACCAAATTCTTATTCATTTTTTATGAGTATTTATACAATCAACCCAATAATTAGAGTGATTGTACTCATTGCAACTAATAATTCATTAGACTCTCTTTGTGAGGTACATTTGTCACGTCCCCATTTTGACCCCCTTTGTAAATGATGTAAATATTGTAACTTAATCATGGTGAGGAGCTCAAGGCCAAGGCCCCACCATTGATTTAGCGTTTATGTAGCGGCAATTAAAATAGATGCCTATGGTTCTTGTGCGAGATGGGCACAATGTATATAAGACATCATGTAAATACGAATTTTAATGAAAAATACCCACAACTAGCTATGCAATGCAACAAAAGAGATGGGGCATGGTTCTACAAGGAATAGGGAGGGAAATTATTCAAATCCTTGAGCCAATAGTATTAATCCATGTGTCAATGGGGAAACCCATAAACCACCAACTACCCATTTTGTCTCATGTACCCAATCATTTAATTTTTCCAAGAAATTGGTTAAGGCAGTTAATGCCTAGGGAATGAAAGAGTATGGGCAAGCCATTTTCGTGCATGGGCAAGCCATCAACTTGGAAAATCGTGTTTTTTGCTTGAGGGGCAAGAAACCACCCACGAAATGGTGCCCAAAGCCATGGGGAATGGGCAGTCTTCATTCATTCACGCAGGTAGAGAAGGCTGGGAGTTACAGTCACGTTTTTGAGCAAAAACGCAGGGTTCTCCCTGCCCAAAAACCCGTTTTTGGTTTTGGATAGTAGCTGGGAAGGAGGGGGTGCGATTTGGGACTGTAGGGAGTTCGTTTTGTCCCCGATTTGCCATGGGCATTTTTCCTAAAAACGTTTTCGGCTACCTGGGGTTTTCTCCAAACCTCCATTGCTCGTTTTTAACCTTCCCACGTTTTTCTAAAGCCTAGGGGATCATTTTCCTGCCTGTCACTGTAAAAACGTTTTGTCTTGCCCCATAATGGTGTTCTGCTGTTGTGTGCATTCTCGTTTTTGGTTTGAACCTGTGAATTGAAGCTTTGGAGTGGTAGTGGACAGAAGTAGCTTGATAAACCTAGTGGGGGAGACAACCTCTCAAGAAGATCAAGAGGGCTTTGGTTACTCTTCTATGCATACCCTGAGAGCACTAGATAGGGAAGGTATGGCTTGAGGGACTGTATAGCAGAGAAAAGAATACTTCCTGGTGCTGGGTGTGTAGGTATTGTGGGTGCCAAGCTAGATAGATCTTGCAAAGGTTATCCCTGGCTCTGTGCTGGAGCTCACTAGCTTAGCAATTCTTCTCTCCCATGTCCTAGCAGCCTGATAAACCCAATTGCAGATTGGCTTGGCTCATATTGGTGTATGCTTGGCTATGTGTGAGTCTGCTGTTCCCTGGTTCCTTGTAGAGATCATGCCCAGCTCGGGGGTGGCAGTGGTGCTGAGATATTGAGGAGCACACTGGCCTACGGTTGGGTGGAACGTTGCAGTTGCATAGCCAGTTGCGTGGGACTACTTCTGTATAAGATAAGTATTCTCTTGTGTGTTAAATTGGCAATTATCATTGGATGAATATAGAATGTATGATGGATGTGCAATTCTTAATATTCCGCTATGATCTTCTTAAAACCCATACATTTTCATCTATCTCTGTTATATTATGTGTGAATGCTTATGATTAAACGCTTCATAGGGCTAGATGCCCATTTTAATATCACATATGTTATGCATTTGTATATGTATATTTTCTTTGTCATTTGAATTTGAATGCTGGTTTAATGAATGGATATGGGGGCTAGATGCCCGGTTCAACAGTCACGATCCTCTCCATCTAGCGGGTTGGATGGGAGGGGACGTGACAGAATGGTATCAGAGCTGCATTGCAGCACTGGGCCGCTATGGGCCAAAACTGATAGTAAAAGAGAAGAGAAGAAGTTAAGTTTTCTTAAGAGTTTGGGAAAATTTTTAGTTTAAGTCTGTTTTTGAAAAAAATTGTGTTTTAAGTAGTTTCGGGAAGTCGTTCCGAAATTTCGGAAAGGTTTCGCGAACCTTCCCGCAATTGCGGAAGAGTTCGGCGAACCTTCCCGAAATTGCGGAAGGATTCCGCGAACCTTCCCGAAATTGCGGAAGAATTCAGCCAATGGCTCCGAAACAGCGGAGAAAAAAAATGTTTTGAAGTGACAATTTTCTAAGTGTCGGAATTTTTTTCGGAAAGAATTCTCTTCCGAAATTGCGGAAGGAATTCTCTTCCGAAATTTCAGAAGGATTCCGCGAATCATTCCGAAACGCGGAAGAGTTCGGCGAGTCGTTCCGAAGTTGCGGAAGACTTCGGTGAATCGTTCCGCAACTGCGGAAGACTTCGGCGAATCGTTCCGCAACTGCGGAAGACTTCGCCGAATCATTCCGAAAAATCACCCGAAATCGGGGAAGCATTCCGGTGGAAGCATTCCGCGAACGGCTCCGGTACTGCGGAAGCCTTCGCCGAATGGCTCCGCAGTTGCGGGAGCATTCGCCGAATGGCTCCGCAACTGCGGAAGCCTTCGCCGAATGGCTCCGCTCGGCAAATCGCCCCGCCATTGCGGAAGCGTTCGGCGAACTGCCCCGCAATTGCGGAAGCGTTCGGCGAACTGCTCCGCAATTGCGGATGCCGTCGCCGAACCGCCCCGCAGTTGCGGCAACCTTCAGCCAAACGTCCCGCCAATTGCGGAAGGCCGACCGCCCCGCAGTTGCGGGAGCATACCGTGAACCGCCCCGCAGTTGCGGGAGCAATTATTGAACCGCCCGTCGCGGCCGGATTTCGCGAACTGCCCGTTGCGGCAGGATTCAGCGAATCGCCCGATGAGGCGTGATTCGTCAAGGGGGCAAGCCCCCTTGACCCCCTTTTTCTTTTTTCCCTCATAGTTTCGTTGTTGTGATTTGACGAATTATCAACGTAATGTTTTCCCATGTGCATGAAGTAATTTGTAAATTTTGAGAATGTAATGCAGCTAACAATTGTGTTGATGAACACATTTCAGAGAGTCACAGTTACAGCAGGGTAACACTCTAGATAATACAGTGGAAAAATTTTGGATCTTGGTTGGGCCAAGAAAATGCACATCATGAATGATGCACAGGATCCCTATGAGCCTGAGACAGATGCCATGGGGGAGAACATACAGGTTGAGAATGCTGAGACAGAATCTAATGGGAGAAGAAATCAAGAGACCCCTCCAGATGTTGCAGCCACCATGAGAAGCCTAAGGGTGGAGTTGCAAAGCTGTAGGGAAGATAATGAAAGGATGATTAAAGCTCAAGAAGAACAAAATCAGCTGAATGCAGCGATGCTGCAGAGTTTAACAGACATCCAAAGGCAAATAAACTCTGGGCATCAGATATCAAATCTAGAAAGGGGTGGGAGTAGCTCTAGAAGAAATTCCCGTAAAAGGGCCAGTAGCCCAAGAAGAGTTTCTACAGATAGAACATATAGTCCAGAAATCTCTTCTAATGAATCATCTGACTCTGAAGAATCCATTGAGGGTTCAAGTTCTTCATCCCACAGGAACAAGAGAAAGAAGCACTACAGGAACAATTCACATGGGGAATTTAAGAAGGCAAAACCTCCTACATTTGACGGAGAGGTAAAATCTGGTCAAGAAGCTGAAGCTTGGCTTCTTGGGATGAGAAAATATTTCCAAGTCCAAGACTACTCTGGGAATATGAAGGCAAGGGTTTCCATCTTCAACTTGAATGGAAGAGCATCTATATGGTGGGAACACACCAGGCAAGTGAAGAAGATCAACGAAAGGAAGATTGGATGGAAGCAGTTCAAGAAACACTTCAAGCAAAAATACCTCTCTGATAGGTACTATGATGATAAGATCAAAGAGTTCCATGAGCTGAGATTGGGACAATCGACCATGGAAGAATATGCAAACAAGTTCTTGGAGCTGCCGAGGTATGTTAAGTATATTCGAGATGATAAGGTCAAAATTCAGCGTTTCCTAAGTGGACTGCCCCAGTCATATAAAGACAGAATTGAGTTTGATGAACCTCGAACTCTAGAGGAGGCCATAAGAAAGGCCAAGTATTGCTTTGATCAAAACAGAAGCAAACCAGAATTCCATAAGGCGTGGAAGGATAAGAAAAATGAAAAGTTTGATCAAAGGAAGAAGGGGTTCAAGCCTCCTCAATTCAGGAATCAGCAAAGGCAGCCATCACAGGTTGTGACTAAGCCAACCAGGACGATGGGAGACAAGCCGAGAGATCCAAAAGAGCCAAGAGAACCACTTCAATGTTGGGGTTGTGGAGGAGACCACATGCTTAGGAACTGTCCACATCGGAATGGGAATGCAAATCAAGTTCACAACATCCAAGGAGCTGGAACTGTGGGACAAGTGGCGAGGACAATCCCTAGAATCTATGCAGCAGTAGAAGACCGCCAGGCGGATCATCAGTCAACTGTGGTTGAAGTTGAAGGTAAGATTGCTAAGCAATCTATTTCTATTTTGATTGATCCTGGATCTACTCACAGTTATGTCACTCCTAGAATTGTTGAGATGTGTGTTTTCAAGAAAGTAAAGCATACTAAATCATGGTTAGTTCAACTAGCCACTGGAACCAAGAGGAAAGTTAGTGAAATAGTAGAGAAATGTCCATTAGAGATGGATGGGCTATTCACTTATGCGGATTTGAATATTTTGCCACTTGGTTCCTATGATATTCTCATTGGAATGGATTGGTTAGAAGCACACAGGGTTAAACTTGACTGCTACAATAAGACATTTGAATGCATGGACGAGGAAGGAAACCCGAGGGTTGTAAAAGGCATTCCAAAGGTGACTTCTGTTAGACAGGTTTCAGCCATGCAACTAAAGAAGTTCTGTAGGAAGGGATGTCAACTGTATGCAGCTCACGTTTTAGAGGCAGCAGAGAGTGAAACTCTTAGATTGGAGGACTATCCTGTATTGCAAGAATTCAGGGATGTTTTTCCTGATGAGATTCCAGGACTCCCTCCAAAGAGAGACATTGACTTTACAATTGAGCTTGTGCCAGGAGCGGCACCAGTGTCCAAGACACCCTACAGGATGAGTACACCGGAATTGCTAGAATTGAAGATGTAATTGCAAGAGTTGCTGGAAAAGAAATATATTAGGCCAAGTGTATCCCCGTGGGGAGCGCCCGTTCTATTTGTGAAAAAGAAAGATGGAACACTCAGGTTATGTATCGACTACAGGCAGTTGAACAAAGTCACGGTGAAGAAAAAATACCCATTGCCCTGAATTGATGACCTTTTTGATCAAATGAGAGGAGCAAAGGTATTTTCAAAGATTGACTTGAGGTCTGGTTACCATCAGGTAAGAATCAAAGAAGAAGATATTCATAAGACAGCCTTTAGAACAAGGTATGGACATTATGAGTTTGTAGTGGTACCATTCGGTCTCACAAATGCACCAGCTACGTTCATGTGTCTCATGAATAATGTTTTTAGCAAGTATTTGGACAAGTTTGTTCTTGTATTCCTAGATGATATTCTCATCTATTCCAAGAATGAAGAAGAGCATGAAGAACATTTGAGAATGACAATGCAATTACTAAGGGAGCATAAGCTGTATGCAAAATTGAGCAAATGTGACTTTTATAAAGATAGAATTCATTATTTGGGTCACATCATCTCCGACGAAGGAATATCTGTAGACCCTGAGAAGATTGAAGCCATTATGAATTGTCCAACTCCAAGGAATGTGACTGATGTGAGATCTTTTATGGGCCTTGCTGGTTACTACAGGAGGTTTATCGAAGGATTCTCCAAGGTTGCAAACCCGATCACTTCTTTGCAAAAGAAGGGAATAAAGTTTGAATGGTCACCAAGATGTGAGGAAAGTTTTCAACGGTTGAAGAATCTTCTTACCAGTGCACCTATTCTGAAGATTGCAGACCCGGAAAAAGACTTTGTGGTGTGTACCGATGCATGCAATCAAGGACTTGGAGGAGTTCTTATGCAAGACAACCACGTGATATGTTATGAGTCAAGAAAGTTGAAGGAGCATGAGAAGAACTATGCTACTCATGACATAGAACTTGCAGCCATAGTACATGCCTTGAAGATGTGGAGGCATTACTTAATGGGAAGAAAATTCGAGTTAAGAACAGACCATTGTGGACTGAAATACTTGTTTGATCAACCAACTTTAAATGCTAGGCAAGCTAGATGGTTGGAATTTTTGTGTGAATTTGATTTTGAGATCAAACACATAAAAGGGAAGGAAAACAAGGTGGCTGATGCACTCAGCAGGAAGGTACATGAAATGTATGTGGCAGCGCTTAGTACTTGCCAACCAGATTTGAAGCAGCAGATTGTTAGCCGTATGGTTGAGGATGAAGTGTATGAGCAGATAAAGGAAAAATTGCAGCAGCAAGACCTTGGCAAGAAGAATGAAGGCTATCACTTGGAGGAAGGCGTACTTCTTACTTATAAGAATAGAGTCTATATTCCAAATGCAGCAGATTTAAGGAGAATGGTTATGGATGAGATCCATAAAGCTCCATACTCTGGTCACCCAGGATATCAGAAAACAATTGCTACAGCAAGAAAATATTATTTCTGGCCAGGTATGAAGAAGGATGTTGCTGAATACATTTCCAAGTGCATGGAGTGTCAGCAGGTGAAGGTTGAACACCAACACCCAGCAGGTTTATTGCACCCAGTGCCAATTCCAGAATGGAAATGGGAAATAATCTCCATGGATTTTATTACAGGATTGCCAATGACTAAGAAACAACATGATTCCATCATGGTTGTGGTGGACAAGTTAACAAAGGCAACACATTTTATACCGGTTAAGTCCACACATAAAGCCAATGCCATTGCAGATATTTTCATGAAGGAAATTTTCAAATTACATGGGTTGCCTAAGGCAATAATTTCGGACAGGGATACCAAGTTCACTTCAAATTTTTGGAAAGGTCTCTTTGCAGATTTGGGTACACAGTTGAACTTTAGCACCGCGTACCATCCTCAAACAGACGGGCAAACAGAAAGAGTAAATCAGGTACTTGAAGACATGCTCCGCATGTACGTAATGGACAAGCCATCCAAGTGGGAGGATTATCTACACCTGGTAGAGTTTGCATATAATAATGGGCATCAAGAATCATTGGGAATGAGTCCGTATGAAGCTTTGTATGGCAGAAGGTGCAGGACACCAGTGACTTGGGACAATCCAGTGAACCGAATTGTACTTGGGCCAGAATTGCTTAAGGAAATGGAACAAGAGGTTGCAAAGATCCAGCAAAATTTGAAAGCAGCCCAGGATAGACACAAAAGCTATGCAGATAAACATAGAATGCATAGGGAATTCAATGTTGGGGATCATGTGTATCTTAGAGTAAGATCAAGGAAGAGTTGCTTGAAGCTTGGGAGTTGTGCCAAGCTATCACCTAGATATTGTGGGCCATTTGAAGTGCTTGAAAGAATAGGGCCAGTTGCATATAGACTTGCATTGCCTGCTAGCACTAAAGCTCATAATGTTTTTCATGTCTCCTTGCTTAAGAAATATGTACATGATCCTAACCATGTGATTAATTGGGATGTGATCCAGGTGGAACCCGAGGGCGAATTCCAAACCGATCCATTGCGCATCCTAGACAAGAAAGTAACATTGCTCCGGAACCGAGCCATCGGACAGGTAAAGGTGCAATGGAAGCACTACGGTCCCGATGAGGCTACATGGGAGCTGGAGGATGCCATGAGGATGGCATATCCATTTTTGTTCAATTTTGATGAGCACTGAGGACAGTGCTAATGTAAGGGGAGGGGTATGTCACGTCCCCATTTTGACCCCCTTTGTAAATGATGTAAATATTGTAACTTAATCATGGTGAGGAGCTCAAGGCCAAGGCCCCACCATTGATTTAGCGTTTATGTAGCGGCAATTAAAATAGATGCCTATGGTTCTTGTGCGAGATGGGCACAATGTATATAAGACATCATGTAAATACGAATTTTAATGAAAAATACCCACAACTAGCTATGCAATGCAACAAAAGAGATGGGGCATGGTTCTACAAGGAATAGGGAGGGAAATTATTCAAATCCTTGAGCCAATAGTATTAATCCATGTGTCAATGGGGAAACCCATAAACCACCAACTACCCATTTTGTCTCATGTACCCAATCATTTAATTTTTCCAAGAAATTGGTTAAGGCAGTTAATGCCTAGGGAATGAAAGAGTATGGACAAGCCATTTTCGTGCATGGGCAAGCCATCAACTTGGAAAATCGTGTTTTTTGCTTGAGGGGCAAGAAACCACCCACGAAATGGTGCCCAAAGCCATGGGGAATGGGCAGTCTTCATTCATTCACGCAGGTAGAGAAGGCTGGGAGTTACAGTCACGTTTTTGAGCAAAAACGCAGGGTTCTCCCTGCCCAAAAACCCGTTTTTGGTTTTGGATAGTAGCTGGGAAGGAGGGGGTGCGATTTGGGACTGTAGGGAGTTCGTTTTGTCCCCGATTTGCCATGGGCATTTTTCCTAAAAACGTTTTCGGCTACCTGGGGTTTTCTCCAAACCTCCATTGCTCGTTTTTAACCTTCCCACGTTTTTCTAAAGCCTAGGGGATCATTTTCCTGCCTGTCACTGTAAAAACGTTTTGTCTTGCCCCATAATGGTGTTCTGCTGTTGTGTGCATTCTCGTTTTTGGTTTGAACCTGTGAATTGAAGCTTTGGAGTGGTAGTGGACAGAAGTAGCTTGATAAACCTAGTGGGGGAGACAACCTCTCAAGAAGATCAAGAGGGCTTTGGTTACTCTTCTATGCATACCCTGAGAGCACTAGATAGGGAAGGTATGGCTTGAGGGACTGTATAGCAGAGAAAAGAATACTTCCTGGTGCTGGGTGTGTAGGTATTGTGGGTGCCAAGCTAGATAGATCTTGCAAAGGTTATCCCTGGCTCTGTGCTGGAGCTCACTAGCTTAGCAATTCTTCCCTCCCATGTCCTAGCAGCCTGATAAACCCAATTGTAGATTGGCTTGGCTCATATTGGTGTATGCTTGGCTATGTGTGAGTCTGCTGTTCCCTGGTTCCTTGTAGAGATCATGCCCAGCTCGGGGGTGGCAGTGGTGCTGAGATATTGAGGAGCACACTGGCCTACGGTTGGGCGGAACGTTGCAGTTGCATAGCCAGTTGCGTGGGACTACTTCTGTATAAGATAAGTATTCTCTTGTGTGTTAAATTGGCAATTATCATTGGATGAATATAGAATGTATGATGGATGTGCAATTCTTAATATTCCGCTGTGATCTTCTTAAAACCCATACATTTTCATCTATCTCTGTTATATTATGTGTGAATGCTTATGATTAAACGCTTCATAGGGCTAGATTCCCATTTTAATATCACATATGTTATGCATTTGTATATGTATATTTTCTTTGTCATTTGAATTTGAATGCTGGTTTAATGAATGGATATGGGGGCTAGATGCCCGGTTCAACAGTCACGATCCTCTCCATCTAGCGGGTTGGATGGGAGGGGACGTGACAACATTATTCTTTACTTTATTCATACATTTATATTCATATGCTTACTTTATAATAAGTTTAATGTATTAATACATTCGTATGATATTGTTTACTTGGTCGACGATCTTTTTCCAGTGTCTCTCCGAATCTCAAAATCTTGAAGTTATCTTGAAGCAACCATGTAAAAACATTGTGGGTCTTTTCTATAAAATAAATTCCTTCCATCAAAATACTAATTATTGATATTTTATGTTTTTATTATCATATTAAATTTCTTATTTTTTTATTTTATCATTACATTGAATCTCTAACTCTTATTCTAGATGAAACATAACATATTTTTCCTTTTTTGGTTATATGAAATAATATTCATTTTTTAGTACATTGTATTTTTTCATTAGTTGGTGATTTGAAATTGGTTTTTTCTTTTTATCATAACCCTTCTAAATAGATTCTTTAACACGGAAAATTTTACAATATTATTATTTATTTAAGTAAAATTAATAATTATAACATTATAATAATTCTTCCATTTATTATCCTATGTTAAATTATTATTTTCATAAAAATCGTGAAGAATTTAAATGCCAACCATTTTACATTGTAAGTTCCATCTAAATCAATGTCATTATTCTCTAAACAAAACTAATCCCCAACTTCACTTTTTAAGCCATCACACTATGATGAGATAAATATAAGGTGTAAACATATACCATATGGTTGAACTTATTTTATAGGTACTAATTGTTATTTTCTCTTTTTTGGGGATAAAATTGATCCTTTATATTTTGAATTTGTTGTTCCATATTACAATTGAGGATCTTAGATATCATACAATATATTCATAATGCATTTCTTGTTTGACGACCTCCCTATATGTGGCTAATATGTAATCCAGTAATGATATTTCGGAGAAGCGATGAAACCCTCACATGAATTATTGTTTTTTGATATCCATCCCAAATCTCATTGGTTAGTGTACTCACTAGATACCTAAATCAACGGTATGTTCCCAAGTAAAATCCCTTAGCTTATACTTAATATCTTTGAGCTCATATTATTTCCATGCCTAACAATTACGTTTCAAGTATTTCATGTATGATTCTAAGGATCTCCCGATCAAGTTGATATGGAACTCTACTAGTTGAAGCTCTGCGGTGTATTCTTTGCGTACCATATGGACTCACAACGGAGTCAATGTATTTGAACATTTTTATATGATTTCTCTAAATGCGAATTAGACATAACATAGATATACCTTTCATATCGTCCATACTTACAAATATAGTGTGATGGCTTAGTGTATATAAAGACAAATCATTATAAGTTTGGATGAGTTACATGATTTTGAATTTCACTTAGAAATTTATAATAAACTATTTATTCGGGTACTCTCACTCATCCAATTTTCATCATAAGTTTGGATGAGTTACATGATTTTGAATTTTACCTAGAAATTTATAATAAACTATTTATTCGGGTACTCTTACTCATCCAATTTTCATCAGTCTTAATTCAATATTAATAAATCATTTAAAAAAATGTTAATTCAATCTTAATAGATCACTTAAAAAAATACTAACACTTCTTGAATACTAAGTGGTGTATTTAAACTATAATTAAATTAATTATAATTTGCAATATTTGAATGGGAGGAAAAAACACTAGGGGTATTATATGTTCATGGTAGTATTCTAATTACTAAGTGGTACATTTAAACTAGAAGTAAATTGATTATAACTAGAAATACTTGAATGGGATGGGAAAGCACAAGGGGTGGTAGTTGCACATACTAAGCTAGCTCCATTACCTTCTTGATTTACAATGCTAACTAGTAATGTATTTCCTTTACTAGATGACCAACACACATATATTATTACTTAATTTTGTCTCACTTTGATGGTATTGTTCCCAACTACTCGTTTGTAATTATTATCTTAAGATGTAACCTCTCCTTGAAATTTTTAGATTAGTTATTCTATACATGCATCCACTTATTGGAGATGCTTAGTTTGTCCATTTGATACCATTGATTCCTTTTCTCACTGGAATTTATTCTAACTTCAAACCTTTATCTCACTGTTCTAAAAACCATCCCTTTATCTCCTTCTCATGAGACTTTTCAAATCCTTGAATCTCAAATCATTACTTCTCTATACACTAATATATCATCAAAAGGATTCACTAGCAGCTTTGATTACGCACATTTGGTTTAGTCACCATTTGTATTTTATTCCAACTCGTTGGAAATATCACTTATCTCTTTCTTATGATTATATATCCTCTATGGTATCAATTCAAATCCTCATCGTTACCTACCATTCATAGTCCAACCCCTAACATTGTGCTCTATTCTTTCATGGTTGGTGGGTTAGAGAGAAACATCTCCTCATCTCCCAACAATATCTTGATAGATAGCTAGGAATCTTATATCTTACATTCCATCATTCCTTAAGGATGTTTCATGTAATTTTATTTAACTCATGAATAACATTGACAATTATCCATTGTAAAATCCATAACATATCCCCCCAGGATACCTTTCATTGAAACCATTATTCTATCTACATGGTTACTGTAATGTTGTCAATATTTTGTTAATTAAAGTTATATTTTTTACCTCCCTATATAAGATATTTAGGATCCTCAACATGCATGCAAATACATTCATACAATATCTTGATAAATTGACATACATGACCTCATAAACCTCATAAAAAATGACATCTTTAAACTTTTTCATATTCCGTATGATGAAAGGAGCTTCATGTGTTTGTAGACAACTCTATATGGTCATTTAACTAATTTTAAATGTTCAAATTTAGGAATATTTCCCATATTGTTGCAAACCCACATATATGACATGGTACTAGTAATGGAATCATTTGTTAGTTTAATAATGTAGATTATGATCCAAAATAGTGTCTAACAAAATTTTATAGTCTCACACTAACATAGCAATCTTTGAAACATGAAATACCTAAAAAAATACCTTACCTTAATACCCATAGAATAAGAAATAATAGTAATGTTACATTGAAATAATGTCATACATTAAAAAAAAACTAAACATTAAAATGATTTCTTACATAAAAAACTCAATCTTCTTTTAGTAAAAATTTACAAAAATACCTAACCAAATCTCTAAAAAAAAAATACTATCCATATTTATTTTTCATTATTACCCATAACTTAACCACATTTTCCTTAAAAAAGAATCTCGTTTCTAGTAACTTAGTATTTTTCGAATTGTTTTCTTCATTTTGTATGAACATCCCTGAACCTAAAATATGGTGGCACGTTGATGTGATACCACCTCATCGAAACATAGGTAAAGGTAGCGTGTATAAGACTACACTAATGTGTTGAATAGGAAAAAGGCATTAAATTGTGAATATTTCCTGGTCATGAAGTATTTGGATAGTTTATGTAATCATTGAAGGAAGAGTATTCTCAAGTATATGGGTAAGAGAAGAAGAAATAAAAATTAGAAAAGAAGAAATGGAAAATTAAGAAGGTGTAAAGAGATAAATTAATAGGTATTTTTGAAGAAGAAAATTAATAAGCTAGAAAGAAAAGATAAAACTTAAATATAAATAAATTTCAATATTCAAATAATTACGATGTCCATTACAACATAAATAGTCATACAAAAATTATTTTACTAGCTATATTTTACAATAAATTCATGAAATCATAATAAGGATATAAAAGAAAAATACCATAATAAACTCGGATTCAAACAATAATATAGAAAAAATTTCATTTATAGATAAAAGTATTGTGAACAAAAATTTGCACGTACGTTTCGTTTGGCTTCAAGCTCGCGAGCTCTTGTCAAGCAGAGCAATCCATATGAGTTGGCTAAATGTTTTATTATTTGAATTCTTTTATAGAAAAGTTTGAAATTATGTTTTTCATTATTTAAATTATAATTTTATTATTGAAATAGATTTAAACAATCCATAGGAGTTAGGTGAAGTGTTTTATTATTAAAATATTTTTTTTTTAAATTTTGAAATTGTTTATATTATTTAAATTATAATTTTATTATATAAAAAAAAATTAAATTTTAAACATTTAAATTATACAATTTCAACAACATATATTACAAACTCTACAAAATTAAAAAAAATAAAAATAAAAATTATAACGTTTAACCTTCTATATAATCCATATTCTTGGACACAATAATCAATAAATGGATTCGATATTTTAATTCTGAATCATCAACTACCGCTAAATTTGGACAACTCGATCCGCCAATTGCCTTATTCTGTGCCAACTCTCAAGATTAATCGGTGCTACTTGTCTCTTATATTATCAATATTTTCGGAGCAGTATATCGAATTACCAAGGCGCTTCGTATTCACCGGAATCCGGTATACCAAGAATAACTGAAACTGTAATTTTTGTTACTCAAATAACAGTTTAATTAGATCATTTGGATAGTTTCAGAAAATGCTATTCAATCTAGAATATATAGTTATGATTAGTCAAATTGCCAAATATAAATTGCAATTTTCAATCAATATGAACAATTGAAAAAAAAACGTTTAAGTTAGTCGAAAAAAAAAAACGTTTTAGTTAGTTTTTATTTTAGGGAATCCAAGTTTATTGAGAGCTTAATCAAGGTTCTCTTAGTCAATTTCTCATCTCTTACTTATTGTCCATCAAGTAAGGTTCTTTTTCTCAATAACTTGTTTATTACTTATTCTTCATGTTTAGTTTTAATCACCTATTTTTCTCCATGCCTTAGCTACCTCTGCTACTTGTTACTTTCTTTAGTTATATGAATTGTTTATATGTTATCCATGCATCAGCTATCAATTATTTGTATATTTATTACAGTCTTCCATCAGATTGTTTAAAACTCAAAATGAACAACTAATATCCAAAAACTTGTAAAGTGCCTAAAAAAATCACAGAATTATTAAGCTATTCTTCATAGTAGAGAACTACTTCCTCTTTCCCAATTGCTGTAAAAAAATCACAGAATTATTAAGCTATTCTTCATAGTAGAGAACTACTTCCTCTTTCCCAATTGCTGGCTTGGAAATCCAAGAGAGTCAGATTCCTAGTTTAATTCCATGTAGATATGAGAAAACTAAAGATTATACAACGAAGATTTGAATCAATGGTCTAGTAAAGCCACCTGTAAGGTTACTTTACCATTTACCTAATAAGTCTCATGACATTTTTTCACTTAAAAACATCGAAACATTGAGCAGTCTCATATTTTCAACGTATAGATTAAGAAATAAAATTTGGCATTTTCTCATTAAAAACATTGAGCAGTTTCATATTTTGAACCGATAGATTAAGAAAAACCCAACTATCAAAATCTCCTCTTCGACGTCGTCGTAAAGGTGGTTGTGGAGGACTTATACTGCAACTATTGCAAGAGCCGCAAGGTGGTGTCTTCTTGTTCTACATTTTTCGACATGGACTACCTGCTTTTTGAATGTGCAGTCGCCCTGGAATTCTCGTATAATTAGACTCCACTGCAACTGTTGGTTTCTTTTGTGAAGGTTAAGTCTTCTTAGTTCTGTCGCAGGTATTTATTTTCTGTGTGTGAAGGATACGATGCACTCGCACTCTGAGATTGGGAACGGGATGGAGGTTTGTGTTAATTTCAGCGAAACGCAGGCGGAGGTTTTTGAACCAGAAACCCTAGGGATATCTGGAAGGCAATTTTTATAGTAAAAAGTCACACGGCCAAAGTTGAAGAGTTTTGTTCAATGAATTTTGATGCAATTTTCATGGTAATCATGAGGCACCATAAGAGTTCGAAGGCATACGTGTGTTTTGATGGAATTTTCTGCAGGTTCGACTGTCAACAAAACTGAAGGAATTTGTTTAAATTTTGTTGAACTTTCCATTTTCTAAACATCGTAATCCTGATCTTAATACTAAGTAGATGGATTTTAAAATTATTGCAACAAAAACATGACAGTCCAAGTACATATTAAATGTCTAAACCAATCGCATTGTTATCGCGGCCCATCTCCTGCCCGGTTTCCAATTGCAATACCTTTCTTGGGCAATGTTTTTTCTCCAACGCAGTGATCAAAATCTTTAGCTTGATGCTCTTGAAGTCTATTAAAATGATTAGTTCATTCCAAGAGGATGGAAGCTTATAGGGCATTAAAAGAAGCAACGCTTAAGAGCATTATATTATAAGGCAAAATATGGTTTCAGTAAAAGGGAAGTTGTTTCAATTTATATCTTATAAACAAAGGAGAAAGAAGTTGCACCTAGAATTCAATTTCTAAGTTATAAATTATAGCTTATAAACGAATGAGAGCACTTAAAATTCAATCTGAACTGTTAGCTGTGTGAGTGCTTCATAACAAATTCAATTTCAAGATGTAGCGTAGGAAATAAGAAATATAGGAGAAGCTGCATTTAAAATTCAATCAGTGTGAGAAACTGGATTTAAAATTCAATGTGAGTGAGAGTTTAATGTGTGTCGTATGTTATATATATATATATATATATGATTTTATCTACTGGAGAGTCTTGTATTATAAATGCTAAGAAATATTATAATGTTAAGAACTAAGAGTGATATATAAATAATGTTGGGTGAAATACATATAATTATAAAATGTTATTTATTTAAAAATTATTTAAATTGATAATATATAATAATAATTTTTATATAGATAAATTTAAAATTAGATTATGAATTAACTTTATTTTTTATTTTAATATAAAAAATTAATTACTTTTTAAATGTAGTATTATGTTATATCACTATTTTATGTGATAAATATTTTGTTGTTGTTGTGTTTAGAATTCTAAATTATTGCTATGACATTCCACCTCAAACGCAAGATCTATCTAAATTTTTACACACTAATATTCTAAAATTCTCAACATAATAATTGAATAATGTGGAAACTTACATGAATAATGTGGAAACTTACATATTTAAATATTTGTTTCAAAATATTTAATTATATAATATTTTCACAAATTTATAATTTAATTATTTTAAAAAATAATTAAAGTAGTATGTTTTTTCATGGGTACTATAAATCGTTTTCTTTGGTTATGTTTCAAATGACACTTCTTTTATAATTATTGGGCAGAAGCATTTTACATTCTAATAGGGTTTAAAAGATAAATTAAAATGCTTCTGCAACATTTGCACTCTAAAAGAAGTTTACACTTCGAGAGATTTGATCCCTCTCGGATCTTGGTAAATTCCCTTTAAGATGGATCTGTACTAGTTTACTATCATTTATTTATACAAAAAAAAAAAAATCAAAACTTGGATAAAACATTAATTTAAAACATAATGAAAAGATAAAAAAAAAAAATCAAAACTTTATAAGGCATTGATTCAAAACATGGTGAAAAGATGAATAACATTTTCAAATTCAAAACATAGTAAAAATAACATTTTCAAATATATATAAAATGAAAAGATGAATAACGTTCTTAAATTCAAATTGGAGTAAGAAAGGATGAATAGCATTTTCAAATATAGCTAAAGCTTCAAACTAAAAAAATTGGAAAAAGAGAATACTTAATTTATTTATTTAGTTTAGAATAAAAAATACTTTATAACATTTTTAAATATATAAATATATATGATTTATATTAAATTTATAAATATATCATATTTTTAATCATCTTCTCATTAATCATATTTAATTTTAAGTATGAAATTTATGCATTAACTTAAATTGTTTTTATTAAAAAGTATTTTTTATAATATTAATAAAAAATACAATTGAAATTTCTTATGTAATTCCAATTTACAACATATTAAAAAAAAAAAAGTAACATTAACATTTTATAAAAGTTAAAATGTTATATATATATATATATATATATATATATATATATAAAATTAATGGTGTAATGTTAATACAGAGATATTGTTATGTGCGTTCATAAAATTTGTGTTGATTTATTGTATTTTTAAGTAAGATGGAATTTTTTTATTAGTTTTAGAACTTAGATTTTAAAAAAATAATGTTTAAAAAGTTAAAAAATTTAAATCAATATTATATATTATTAATTTAAAAATTTTAATTTGTACAACAAAATATATAATATGAAAAAAATACATTAATATATATAAAAAAATAAAAGTAAAATATAAAACATATAATATATATATATATTAACAATTGATGGGTATTTTTATAGAGTTATATTTATATATGTTATGAGTTTTAATTTATTGAGATTACAATCAAATTATTAAAAGTCAAAAGATTTCATCGCTTAGGATTTAGAAGAACTTCAACCTATAGATCATATAACACGTTAGAAATCATAATAGGTTTGTACACGTTAGAAATCATAATAGTTTAGTATCTAGATCATATAAAACATGTTAGAAATCATAATAAGTTTGAAAAAGGATTTCATATTCAAGGTTGAAATGACAATGAATTATGGGGAAACTGCAATGGTTATTTGTGCAATAAACTTGAGACAGAATCATCACCATATGGCAAGCAATTTTATGGAGGCATGATGCAAGACATATTCCTATATGGAACTTTTCTAATATGCAACTTAAAATGGTATGGTAAAGTATTTGATTTTTAATTTTTTTCAATTTTAATTTTTTTCATTAAAATAGTTTATTAATATGGTATTTATTTTGATTTTTTATTAAAAGTTGTTTATTAATATGATATAAATAATGGCTTGGTATAATATGTTTTTCTATTATCAAATGATTTAATTTTTTTCCAAATGTTTCTTGTTATTCACTTGAATCAAAGAAACAAAAACTTTACATTGTCAAAATTCATCATACATGTATATTGTAAAAGGATTCTCTCCATACAATGAGTCATCATCAAAGATATTAGACATAAATAGTGTTTCTCTCATCACAAAGATCTAGTATCATGGTAATATAGGCATGGAGTCAATGTCGATAACAGGGGCAAATTGTAATAACCCCCATAGAGCCACTAACTTAGCTCTTGAGTTGGTGCCTTGACCACTATTCATCCATAGTTTGAAGTGATGATCCTTGTTTATTCTTAAAACCATGCCACTACCACACTTTCCAAGATGAGTATCCCCATCAAAGAAACCTACAACATGTTGATCAACACTAGGAGGTTCAGACACCTGCCTTCTTTTATTTTTCATCCCTCCAGACTGGATCGCTTTGCTCAAGCCCATATTTTTCATGTAGCAAGCTTCCACATTGGTTGCCTTGTTTTCAAAAATAGCCTCATTCTTGGTTTTACATACACCCCAACAAATATAAGCAAGTAGGAATTTATGGGAATTTACTGAATCCACCCAATTGCTGAAATTGACATCAACTAAGTAATTGCCCCAATCCTGTGAAATTTGTAAAGCAGAAATGATTTCATACTAGATACTTTTGCAAAAAGTACAGTGAACAAAATGATGGGAAATAGATTCACAACTTCTTTTGCACAAAATACAATAACTAGGGCCTAACCAACCCCTTATAGCCAAATGATCCCATGTCAAGAAATAATTTTCTAAGCATAACCAATAGAATCATTTAATTCTCATAGGGATACACCATTTCCAAAGTCTCTTAGGACACCATTTTGACTCACCTTCATATTTCATTTCAGATATGGAATCACAAGCAAATTTTGCATTTACCTATCCTATAGCACCATTCCAAGCCCCAAAAAAATATCTTCTTCTTCATTCAATCTGATACTTGCTCTAGAAAGTGAATAGATATATGCAGTCCATTCTTTAGCCCAATGATTTCCAAGGCCCAAGTCCTTAGCTAGAAACCAATATGAGCTAGAGCTTCTCAACTAGTTGGGCTTTCTAATTTGATCCAGGATGCAAAATCCAAATTCTTCCAAATACTCTCTGAGATAAGAAGAAAGAACAAAAGTCCCTTCACCACCAATGAAGGTATCCACCTCTACAAGAACTTGAGTTCCTTTACCCTCTTTCCAAGTTAACCACTTACTAATCCAAGGGAGAGCCCAAACAAAACCACTATGGCATGAGTGTGATTTATTGGACCATGATGATAATGCTAGTGGCATAGTTCAATCAAGAATTAATGATTATTAAAATATTTATAGGCCTTGATCAAGGAAGGGAAGGGAGGGGTTAGGTTAGTTTTTTTTTATGAACAATAATGTCATAAAGTGTATTCTAAAACATTTTTTTCCAAATGAGTTACTCCATTAAGCATGTATTTGCCACAAATGTTTTATATGTTTAATATCTTATTTTTTTTACATATCAACATCAAGATTTATCTTATATTTGAAAATGAGATATATTAAATTCTTAAAATTATAAAACACATTTTAACTCTTTTTTTTAATGAGTTACACGTTAAAGAACATGTTATGTTTTAGGCACACATGTTCTACATGTTTAATATATTTTTTAATATCTATCAACATCCATATTTATCTTATAGTTGGAAATGAGGTATGTAAGTTTTTTTAAATTATTAATGATCATCACAAGGTAATATAGCAATATAACAAGAAAAATGTATGGTTATATAATGTGGTATCCTTCTTGATTATGCATGAACTTGTATAGAAACTTATTTCAATGTTGAATGAGATCTTTATTTTTTTAACAAGAGCAGGGAAAATGATTGATATTATAAAAGGCTGTGCACAACCATTCATTACAAAAAAAAGATAGAGCCTGAAATCAGAGAGAATCTTCATAGAAGAGATCAAAATATGGGCCAGCTTGGATCTGTAAAAGTTCCTAAACTGATTCTTAGTATTCGTTATTACAGAGGAGGGATATACCCTTACAAACTAGAAATTTAACAAAATACAAAAAAACATTCATACTTGAGGAAGTGAACCAACCCATCTAGTTCTTGGATCCTTGCTGCCCATACAGTGGATGCTGGACAGACGCTTCCTCCATAGGCTTGATATCCACAGAAGGGGGTTCTTGACAGTGGTTGCATTGTGACATCTTGGCCATCTTCAGGAATTCCTCCTTAATCACATCTAAAGACCCCATCAACTCGAACAAATTTCGTTCCAAGTCATCAATGCACAAATCCTAGTAGCAAAGTTGTTGTGAAATATATCTCATGTCGTCAGCCGACTCTCTGTGGGATTTAATTCCCATGAAAAAAGAATCATACACATTGCACAGGTGTTGTTTGAAGTCCTCAACACTGGCTTTTAAGAAATCCATCTCGTCTTCTAAACTGACCATTGGACCCTGTGCAAAGGACTGAAAGCGGGCTGAATCTTTCGAAAAACTAGTGAAATGAAGCATTGTTTCAGAATGGGCAATATACCTCTGCACCAAACTGAGAATATGAGCCGAAACTTTCTCACATGCAAATAAGGATAGGTGCTCAATGTTTTCCTAGAACCGCGGAGGAAAAGTTTCCGCAGAGTTACTGCTAACACCACTCACAGGCTCACTCGAGAAACTCGACATAATTCCGGTGCAAAACCAGCAGGGGATAAAGACCTCCAAAAACAAATTAAATTTTGGAGCGTGTTCCCTGCTAGCAATTAGACATGAAGATGCTAGGCCATGTGATGGCCCATGCATCCCAGCAGGGGACAAATCGAAGATATTAATGTTCAAACAATCCATTGCTCCTCTCATTCACCCGACTCCTCCAAAGGGATTAAGGAATACTTTAAATTTTTTACTACCATCACTATAATTCACGATTCCAGGATCAAGGTTGACAACTTGGTTGGCTAACACATTCTCTTGGTTATTTTTTTCCCTTAGGACATGTAGGTAGGACGTCTCAGGGAGATTTCTTATATGAGCTATTCATCTGTATATTATTTTGCATCGAGGAGCACCTTTAAGAATTCCAGACCTCATCTTTTGAATGATGTGTCTAGAGTCTCCAAAAACCTTTAAGTTGTTGATGTTGAGGTTTGAGGCGATTTCCATGGCATGAAGGAGGGCTAACCATTATGTTTCATTGTTGGTTTTCTTTCCTAGCCCCCACGTAAAGGAGGTGACTATTTTTCCTCCATGATCAAAGATAATACCACTCGCACCTACCTCCCCTGTTGAATGAGATTATTAATAAATGGGTTAGTTTTAATTAAATTTTAAAATTATATATATCAATGATTTGAATGATTATTATTCCTAAGTTACGTTCATGAAATCAAAAAATCTCTTATGCTGGATTCATTTTTATATGTTTTCTCAGGAATCACCATAATATAAGATATTGTTCTTTCCTGGCCTAGTTCATCAACAAAGGTTCCAATATCTTCCTACAATTTCCAATTCCTCTCTTTCCCACCTTCCATACAAACCACCTCCCAATCGTTGGAAATGACAATACCAAAACCTTAAATGTGTTATTGAAACATTATGGCATGACTCTATAGGCTTCCTAATCCAATCTTCTACATTGTCAGGCTCCATTTTCTTTTTTTGTGACCACTTGGTTCCAAAATCCCTTACCCAAGATAATCCTCCAAACACACATTGCAGCCATTTCCTTATCTTTGTGAGTGTTTTGTAATCCCCACCCACCAAATCATTTTGGAATTAGAATTTGATACCACTTTACCAAAGAAATATGTTGTTTCTATTTATCACTTGATGACATAGATCTAAAGATAATTCTACTCATATCCTCGAGAACACCTTTCAAAATGAATTATAGGGGTGTTCAGCAAACAAAAATGGATTCTAACACTGGATTGACTAATACAAATCTTCCATTTCTTGATATACATGCATTGCACTAAACTAAAAGTATTCTCTCAAATTTAGCATTAAGACAGTCCTAATCTTTTAAAATATATTCATTAGGCTTTATACAAAATCCTAGATACTTTATACCTATTTGCTAGTCTATCTATTCATAAGGGAAAATTTGAGAAAAATAGATCATGTCAACCTTATCAACCCCCATAAAGGAGACTATTGACTTACAATTTTTAATATTCATACATGATGTAGTGTTGTACAAATCTAGAATCTCCTTAATTTTATTTGCATCTCTTATAGTACTATCACATAATAATAAAATATCATCCACAAATATGAGATGTGATGAGTATAAAGATATTCCAATTGTAATAACTTCGAAAGAACTAGATTTATTTTCCTTCAATAGTTCCCTAATTATACCTTCTAATGTAATAATGAATAATAGAGGAGATAGGGGAACCCCCATCATAGCCCCCTACCGAGCCTAAAAATAATGATGCAAATCCATAAATATCATAGTATAGTAGGACAATGAAGACACACAAATCATAACCCAATTAAAAAAATGAACACTAAACCCTAGGGTAATCACCATTAATCCTAATAATAGCTAACTAACCCTATTATAAAGTCTTCAATAAATCCATCTTGACAACCATGGCTTGTAAAGTCTTAGTTTTTATAGTATGGGATCCCTCCTAAGAAACACCCATTGCTTCATGAATTTGTCTACTAGTTAAGAGGAAACAAACTATTCATTAGAAATTGTATTAGATAAAAACCCTTTTACTCTCATAGCTATGATCTTTGCTACAATCTCATATATTCAATAGAAAAAAATAAATGGACCTGAATTCTTTGAATGGGGAGGGATTATCATACATATGAATGAACTCAATGGAAGTATCAATAAAGGTAGCAAGCATATTCCCTAACGACATGGATTCTTCTATAAATCTTGGCAAATCCTACTCAATAATCTCATAGAATCCTAGGGAAAATTCCAAACGACAACAATTAGGACATACGATTTTGTCATTTTTGAAATGTATGTAGCACCAATTGTAGTTCATCTTTGGATAATTCCTTCAATAATATCACAATATATTCATCATTTACAAAACTAGGAAAAATGGACTTCAAACTATAATAGCTATAGTATCCCTATTTTCTTCCTTATAAATGTCATAAAAATACTCAACCCCTATCCTAGTGATGTCCTCAAATATCAAAACCATAGTCCCATCACCCTTTGAAACCTTCCAAATGCTGTTAAAATTATTCTTGTGGTTTTCATGTTGATAAAAAAGACTTTGTGTTTTCATTAACCTTTTATGAGCCTTAGGGCTCTACTCTTAAGTCCCGATGCTACTAATCTTCCATCTACTTCTATTTTCTATGTTCTTATTGATTAATCCTATTTTTTAAATCCTCATTTAAAAAACCACACATCTCTTTATATAAATCTTCTAGCTCAGTCTTCGTAGCACCTATATCTTAATCCTCATTACCTTAATATCATGTGGCCAACCTATTGCTACCTATTGCTACCTACTTGACCTTTTCTAAATTTTCTAACTTATAGATAGTCCCATCATAAGGCACCCACTTATCTTTAACCATATTAGAAAAATCTTCTTACTCTAGCCATGTCTAATTAAACTTAAATGGATTTTTTTCATTTCCTCATACCTTTGTGATTTCCAAAAACTAGGAAAGTGGTCAGAAAATCCTTTTCCAAAATATCATTTGATCATTAGTCAACGATTTTGACATAAGGAACCTATTCAACCTTTAAGAAATTCTTTCTTCCCCACCATCTTGTACCTCTGGGTAGGCCTCAATTTAATTGGATCTATATCATAAAGGCATGGGTATTCCAATGTCATGAAGAAGACATAATATGAAGTCTTAGTATAGGCTTAAAGACCCCATATTTTTTATCCACCCAAATAAAATTTGAGATCCCCCTAATAAAACACACGCTTATCTTGGAAAATTTAGTTTGAATACTTGTTTCTAATAGTTTACCCTATCAACACAGTAACCATAAATAATTATGATTGTAACTTCATTACTCATATATTGTGAGCATAATACTAATCCCCAAACCTAAGTCAAAATACCAAAAATTAGAGAAATATATAACCCTACACCTCCACTTAGTTATTATACCCTTTAAGCAACCTATTGCATCCAAATAAATGAATTCCCCAACCCAAACAATCATTTCTAGTTTAGATACTAGTTTATTCCATTCACCCATGGATTTTTATAAAAAAAGTATATATGTCTTATGGGACTCTATCAACCTTTTTAAGGATTTCTCTCTTATGGGGATACCCAACCATTCATAATTGAAGGATAATAAAATCACGGGTCACCCACTATTTAGATACTAGTTTATTCCATTCACCCATGGATTTTTATAAAAAAAAGTATATATGTCTCATGGGACTCTATCAACCTTTTTAAGGATTTCTCTCTTATGGGGATACCCAACCATTCATAATTGAAGGATAATAAAATCACGGGTCACCCACTATTGTGTATTATTTTATCTAATAACACTTAATAGAGTTTATTTATGATGAACCAACACTTCATGGTGAGTGCATGGTGATCCCTTTATTCTAGTATGGATATGTTGGATGCCCTAACACACCCCCTTGCCACCACCCACTTTGATCATTCCCATCAATAATGCTTAAACTTTGTTAGGGTTCTACACTAACACGCCTACTTTGAAGATACTTAGGATTAACTAGGTCATATTCTTTGAATAAGTCCTATTAGATAGTTAGTTGATAACTTCAAAATGAAAAAGGTTCCTCTTTATTAATTAAGACCCACTAGGTGGTAGAATCTCTTTAATAGTTAAACAATAGTTAGTTAGGGTTTAGATATTGGTGCACTATATCTAGAGTATAAGGTTGTGTAATGTGATAAAGGATTATTATTGCATTTGGATCTCTACTCATAGGAAGTTTCCCCCCTCAAATATGAAAGTTAAAATTGATCTCTTATTGGGATATCACTAATACAAGAGTTCTTTATAGGCTTTTATCCATTTCTCTCTTGTATTTTCTATTTGGAACTAGTATTTTATTGCATTGTAATGCCCCCATATTGACCCTTGGAATTATTGGCTTGATATGTAAATATTGTGAATATGCGATGTATGTTTCCTAGTGTGGAACTGAAGGCCAAGGCCTTGGTAGTGAATGTTCAGTTTATAAAGGAAAGTATATTATATTTTGTGAACATGTGCTAGACAACCATTGAAAAATGTAAAAACAATCTAAATATTTATAATGCAAATAAAAGTCTAAGAGTTGGCTATAGAAGCAACTAAAATGAGGGGTTGTATTTATCCACTAAGGAGAGGAGAGGGTTTTGTAGGATTAAATCCTTTGTTTCCAAGTGTCATATTGAGAACCCATGTGCCATAAATGGTAAGTAACTACCCAAGTGGACTTCCTTACTGATCTTTAATTTTGTGGTAAGAGGGCTACTGAGAAATCAACTCAGGAATCTAATGGAGCATGGGTTGAGCACATAAATTCATATGGCTGAGTATGGGCTCAATTTTGTGTACCAAGAAGTCAATTTTCCTCATGGGGATTAATTTTCCTTCATTCCCATTCCATTGTTGGGAAACCAGTCTCCAATTTATGGCAAGCTATGCAATCCCAGTAAGAAAAATAACAAAAATCGTAACCAAAGAGGAAGCCATGTTTTAGAGTGTAAAATATACCCAAAAATTCATGTGGGTTGTGAAATCTAGTTGGGGATCCATATATGTCAATTCGAGGGAGTATTTGAGATTGTAAAAAGCCCAAAAATCCATGGGGGAACCCAAATTTGGGATCCTAGGAATTAAATTTTGTGGCTACAAATTAATGTGGCCAGAAATAAGGGAATTCAAGAAATAATTGAAGTTTGAGAGGGATTAGAGGTTGAAATCGCTTGATAAACCCAATGTAGGAAGATAAATTTGATGGTACAACAACTTGGACCTTTATATGGCCACCCTAAATAGCGCTAGAGAGAAGGGGTGCCCAAGGGACTGTGTAGCGAAGAAGGGGACCTTCCTTTTGTTGGGTGTGGTAGGTAATGTGGGTGCCAAGGCTACCTAAATCCAATTAAGATGCATGTAGCTCTGTGGTTGAGCTCATTGGATTTGAATTCTCCTATTGTGTCTCTTTGCATGCTTGATAAACCCAGTTGTGTGATGGATTAGCATGATTTTATGTGCCTATGGCTATGAGTGAGTGTTTGTAGTTCCTCCTTAGTGGATACACAGACTAGCTCAGGGGTGGCCTCTCGGTAGAGAGATAAAGTGCTCGGTAGAGTTCTTATGGTTGGGTGGAAAGTTTCTCTCCCATAACTAGTTGCTTGGAAAACTTCATTGAAAATATAAGTGTTGTTAATTTATTGTTGTGTTTGAATGTGCATGATTATTATTATTATACCTGTGATGAATATACTGGTATATGTATGTTGTTTGTGTGGAATGAATTTATTTTCCAATGTGTATTTGTATTATGCATCTGCACACACATTCAAATGTTTATGACTTTCGTAATATGGACATGGAGGTGAAATTTAGAACTCCATAAAATGGACATTTTCCCCTCTGTTGGTCAAATTGATAACTAGGGATGTGACATGCATTTTGTATTTTTCTCTATAATTCTGGGTTAAGTACACTACAAGACGAATCGGATCACCTTATTTCAAGAACATTACATTATTTTCAAGTAAAACGACTGGAAATTTTGATAGTCGACTGGTATAAGTCGATTGGAGTCACAGGCAATAGACGAGAGAAGTCTAGTCGGTCGATCAACCATAATAGTTTTTTTGTTTGTTGAAAGGAAAATGATTGGTCAATGGGAGGTCGAAGGAACTATTAAAAGCACAATTGGAAATCAACTAAATTTGACGCAGTTAGGTCAATTGTAATAGAATAACTGAAAGTGGTTAAAAGTTATGGATTGTCATTAATGAGTAGTTGGGTGTATTGCATCTATAAATAAGATGTAATGGCTATGCATGCTATACTATACTATGAGTAGTAGTGTGTAGAATGATCATGTAATGAATTGTGATTTGTGGTATAGCAAGTAACTGTTGTAAACACCTGTTTTGAGTGTTTGATTAATAGATGAGTGAATTCTAACTAGTTTTCTAGTTTTCCTCTAGGAGAGAGGTTTCCAGGGTAATTTTTGTGTAATATGTTTGATGTGTTGTGTGTGTCATTGTTAATGT
This sequence comes from Larix kaempferi, assembly GCA_027924585.1. Lineage (NCBI taxonomy): Eukaryota > Viridiplantae > Streptophyta > Pinopsida > Pinales > Pinaceae > Larix > Larix kaempferi. The sequence goes on along the minus strand of BSBM01000074.1, from coordinate 27,206,644 downwards.
ATATTTTTGTTTAACTATATAAATCAGTTTTCAAACCTTCTATAATTGGTATCAGAACCAAACAATTGGTATCCGAGCTATGTTTGGTTGCAGGGGGATGCCTTTGTTGTTGAGGGTTTTAGCTTGTTCCTGGATCTAGGGAATACATATTACAGTTAAATTATTCTGGAAGCATTGATTCATAGTTAGAATGACTAAAATGTTGAGAATAGAAATTGAAAAGTTTAATGGGAAAAATTTTGATATTTGGAAGCTTAAAATGGAGGATCGAATTATAGATCAAGAATAATGGATTGCAGTCGACACAAGAATGACCTTGGTTGGTGTGTAGAAGGAATATTGGAAGAAGATAAATAGAAACGAAATGAGTACAATCTTACTTTGTTTGGTAGATTATGTATTGTCAAATTCCATGAAAGAATCTATGGGAAAAGTTGGGGAATTTGTACCAGTCGAAATATCTGGTTAACAAGTTTTTTCTTTGAAAGAAAATATATCTTATGGATCGGAGAAGGTGAATCGGTCACATAGCACCTAAATGAATTCAAATATATTATCAATTAGTTGTTTTCCATGCATATTAAAATCACCGAGGAGGAAAAGTGCATTAATATGTTATACTCTTTTCCAAATTCCTGGGATAGCCCAGTCATGGCGATTGGAAGCAATAGCACCACATTGAATATTGATGATGTGTTCACATCTCTATTGTTAGAAGAAAGGATATGAATGAACATGGAAGGAATTTCCCATGGAGCCTTGTGGGTAAGAGGTCGACCAATAGACAAAGGAAAAGGAAAAACCTTCGATAGAAGATCAAAGTCAAGCCATAGATATAAAACTAGATCCCTCGGTCCAACAATGAAAACATATTGGTGATGTGCAAAATTTAGGTACTATAGACAAAACTTTAAGTCGATGGAAGTTGAGCCTAAGGAAAAGGTTATGAAGAAGGCTAGTTGAATGATGGTTAGTATTCACAAGTAGAGAAAGGTGATGTGTATTTGGTCTCCACAAGTACACTGTAGGATTGATACTCTTGATTGATCAACTTTGGTGCATCATATCATATGACACCTTGCAAAGAGTGGTTGTATGAGTATGAGAATATCGATGGTGGTAATGTTCTACTGGGATATGATTCACCAACCCAAATAGTTGAATGAGGTAAATTTAAACTGAAACTAAAAGTTGGAAGAATAGGAACACTTCTAGCAGTACTCCATATCCCAGGTTTGACCCTAAACCTAATCTCGTTAATTAAGATGGGGAATGCAGGTGTGCAGTCTGTATTTGAGAAAGATATATGCAAGATGGTGTGAGAAGAAATGGAATTGATGAGGGGAGTTTGGACTGTTCGAACCTTGTACAAACTATTGGGAAAAACAGGAACCAACAAAAGTGCTAATGTGGTCTGTCCTGAGTCAGATAGAACATATGTATGTCTAATTGAATCAATGATATTGTGGCATCATCGGATGACACATATAGGTGAGAAAGGTATTTTTACTATGTAGAGTAAAGGTATGGTCGAAGGTATCCCTAAATGCACTAAAGAAGTTGACTTATGTGAACATTGCATTTATGGTAAACAGAGTTGTGTAAGATTCTCATCTGGTGCTACTAGGGATAAGAACATACTAGAGTTAATAAATAGTGATGTGTTTGGACATGTGTCGGTCCCTTCACTAGGAGGATCTCAATATTATATTTCTTTCATAGATGATTTATCCAGAATTACATGGTTGTATTCTTTGAGGAAGATATTTGAGGTCTTTGTGAAGTTCCAAGAGTTTAAATTTCTTGTGGAAAATCAGACTAGTAAAAAGATCAAGGTGCTAAGAACTAATAACTTAAGAGAATTCTGTGGAAAAGTGTTCAACTAGTTCTATAGACAAAATGGTATAGCTCGACAAAACACAACTCCACACACACCTCAATAGAATGGAGTTGTTGAAATAATGAATGGAACATTGATGGAGAAAGCAAGGAGAATGTTAAGTAGTGCAGGAATTGCACAACAATTCTTGGTAGAAGAATTCAACATGACATGTTACCTGTTGAATAGGTTTTCCTCAATGGATTTGGTTGAAAATACTCCATTTGAGGCATGGGATGGTAAGAATCCATGTATTACACATCTCATAGTGTTTGGGTGTGATGCCTTTGTGCATATCCCAAAGGAGAGAATAACAAAGTTCCATAGTGTTAGGATATTCTCACCATCATCTTTTTGTTTTCCTGCATAATGCAGACATGCACTTGCATGCATCCCAGTCATCAGTGAGGTGTCCCCCAGCACCTAGTCCCTAGTTTGCTAGCCTCGGGAGCTTCTTTCTGCTCAGTTCCAGCCCTCCTAGTCCATGATGCGCCTTGTTTTCATCTCCCATGACAAAATGCACCCTCTCTCACCTACCACCAGTGATACACTCAGTTAGTTGCTTGATTTGTGGATCTATTCCTTGATTTGAGGACAGATTGACTAGTTAACTGACTGAAACACTCCAATGGACACCCAGAGAGACTAGTTTGACTATTCTGACTCCAGACAGCTCCTCATGTGCCCTCCTTGGATTCTCCTTCACTACATTAGTGCCCCATGCACCAGTTACACCTATCTACATTCAGTTAGACTCAGTTTGACACCTTGTTGACCGTTACTTGTGCATTGATGACACCATCGATATGATGATGAGGACTCCTAGCGGAGACATGCTACACCATGTAGGTTATTCAAATCACCTAGTTGGTTAATTCGAATTATTCAGTCATTGTTACTATGTATTGTATTGTATTCATCTTCTGAGTTCAATAGAACCAACAAAAGTGCTAATGTGGTCTGTCCCGAGTCCAATAGAACATATGTATGTCTAGTTGAATCAATGATATTGTGGCATCATCGGATGGCACATATAGGTGAGAAAGGTATTTTTACTATGTAGAGTAAAGGTATGGTCGAAGGTATCCCTAAATGCACTAAAGAAGTTGACTTATGTGAACATTGTATTTATGGTAAACAAAGTTTTGTAAGATTCTCATCTGGTGCTACTAGGGATAAGAACATACTAGATTTAATAAATAGTGATGTGTTTGGACATGTGTCGGTCCCTTCACTAGGAGGATCTCAATATTATATTTCTTTCATAGATGATTTATCCAGAATAACATGGTTGTATTCTTTGAGGAAGATATTTGAGGTCTTTGAGAAGTTCCAAGAGTTTAAATTTCTTGTGGAAAATCAAACTGGTAAAAGATCAAGGTCCTAAGAACTAATAACTTAAGAGAATTCTGTGGAAAAGTGTTCAACCAGTTCTATAGACAACATGGTATAGCTCGACAAAACACAACTCCATACACACCTCAATAGAATGGAGTTGTTGAAATAATGAATGGAACATTGATGGAGAAAGCAAGGAGAATGTTAAGTAGTGCAGGAATTGCACAACAATTCTTGGTAGAAGAATTCAACATGACATGTTACCTGTTGAATAGGTTTTCCTCAATGGATTTGGTTGAAAATACTCCATTTGAGGCATGGGATGGTAAGAATCCAAGTATTACACATCTCATAGTGTTTGGGTGTGATGCCTTTGTGCATATCCCAAAGGAGAAACTAACAAAGTTCCAAAGTGTTAGGATATTCTCACCATCATCTTTTTGTTTTCCTGCATAATGCAGACATGCACTTGCATCCATCCCAGTCATCAGTGAGGTGTCTCCCAGCACCTAGTCCCTAGTTTGCTATCCTCGGGAGCTTCTTTCTGCTCAGTTCCAACCCTCCTAGTCCATGGTGCGCCTTGTTTTCATCTCCCATGACAAAATGCACCCTCTCTCACCTACCACCAGTGATACACTCAGTTAGTTGCTTGATTTGTGGATCGATTCCTTGATTTGAGGACAGATTGACTAGTTAACTGACTGAAAAACTCCAATGGACACCCAGAGAGACTAGTTTGACTATTCTGAATCTAGACAGCTCCTCATGTGCCCTCCTTAGATTCTCCTTCACTACATTAGTGCCCCATGCACCAGTTACACCTATCTACATTCAGTTAGACTCAGTTTGACACCTTGTTGACCGTTACTTATGCATTGATGACACCACCGATATGATGATGAGGACTCCTAATGGAGACATGCTGCACCATGCAGGTTATTCAAATCACCTAGTTGGTTAATTCGAATTATTCAGTCATTGTTACTATGTATTGTATTGTATTCATCTTCTGACTTCAATAGAGCACTGCTACAAGTCTTTTGCACATTTTTTCACATATTATTATTTATGCATCTCTAGTAATTGTTTCTCTTGTTCCATACATCTGCTGTGTTAAATTTCATATGGTATCAGAGCCATGGAAGGGACAAGAATACTTTTCTGCAGGGATTATTCATAAAGATTGAGCAAGTTTGCTCATATTGCAGCAGTGATTCTGCACTGCATGCATATTATGCACTGGCAGCCATTTTTTCCAATTCTACACCAGAAGTAGAGAGTTTCCACATAATTCCTAGATATTGATCATTGTATATTCAAGCTTGCTTGATCTCCTATGCCGAGTGTGATGTGACTTGAAAAGTGCAGGTTGTCGACCTAAGATTTCTTGTTTTTTTGTGATTTGCAGGTTCTTTCCTCCTCCTATTGCATTCGCTCTTCTTGAAGATGGACACTTCTTCATCAAATATTCTCACTCCCTTCAACTATTATCAGTGGAAGGCTAATATGGAGATAATATTGTGTTCTAAGGGCTTTTATAGAGTCACCATGGGCCTAGAAGTCAAATCTACATCTGCAGTAGAGAAGGAGAAATATGTCAATAAGCTTGATGAAGCTTATGGTTTGCTTTGTCTCAAAATTTCTAAGGATCTTCTTTTCCATCTTAGTGGATTGACTTCTCTGAAAGAGGTGTGGGATCAACTTTTCATTCTCTTTGGCAAGCAGGTTGAGATGAGATCCTATCAGCTAGAAAATGAGTTGATTGCACTCAATCCTGAGAATTTCGAGACCATCAATGAATTCTTCACTAAGTTTAAGCACTTGGTAATGCCATTGAAGCAATGTGGAGTGGAAAAGGAAGATAAGCAATTGATTCTATCAATCCTAAAGAATCTAGGAAGAGACTATTCAGTTTTTGTTTCAACTTTCAAGATGGGAAAGCTCACAATTCCTAATTGGAAGATGACTACCTTGAATGCCTTCATTGAATCCTTGACAAAAGAACATGATAAGATTGTTCAAATGGGGACTATCAAAACCTCAAAAGATCAATCCCTTTTTACTGGAGGATCCAAAGATATGAATGGAAAAGGGAAGCAAAAGAAAGAGAAGCCAAAGCTTGATTTTCCAAAGCAAAAGGAGAAGACAAATCAATCACATGAGCCATCCGGTTCAAGAAAAGACAAACAAAAGGGAAAAGAGAAGACTAAATGTTCTTATTGCAGCAAGGGATTTCATCCTGAAAGCTCATGCATGAAGAATACTATAGATCAGATGGCCCTTCTCTTGGAGAAAAACAACATTGCTCTTCCTGATGGCACAAGGAAGAAGGACAACAATGAGAATACAGAAAGAGGTCATGCACTCATGGCTAGTGTTTCGAATTCCACAACTTTTCTCATAGATTCAGGAGCTTTGAATCATATGGCTGCAAACAAAGATTCTTTTTCATCATTGGAATCTAACAACACCATCTCCATCCACATGGGAGATGACTCACAAATTTCTTGAAAGGGAAAAGGCACTATTCATTTAGAGCATGGAAGTTTCCATAATGTTCTTTATCTTCCTTCTTTAGCTACAAAACCAATTTCTATGTATCAAATGACACACATTGGTTTACCAAAGAAGTTTTTATTCAGCCCCAATAATGTTGAAATTTTTTATATTGTAAGCGGAAAACTCATTGCAGTAGGAAAAGCCAATCATGTTGCAAAAACATATGAGTTTTCTCACTTTTTACCACATTCAAAGCCTAGTGCTCTTCTGAATCTTGGAAATGAGGTTAGTAGGATATGGCATGAGAGGTTTGGACACCTAAATTATAAATATTTGCAGCTGGTACAGAAAAATTCCATGGTTGAGGGCCTTCCGAGCATCAAATCCTCGAAAGGAATATGCAAGGGTTGCATCATTGGGAAGCACCCTGAGCACAAGTTTGACCGAGGCAAAGCTAGCATAGCTTCTTGCATTTTGGGGCTGATTCATTCTGATATCAGCAGTCCACTACCACATACCTCCATGAATGGCTCAGGATATGTTCTAAAATTTATTGATGACTTCTCCAGATTCACATGGGTCTTCTTTCTCAAAAACAAGTTGGAAGTGCTAGAAAAAATCAAGGTTTTCAAGTATTCTATTGAGACTTCCACAGAGAGAAATATCAAAGCTCTTAGATATGATAATGAAGGTGAATATATCAAATCAGATCTACTTCAAATTTTTGCAGAAAATGGAATTCAAATCCAGCACACTATTCCCTACACACCTCAATAGAACGGTGTAGCAGAAAGGAAGAATCGATCAGTGAAAGAGATGGAAACCTGTATGCTTGAGTCAAATGGTTTGGCTACAAGAATACATTCAAAATAGAGTTCCACATTCATCCATGAAAGATACTACTGCTTTCAAATCCTATACTGGTCACAAGTCTGATGTGTCCAATCTCATGGTTTTTGGCTCCACTGCATGGGCTAGAATTCCGACTAAGAAGAGAAAATATTTGGATCCACAAAGGACTGAGTGCATCCTCATTGGATATCATGAAGAATCTGAAGGCTAAAAAATCATGGATATCAGATCCAAAAAGATATTCATCGAGCGAAGTGTAATATTTGAAGAACTGCTTCAAGATCTAAAACTAGTCGAGGAAGAAATTGTTGAATTGCCACCTCTACAAGAAGAAGATTCGAAAGAAGATGATGATAGTTTGTGTTCTGATATTTAATCATACATTAATGAACATGAAATATCAGGTTCAGATTCAGATCCAGATGTGCCCCAACAATTTCCAAAGTGGGCCCAAAATACTCTCCAATCTGTTGGTTCAAACATTGGAAATCCTGCCGATCCAAGAAGAACTCGAGCAGACTTTCAAAGAGTGGGTATGGCTCTTTCATATTCTGATCCTTTCCTATCTAAGAAATGATTTTTGATGATAGGTTCAGATCCTAAATCATATTATCATTCCCACCAAGATCCGAGATGGCAAATCGCCATGGATGAAGAGTATTGTTCTCTTCAGAAAAATGCTACATGGGAGCTAGTTTCTCTTCCACCTGGGAGGAAATTAGTCCAATGCAAATGGGTCTACCATACTAAAGTTTTTGCAGATGGATCAACCTGCAAATACAAATCTAGGTTGGTTTCAAAAGGATTCTCCCAAGTCCAAGGAGTGGACTACACCGAGACCTATGCATTGGTTGCAAAGATAGATTCTATCCACCTAGTTTTGGCAATTCCTGCATCTATGCACTAGGAAGTGCACCATATGGATGTGAAGAGTGCTTTAATTCATGGATATATAAAAGAAGAGATTTACATGAAGCATCCCGAAGGATACATATCATATCTAAAATTAGTGTGCAGACTGAAGAAATCATTGTATGGTATAAAACAGGCCCCAAGAGCTTGGTATGCAAAGATGGACTCCTTCCTTCTGTCACAAAATTTTGCAAGGTGAAAGTCAGATCCAAATGTGTACCTACAGCAGCATGAAGGTAATTTGGTTATCATTTTCCTTTATGTTTATGACCTTTTGATAACTGGAAGCAATCTTGCTTCGATCGGCAACACAAAATTTGCTTTAAATCTAGCTTTTGACATGAGTTATTTGGGCTTGTTGAACCAATTCCTTGGGTTAGATATAGCTCAAAATTTTGATGGGATCACCATATCTCAGCAAAAATTTGTTTCAGACCTTCTAAATAAATTTAATATGTCATATTGTAAGGCAACACCATTCACATTTCTCTCGGGAATAAGGCTAGAGGATGGTGATTCCACACCATTGGCGGATTCCACACTTTATCGACAGTTGATTGGAAATATTCTATACTTGACACATTTTAGGCCTGATATTTATTATGCCGTGAGTGTCATGTCAAGCTATATGCAACAAACCCATGAGCTTCATTGGAGGGCAGCCAAGAGAATCTTGCACTATGTGGAGGGTACTAGACATTTTGGCATACACTATGCTATAGATTCTGAGCTAGATTTGGTTGGATTCACTGATTCATATTGGGCGGGTGATAGTATTAATTGGAAGTCCATTTTCGGATATGTTTTCATGATTGGCACGGGGCCTATTTGCTGGTCAAGTGAAAAGCAGACTTCCATTACCTTATCTTTAGCAGAGGCAGAGTACCGAGGAGCGGTCAATGCCTGCATTCATGCAGTTTGGTTGCAGGGTATTCTAGCAGAGTTTGATATTGGTAGCACCACTTCTACTGTCATTTTTTGTGACAATCATAGTGCTATCAATATCTCAACAGCTCTAGTTCAAAGACAGAGGACCAAGCATATCGATATCCACATGCACTACGTCCGAGAGCTTGTGCATGAAAGAACCATTGTACTGCAATATTTCCCTACAAAAGAGCAAATTGCAAACATCTTCACCAAGAGCTTCACTGAGAAGAAGTTATCTTACCTCCATTCACTGTTGGGGGTGAGTTATACTATGGTGGATACAGATTAGATCCTTCAGTTTTCAGCTTGAGGGGGGGCTTTCTTCCCACTGGGTTTTCCCTCTTTCCTCACTTAGATTTTTTTCTAGCATCTTTTATTTTTTACCTCATAGTATAGCTTGTGAGGGGGTGTTAGGATATTCTCACCATCATCTTTATGTTTGCATGCATCATGCAGGCATGCACTTGCATGCATCCCAGTCATCAGTGAGGTGTCCCCTAGCACCTAGTCCCTAGTTTTCTATCCCTGGGAGCTTCTTTCTGCTCATTCCCATCCCTCCTAGTCCATGATGCACCTTGTTTTCATCTCCCATGAAAAACTGTTCCCTCTCTCACCTACCACCAGTGACACACTCAGTTAGTTGCTTGATTTGTGGATATGTTCCTTGATTTGAGGACAGATTGACTAGTTAACTGACTGAAATACTACGATGGACACCCAGAGATACTAGTTTGAATATTCTAACTTCAGACAGCTCCTCATGCGCCCTCCTTGGATTCTCCTTCACTACATTAGTGCCCCATGCACCAGTTACACCTACCTACATTCAATTAGACTAGGTTTGACACCTGGTTGACCGTTACTTGTGCATTGATGACACCACTGATCTGATGATGAGGAATCCTAGTGGAGACATGCTACACCATGCAGGATATTCGAATGAACTCCTTGGTTAATTCAAATTATTCATTCATTGTTAATGTGTATTGTATTGTATTCATCTTTCGAGTTCAATAGAGCACTGTTTCAAGTCTTTTGCACAGTTTTTCACATATTATTCTTTATGCATCTCTTGTAATTGTTTCTCTTGTTCCTGATGATGCAGCGTCTATCAATAGGGGTTCAATCCTCACTGTTGCCAACAAAATATCAACCCAAACTCCCTTATACACCGGCCCGGAAATGTATAACCCTTCCCAGCAACACTTGCGAAGCAAGTGCAGTCTCACCCGAGATGGATAAGGGGGATGCTAGAACCAAGTTTCCGTAATGATGTAGAGGATATGCACACATTACCTTTGCACTAACCAGAGATTACAACATTCACAACATATTTATTAACTTATCATTCGCACTTTAAGTCATTCGCAAATTTTAACAAACATTCAAAACAACATAATCGACATACTTCTTCAGGTTACTTCTTATACCTAAAGCATATTCACATTAATCAATATACAACAGTCGCATAACATATTTCACATTCATCATCGCATCATTGTATAAGAAAAGACATAAATTTCATCATAACCGGACAACTCCATTCATTCACCAAACCTGCGGACTCAACCTCACAGAAACTGTTAATACACCATATCGCGGATACAAACCGAACCCAAAATATAGGATAATCATCCAAAACTTGGCTTCTCTTAGGATTACAATCCTATTCTATTTATATGCTTTTATGATATTACAAAATGGTCCACATGACCGACTTAACTAATCTAACAATTCTTGCGCTTCCGTGAGTACCGCGAATTATCCTTCTTTCGCGGAATGATCCTTTCGCACCTATCATCTTCCGCACTTCCTGTGGATCTATCCTATGGCAATAGGTCCCCAACACAAACTTGTGGCTCATCCCGAGCCACCTCAGCTGGACACTACTGGTTTGTACCCATCCTTCACCGTGTTATGTTTCTAAAACTGTTCTTGTCGTCTGTAGCTCATTGTTTTTGTGCTTCTCATCTTAATCTGTCCATCTCTGGTTCGCTGTCATGTACTTCTTGAACTCATCCTCTAGTATCTGGAAACCTTCATCATCTATCTCTTCGGAGTCTGTTGGCTCGCTCCATGTTCGTTCCAGAATGGGGAGAAATTCATATATGTCGCCAAGGCGGGAAACAGGCCGACTGCTCCGGCACATCTATTTCACACCTTGTATTGCTTCCTACCGGGGCTAGGGGGTTGCTGCCCTAGTCATTCTGGTGGTCATCGAGACCACGAAGCTTTGAACTACCACCTCATACCTAGCCATTTCGGATGGAACTTCACCTCTGTAACATCTGAGTGCCCATGCCTCTTCCTGCTCAAGGCACTCATGCACACTTGTCTTTCAGGCCCATATTGCACCTGGTGTGCTACTGCGCGAGATGAAATGGATCATTTCCACAGCCTCCTTGGAATTCCAAACTTTTCCAACTACCTTACTGACTCGTAGCATGTATTTCTCTTGTCTGGTAAATCCCTCTTTACTCTATTTAGCCTCTAGTGTCAGTATTTATGCATCTCCCTCTTCCAGGAATCTTGCATCGAAAATCATTCGCAAATCCATTCACCTAAGGTGTTGATTCTGTCATCATTCTTTTCCTGCATGTTGAGACCAAAATTCCTTCATGTGTAATGGTGACCATACTTTTCCTTCATGTCAGAACGTGGGAACCGTAACCCGTGGTGCTACCAGCCATGCTGCCATGGTGTATTGTCATGTGCCAAACGTGCCTAACCCTAGTGCTAATCTGGGCCAGCTAACAATCATATCCACCAAACGACTTATTGGCTGAGCACATACCATCTGCTAACAATCCGCAATGATAGCGGTCCTAGCACAGACCCAAATCGTGATGCGACCACTCCGCTTGTACATTCTCTGCTGGCTGGTGCGTCATCATGCCACCTAGCATCCTGCAAGATACCACTCTACTTGTATATATATATATATATATATATATATATATATATTTTCAATCCTCATTCGCTCTGCGTCGGATCACAGTGATAGGGATTCAACCTATTCCCATTGACTAATTTAGGTAACAGTACTCCATCCAGACTCTGTAACTATACTGCACTTCCATTAGTGACAAAAGTGATAACATATGGTCCTAACCAGTGCATTTTCAACTTACCAGGGTGTTTCGCAAACTTACTGTCATACAACAAAACTGTATCCTCGTTCTGAAGGTGCTTCGACTTAACATGGTGGTCATGCCAAGCCTTTTGGCGGTCTTTTTCTACTTTCTGATGGAACCCTGTGATGAATCGATCTTCGTCAAGCTGTATTAGTTGTGTCAATTGTTCCTCTAGTGCACCATCGTCGCTCATCCCTATCGCTGCTGTGATGTGAAACATCGGTACTATGTATTCCATTGACATAACTGCTTCTTGGCCATAAACAAGCTTAAATGGGGTCTTGCCAGTCAGTCGCTTGCATGTGGTGCGGTATACCCAAAGGACCACTAGGATTTTTAGGTCCCAGTCATCACGGTTCATATTGCACACCTTGGTGAGAACATGTTCCAATATCTTATTGAACACCTCAATTGTCCCATTTTCCTGAGGGTGGTAAGGTGTACTCTTCTTGTGTTGGATCTGAAACTCTTCAGTCATCATGACAATTGTTTGGTTAACAAAGTACGTTCCTTGGTTGCTTAATAATACCTTTGGGAAACCAAACCTAGTGACCACATTTTCAAATAGAAATCGTGCTGCAGTCGCAACAAAACAATCTCTCACTGGTGTAGCTTCCACCCAACGCGTTAGGTAGTCTGTCCAGCGATGATATAACGTGACCCTGTTCTCTTCCCAAGTGGGTTGATGGGTCCCACAAAATCAACGACCCATTTCTCGAAGGCCTGCAGCGTTACTTCTAGTACTAGTGCCATTTTTTCTTGACGTGAGGGCTTCCCAGTTCATTGGCATACATCGCAGCTCTTGGCATAGTCCATGGCATCTCCATGCAAAGTTGACCACCATAGACCTACTCGAAGGATCTTCCTAGCAGTTGCTCGTCCACTGTAATGTCCCCCATCAATTCCATCATGAGCTTCCAAAAAAATCTATTCCTGTTCATGCGGAAGGACGTATCGTCATAGAATCTCATATGGGCCCATTTTATATAATTCCCCTGCAATTAACTGGAAATATGCAGCTCGGACAACTAGTTGCTTCTTTTGGCTCGTAGTGAACTTGGCCGGTGCCTTCCCTATCGCCAAAAATTGAATGATTTGTTCATAGTGGTTATTGACCATGCCAATCCTAAAAAACTGAGCATCCGACAATCCTTCATCGATGCTCCTTGGTTCTTCTCCTGATTCTATCCATGAGAGATGATCAGGTCCCGCGTTCAATCATCCCGGCTTTACAATAATCTCAAAATTGAACTCCTGAAATTGTAATAGCCAACAAAAAATATTCTCCCCCAACACAGGCTTGTTCACCAAGTATTTCAGCACAGAATGATCTGTGAACATCTTGAAGTGCCCCCCCAAGAGGTAATGTCGAAATTTATACAAAACATAGACCATCGCCAACCCTTCCCGCTCGGTGGTCGTATAGTTCCTCTCTGCAGTAGATAATTTTCTACTTGCGAATGCTATTGGGTGGTCAATGTCGTTGGTTCCTGGTTGGGCCAAGATAACGCCAAGTGTGACTGACGACGCATCAACGTTTACGTGAAATTCCTTCGTCCAATCTGGAAACATGAGGATTGGTGCTGCGACCATCTTTTCTTTCAATATGTCCAGGCTTTTTTGACATTCATCGGTCCATTCAAACTTAGCATCCTTCTTTAGTAACTTCTCCATAGGTGTTGTGATGGCTGCATATCCTCGAATGAATTTCCTGTAGTAACCAGTGTGTCCCAATGTCGCTCGTATTTGTTTGGCCGTCATTGGTGGTGGGAGGTCGACAATGATGGCAATCTTCGCCGTATCTACAAACATTCCTTCTCGGCAGACAATGTGTCCTAACAGTATGCCGAATGACGCACAAAAGATACACTTCTTGAGGTTCAGGGAAATTTGGTGTTGTCGACAGCGTTCTAGCATGAGTCTTAAGTTCGCGACATGATCCTTGAATAACCCATATACCGTCCAATCATCCATGTAGAGAGCGATAAATTTGTGAGTATAATATTTGAATGCCTCTACCACTATTCTGGAAAAGATTGCAGGAGCATTTTTTAATCCAAATGGCATCACTGTGTACTGAAAGCATCCCCACTCTATGACGAATGTAGTCTTGTGTCGATATTCTTTCGCAATCTTGATCTAGTGATATCCCCAAAATACGTCCGTAAAAGAATATATCTCCTAACCTCCTACTCCCTCAAGCACTTCATCCGTAAATGGGGTCGAGAACGGATCATGTAGGAAAGCATCATTCAGTTTCCTTACGTCGACGCATATTCGTACTTCATCGGTTTTCTTGTCCCGGACAACCATTGGACTGATCCATTCCCATTCATCCACTGGTTCTATGATGCCTGCCTCCATCATTCTTTCAATTTCGGCTTGCATGCGTTCCTTGTATCTCGGGTTCAATAGATACAGTCGTTGATTAACCGAATTCGCATCGGGTTTCAGGGGGATCTTCATTTCCCCTAAATCTCTAGAAATTCCCGTCATGTCTAAGAATTTCATTGGAAATGAATCCTGAAACTCATGCAATAAGTCAGTCATCTTCGCAATGGTCGACTCGTCCTAGTAGTCGCCAATGTTTGCGAACTTGGGGTTTTCCTCCGACCCAATGTTCACCATCATGATCTTTAATGGTTGCTGAAATTTGTCCGATGGTACATTTGGTGCCACAACACTGCGACTACCCTCTGATTCTAGTACGTACGTAGCCTTGGGGTCATCATCATCTTCGGGCTCTCCAGCGACATTGTAACACTCCATCAACATTTTTGGTGTCACAGTCCATTGGAGTGCCATCGGTTGTCCAATCAGTACCGCTTCAAATATCTTTCCACAGATTTCCTATAGCGTGGTGTGGATTAAGGGATTCTTGTCTGAGAATGAGAACGATTGGCTAAAGCCAATGCTGAGCTACTCCCAAGAGGTCATCCCACGTCGCAGTTCTGCTGCGACATACCAGCTCCATGGCACCTCATCCAACGTGTGTACAAATGCATGTACCCACTCTTTTCATACTCTCGATCCCCATTTATGTTGACAGGCATTCAAGTGCGCCTTTGGGTCTCCTTGTTCGTCATATCGCATATGGTCATCCTCCACAGCTTCGTCAAACCAAAGCTCCATGAAGCATCGACATAGTGGCCAAGATGTGATGCTTGATTTATGCACTGCCCACCATTGGGCAAGAGTAGCCTTCAAGGCTTCCTCCAGGGCCAGTAGACGTTGTGGTTCTGCCACGTTTTCCTTGAATTTTGTGAGAAACGTGCCCAAGTTGGGGAATCCCTCATAGGTAGGTAACGCATACTCCTCCATGGATACCCTTCACAGGGACTATGTTATAGTGCACATCTTCGAAAGGACACCTCATGCAACCAGTTCTTCCAATTCTCCAGGGCCTCGTCTGAGTCTGAGGATGCTAAACTGGCACTACGCCATCCTAATTCTCCATTCGTAGTGGGATTAACATAACCTTCATAAATGTTTGTACAAGTTGTCCCACCCTTCCGTAAACTCGTCTCTGGCAGGCTCCGTATAGCACAGCCCTTTCCGTAGGATACAGTGGTGCGATAACCTTCATTTCCTGATTCTCAAATGACATTATCATTTTCTTAAAGTTGATAATTGCTTGGTTCTCCATGGCCCAGTCTATCCCCAGCAGTACTGGATAGGGACTGGTGTTATCCACAATTTCAATGACATCAAAATCTGCATATGTTCTGATCCCTTCAATTTCAACCGAAATTTGACATACCCGACTGAGTGGGGTTACCTTGCTTTGGTTCGCCAGTCGCAGCTGTACTAGTGACCAAGTCATCCGAATTTTTCCCATTGTTTCCCATGTTTGTTTAGTCAGGATATTCATGTCTGAACCCAAATATAGAATGATGGAGTCGACATCAAATTCATCGATCTATGCCGACATCCACATCTCCCTACTTGACTTCTTTTTATGTATGCGATTAACTCTCTATTCCAGTCGTGCACCTCCCCGTCATTGCAGTAGACCAGCTATCTATTCCAGTACGTCTGAATCTTTTTCCAAATCTAGGAAACTCCCCAAGAAGGCTTTTAGAGTGTTTTCCTTCTTTCGTGAATTCATCAAGTCGAATGTCGGTGGCATGTCATAGATTTCTTCTTCGAGAGGTATCTACCTTCTATTCCTCATTGCTTTCTATGCCTTCAAAAAGACACCTCTTTCTGCTTCTATGTCGAGGTTGACCTACTTCCACTGTGTCTATGTCGGTCTGACATTGGTGTGTGGCCTATCACCACCTGCCACCGCCCCTCCTCGTGTCACTATCTCAACCGTTGTGTGGTTACCTCTAGCTTCTGTCAAAATCATCTGTACGGAAGGTGGCACATTCGGATTATTTTGGTTCTGGTTTTGGGGTCGATGCTTCATTTTCCATTTCACAATAAGCTGAGGGAAGTATTCTATACTATGATCTATAGCAATACAGTATGTACACTGCGGCATTGGATTGGGACAATCTCTTTAGTAGTTCCCTTGCTGTCCACAGTTGTAACAGATGATTGGACCTCTTCCCTGTCCTACAGCTCCTCCTCGTCCCATACCGGCACCTCGGCCTCCACAGAATCCTCCCTCGAAACCTCCGCATGGCGGTCCATATTTTTGATACTGCGGTGGATGATACTATTGTTTCCCATACTGCGGTTGGCCATACGACAGTGGTGGATATTGCGGGTGCCCATACAGCGACTGCCGGTATTGCCCCTAGTCGTATTGCTGTGGTTGGTTAAACTGCGGCTGACTATTCTGCGATTGCTAATGCACCACTGGTGGTTCTTCCCCCTTCATAAAATATGTGTCAGTTGTCCGATCCTACAACAGGTCATAGGCCCTAAAGTCCTTCTCATCATGGCCAACTGATCGACAAAAATTGCAGTATAAGTTTGCTGGCTTTGATACCATCTTTTGCAGATATACACATTCCTCTGGTCAGTGCCCTCTGGTTTGGTAGACCATACACCATGGCATGCCTCCTTGATGAAGGGGGTTTGGCACCCCCGATTGTAAAAACTCACAAAATTCTGGGCAATTGTCCGTATGGTGCCCCTCACTTCTGCATCTGGTGCACCGTATGTCTCCGCGGGTGTCCATTCCCTTCTTACAATCCTCCAATTGAAGCATTAAGTGGGCCAACTGTGCCTGGACTCTATCCATTCCCATCCCTGCTTTTCCGATTGGTGAAGCCTCCAACTTCATTGCAATTTCTAATGCTTATGCCTGTGTCGCAACCTTTTGTTGCATCAGTGGTCCTCGGATATACGGTACCAGGCCTGCGATGAACCATTCTTTGTGTTGCAGCTCATTTATCGGGAAACTCACTTTTGCTATCAGCATCTTGTACCGCTAATCGAATTCCCACACCGACTCATTCAAGAATTGATTAATATCCTTAAGCTCAGTGACATACTGTGACTCAGATTTTGGTTTTTTAAATTCGTCAATCATTGCCATTCTGACCTGCTCCAATGTTTTAGCTGTTGTTCCCATTGGAACCTTTACAAATTTCATGTACCAATCTAACGCCCGACCCTTAAGGGTCGTCGCTAGTTGTACCATCTTCATTGCATCATCCTGGACCTACTTCACGGTCCAGACTGCTTCGCATATAAACCAATACTGTTTAGGATCCTCCGTCCCGTTCTCCTGGAAGGTAGGCATCTTTGCCTCGTCTTCCATCCTAATGATGCTACTATTGTTGTTTACTGAATTGTTTCTCTTGTCGCTGCACGTACGACAACTCTGCTAGTAGTTTGGATTTATTCCTATAAAATTCAGAGTAGTGTGTGTGGTCAAAGGTACGTGTTAACTTACGATTTGACCTCCTTATGCCTTTGGGGTAGCCTGGTCAACGTCTTCTTCGAAATAGGTTTGCTTCCTCCCTTATGGTCTTGTTTCACAGTTCTCTATTCCGGTCCTCTCAAGAGACTCTCTCTTAGTCCTCCTCTTCTTCTCAGGACACTGGAATATTTCTCCTCTCCTCAAGGTACCATACTCTTCATCAGCTTCCCTTAGAAACTTGTCGTCACTCATGTCCATCTACTACATCTTTAAGTCAGACTTGCATTTATGCGATACCTTCACCCTCCACACACAAATTTTTCTACTCATTAGAAGACATCCTCAATATTCCTTTTTCGCAGACCAGCATTTTAATCCACAGTTTTAATGATGACAAAAATATTTCTCTTGGCCCCCTAAAGAAGTTCCTTTCGGCGTCACTGTATGACTTAATGGTATCTACTGCGAACTCAATTACGTACCCTTGAAGGATCTGTCTACCCCAAAATCAACAGCTCGTGATACTTTGTTATTGGATTGCTTCAGCTGTCGCACCAACTCTGGGGTCCAATAGTCAGGTTCAGTCTTCTGACAGTGATTCCTTTTGAACGTTAGCTGCGCTAACCACTCATGCAACAACACCGGGAATTCACAGAAGAATATTTCGTGGATGTCTAAGATGTATCTTTCTAACCAACTGGTCTCTATCTCTTTAGGATCTCACTTCTCACACTCTGCGAATTCCTATGCCTTTTTGTCGAACCACTCTTGGATCTCTCGTTTTGTCGGATGCCACATCATATCCTCTTTTCTTCTTCCTTAGGGTCCCGACGATGGAACCATTTTTTGACGCAATGTCTATCAACAGGGGTTCACTCCACACTATCGCCAACAAACTATCGACCCAAAATCCCTTATACACCGGCTCGGAAAGGTGTAACCCGTCCCAGCAACACTTGTGGAGCAAGTGCAGTCTCACCCGAGATGGATAAGGAGGCTACTGGAACCAAGTTTCCGCAGTGATGTAGAGGATATACACACATTACCTTTGCACTAACCAGATATTACAACATTCACAACATACTTATTAACTTGTCATTCGCACTTTAATTCATTCATAGATTTTAACAAACATTTGGAACAACATATTCGACATACTTCTTCAGGTTACTTCTTATACCTAAAGCATATTCGCATTAATCAATATAAAACAATCACATAACATATTTCACATTCATCATCCCATCATTGTATAAGAAAAGAAAGAAATTGCATCATAACCGAACATCTCCATTCATTCACCAAACCTATGGACTCAACCTCGCAGAAACTGTCAATATACCATATCGAAGATACAAACCAAACCCAAAAGATAGGATAATCATCCAAAACTTGGCTTCCCCTAGGATTACAATCCTACTCTATTTATATGCTTTTATCGTATTAAAAAATGGTCCACATGACCTACTTAACTAATCTAACAATTCTTATGCTTCCATGAGTACCGTGAATGATCCTTCTTTCGCGGAATGACCCTTTCGCACCTGTCGGCTTCCGCACTTCTTGTGGATCTATCTCGTGCCAACAATTCCATAGATCTGCTGTGTTCAATTTCATACATAGCAAGTTGGAGAAGTGAATCTTCATCGGGTATAAGGATGGAGTGAAAGGGTATAAATTATGGAACCCAGTAATGAGGAAGGAAGTTTATAGTAAATATGTGGTCTTCATAGAAGTTGAAGGATGTTCCAGGGATGAAGAGGTTGAAAGAGAAAAACCAGAAAAGTAAGAGTTTGAAATGAATGAAAAAGGTCTTGATTCGGGATAGATGACTGAATCCGATGAAGAGGTGGAACAAATGGCTCTGGATGTCAATAGGTTTGGTCAAGCAAGGAAACAACCAAAAAGGTATAGCCCACTCAAATTTCACTCTTTTTTTTTTTTATCTACCATAGAAGATGATCCCAGGTTGATAAAGGAAGTGATTGACTTGACAAATCGAAAACTCTGGAAAAGGGATATCGTAGAAGAAATGGATTCCTTGAAGAAGAATGAAACATGGGATCTAGTCACATTACCAAATGTAAGGAAACCCATCGGTAGTAAGTGGGAATTTAAGGAAAAGTTTAATGTAGTGGGTCAAGTCGAGAAGTACAAGTCTCAGCTGGTAGCGAATGGGTATTCCCAAGTAGAGGAAGTCGAATTCGATGAAATTTTCTCTCCTATTACTAAGCTAAATTCCACAAGGTTACTAATGTCTTTTGCTACAACATTTGATCTTGAGATAGAAGAGATGGATGTAAAGAAAACATTTCTTCATGGTGACCTTGAAGAAGAAATCTATATGAAGAATCCTGAATGGTTTATAGTGTATGGAGAAAATGAGTTAGTATGTAAGATTAGGAAGTCTCTCTACAGTCTAAAACAATCACCCAAGATGTGGTATCAAAAGTTTGACATGCATATCTAGTAGTTGGGGTTTGTGAGAATTTAGTTTGATTCCTGTGTATATGGGAAGAAATTCGATGATCATTTTTATGTGTTTTTGTATGTCGACCACATGTTACATGGATTTGATAAAAAGAGGTGAAACTGCAATTTTCCTCAAAGTTTGACATGAAGAAGATTGGAGCAACAAATTTCATTCTTGAATGGAAATTATGAGAGATCGTGTAGGTAGAAGGATTTGGTTAAGTCAGAGAAAACATATCGAGACATTTATGAAATGCTTCAACATGTAAGAGAGTCGACTGGTCAAGGATCCTATTCATATGGGAGTCAAGCTATCAGTTTAACAATGTCCAAAGACATTGAAAGAAATAGGGTACATGTTACACCTGTCATATGCTAGTGTTGTCGGCAGTATATTGTATGCTATGGTCTCTACACAACTAGATATTTCCCATGCAATGGGATTATTATGTAGGTACATGTCAACACCTGGAAAATAACACTGGACCATAGTCAAAAGAGTATTCAAGTATCTACGTGACTTGACAAACCATGCAATCTATTATGGAGAAGAGATTCAGGGAAACAAGGAAATCAATGTACATGGTTTTGTTTATCTCGACTAGGATGGACTTATTGACCATAGATAATAAAATAGTATATATGTGTTCAATATATTTGGCAGAGCAGTCCGTTGGATGAGTAGAAGATAGATGGTAGTTTCACTGTCAACTACTAAGGTTGAATACATGGAATCTACTCATGCATTCAAGGAGGTTTTTTTGTTTGATAGATTTCGTTTAGATGTTGGATTTGGATAGCATGTTGTTAGGTTGGATTGTAACGATCAGAGTGCAATCTTCCTAGAAAAGAATCCAACATATCATTCAAAGGTGAAACACATTGATTTTCTGTACCATTTTGTGAGGAGATGGTGGAGAACCAAAAAGCTAGACACGGTAAAGGATGTTGCAGACTCACCTGACGAAGTCGATGAGCACAATGAATTTTTGTTGGTGCAGGGAAATGATGGGATTGTTATCTCTACTTAAGTGAACTAATGTTATGTATCTCATCTTTGTTAGAAATACTGAGAGGGAGGGTGAATCATTATTGAGCAATTTTTACCATTTCAAACATTAATTATATCATGTAAACATTAACCATTAACAATTTCATCCATCATCACATATACCATACACAGTGCACAAGATATTCAACGTGGAAACCCAAAAAGGAGAAATCCACATAATGCTTTTCTTATATAATAATAATATTACATTCCTAAGAAGCACTAACTTCTAATATTCTCCACCACCAACTGGAAGGAGGCACCAACCCCCTGATTTACAAGTCCCAACCTGAAGGAAGCTCCAACTCCCTGATTTACCAACATCAATTGGAAGGATGATCCAACCCCCTAATTTACATGCTCCAACCTGAAGGAATTTCCAACTCCCTGATTTTCCAGCACCGACTTGATGGAAGCTACAACTCCCTATCCTTTCCCTATCGTGCCACCTTGATATATGAGGAAGATCAATCTTCCACTGTCATTGTATCATTGTCACAACTTGTACCTCTATCAATGTATTTGTCAATCTGTACCTATATCAAAATACTGGAATTTTATGGTGTTCTAGGTATGTCTAATCCTAATAGAGACTCTAACTCCCAGCAAAGAAAAGTGAAAACACTCGATAAGGCCCTACGGAAGTTGGTTTCTCCCCAGTGGAGTTGCAAGTTCTATTGTACAAAAAATATTTCTATGATTAGGGTGAGATCACCAATATACTAAATAAAAGAACTGACATATAAGGTGTTGGAATATTATTAATACTAAGAGGGTGGGTGAATCACTATTAGCACAATTATGAACAATTTTTACTTCTTATCAATTCGAACATATACTTAAATTGTGCATTCACCATAAACAAAAACATTCAACATCACTTGCGCAATATACAAAACAAAAATATTTTTACATGGAAACCCAAAAGGGAGAAAACCACATAATGCTCTCTTATATTAAAAAGATTACATTCATGGAAGAACCAACTTCCAAATTTCTCCAGCACCAACTGGAAGGAGGCAACAACCCCCCTTGTTTTACAAGATATGACCTGAAGGAAGCACCGAAACCCTGATTTACCAGCTTCAACTAGAAGGAGGCATCGACCCCCTGTTCCTTGCCCCGTCCTACTGCTGTGATATGACTGTAGAATATATTTATTTGCAGTTCCATTGATAAGTGCACTATTCATATTATCTACAGTTTACTTCATTATGTGCACCTTCTGTATACTGATATCTTGCAATCGATGAACTGTATCACGTACTTCACTTCACTACATTAGCATTATACACTTGATCTCATACTTCATAAATTGTGTGTTATTTAGACATACATTCTGTTTCGGTGCATCTACAGACTCAACTAATACTGCGCATCTTATGTTGTGTTGCTGTTATGACTTCACGCATCTGTATCAGATTAAATTATGCACCTTGTACTATGCTCCACTTCTATCTTGGCGCTTCTGTATTAGATAATATGCGACCTTATGCATACCATTTGTGATACTACCTTTAAGTTCTTCTACACTTCTCTCATGTAAATGTCATCATACTGTGCATCTTCCACTGTGTTGTATCTCTGTCTTCACGCAACTGTCATAGATACAGCACATCATCTTGCGCATCATTATTAATTATGTTATTTTGTTCGTGCGCACTTGGCTCTCTGATAGATCATGTTTTTCTGGTTCCACGAGCCAATGATACCCCAAAATAAAAAGCTTTCCAAATCAGAGTACTACCATGTTTTCATATTCAATATTGCTTCAACTCTCCAACTTGGCTTCTTATTTATACTTGTCCTATGTAGATGGTATGTCCACAAGTTGGTCGTAGAATTTCTTCTTCCTTGCTTCACGGTCAAGCTTAATTTATGATTATGACACTTGTCATGTTTTGAGTCACTGGTTTATTACACGTTGTGGATCTTGTGCATACTTGGCCCTTTTCATAGTGGTCTTCCGCACTTTGTGTGTGGTCTCGTGCCCTTGAAATACCATCGCTTGTCGGTCTTCCACACTTAACTTGTTCGACTGCCACTTTCTGTCATTACTCTTGTGCACTTAAACAAATTTTATAATTACTCTGATTGGTGTTTCTTGCACAATTCCAGGACTTGTATAATTTTTCAATCACTTCTTTCTCCCAAGCCTCTTGTGCACTCCTGAACGTTGTCCAGCCAAGTCTTTTGACTTTACCTTGAAGTAGCATGACTAGGTGGACTTAGGACTTGCACATGTACCTTATGTACTTCTTCAAGAGAGATGTAATTATTATGTACTTCTTCAAGATGGATGTACTTCTTATGTACTTCTTCAAACTGGATGTGAAACATTCCATGAAGATGGGTAACTCTTTTTGGCCAAATATGACAGTGAAAAACAGAAATTTTACTCATCTATTAAATTGAAGCCCTCAAAACTCATATTTTCCACATGAATTTTGACATGTGATTGAAAAACGAAATGAAGATAATTATGTTCACTTTCCAATGATATTTTTTTCAAAATATACCAATGTCATTTATCGTGTTGAATTTTCATTTAATGAAACGCATGTACTTAAAAATTTGAAGAGCAATTAACAAGTAGTTTGTGTGTGTGCACAATAATTTAATGTTAAAGTAATAATTTTAAAAAATGAAACATGTGAACATGATCGAGACAGAGTGCGCTAGTGCTTACATATTTTTCTTTTAATTTTTTTCAAAAAATTATATTTATTATTATTTTTTGAAACTGACCAATGAATATTTCAATCGCATTTTGCACACATGTGTGTGCATGAAATATTTTGATTGTTTACATAATTTGCAAAACTAAAAATACCCTTTTGAAGAGGACGCGTTTATCTAGTGCTTGTGTATTTTTTCAAATTTTTTGGATGTATATTTTGAATGTTGTGGATTTATCTTTGAGCTCAATCGAAGTTCTCGGTAGGGTTTTCTAGAGCAAGTTTTAGTAGAAATTTAGAAACAAAAGACATATGAAGATAAAAATTCATAAATTTTATGTATCTGGATAGAGGATTCACTGAAGAATCCAATGGTATCAAGTCCTCCAATTAATGTGCATTTAGTGACATGGTTTAACCCTCTGGAAGGCAGACAAAGCTTTCATTCTGCAATGAAAAGGGCTATCGACCTGTTTTTTAGGCCCTCGATCAAGCAAATTGCTCGATCAAGGGTTAAATATGACCTCAATTGAGGTTTTTACATAGACCTGGATCGAGGTATGTTCAAGCCCTCGATCGAGGAAATACCTTGATTGAGGGCCTAAACAACAAGTCACGGGCCTTTTTTTTATTTTTTTCAAAAGCTAGATCTAGTTTTTCAAAATCTAGATCGAGCTTTTGAAAAGCTAGATCGAGGTCTTGTTTCAACCCTTGTTATGTGGAATTATGCCCTACGGATAAGTCAAAATTCCCTTAGACTAAAGCAGAATTTAACTAACTCTAGGCTAAGAACAAAACAAAACAAATGCTACCTTGAATCCCTAGATCTGACAAACATCTCAGGATTAAAATGCTGAAGAGAGTAGAAGGAGTTTAACTGACCTTCTATCCAAATGCTTGTCTTTGGTATTTGCTCCAAGCTCCAAGCCCTCACAAGTGAACCTGTTAAAATGGAACCAAAACACAAGAATGCACTATTCTCTAGCAACCTGAAACATGAGTTAGGATCTAAATCTATGGAAGATACAAATCATATCATTAAAACAAGATTAACACAAATGATTTGGGAAAACAAGACAAGTTATTCCATTACAACTTGAAGAGTACTTACAAAGGGTGCTTGATGTCCAAGCCAATCTCCCAACTCCAAGTGTCTTCTCCTCTAGCTATCTCCACAATGCTGTAAGACCATAAGTTTGGTGCTCTCAAGAGTCCCCCCTTTTTTCCAATGGCATACCTCTCTTTTATAGTGAATGGTGAGGTTAACCAACAAGAGAGATGGGTGGATCTAAGGAGAGATAAGTGGATCAGGGTTTCTAATCGAAGGAGATGAGTTGAGATCGAATCAAGGACCCCAATCTTCCATTATCTTCGAAAATCCAAAATCCCACGAGCCAAGGGAAAAAAGCTATTAAAAGAGTACCGCGCTTTGCAAAGTCTGCAGAACGCGGCACTGCCGCGCTTTGGGGAAAAATCAGAACGCGGTAGTGTCTAGTACCGCATTTTGGGAAAATAGCAAGGCGCGGTAGTGTGTGAAAATAAAGTCCAAGGTGGGTCAAAACTTGGCAGGGTGGATTCACCTTCAAGGTTGACTCATCATCTGTCTCTTCTGGATGGTTTAAAACAGTAGGGAAGGTGTCGTCAACTTGTTTTGTGATGGGGATGCGACACTGTGAAATATAGAGGTATAACAGATGCCCCCTAAAGTGTGAGGTCAGAAGGGACTGATGGCCGAAATACTTTACGAATATAATGTGCAGAGATAGCATCGAGGAGAGCGACACGGAGCTGAAATAGAAACAAAGTGTTAGATATACCACCGAGGCGGGCATTCCCATGCTCGGAAACAGATGACTCAAAGCATGGCTGCCGACCAATACATTGCAGATCCATGAGTACTGAGATAATGTAAACTGTGGACGGATCATGGCTACTATGAACAATCGTAGATCCATGAGACAATAATGACACAGCCACGACCAATACAATAAGTGGATCTGTGTGACAATACAAGAGACATCTCCATCGCAGCCTGGACGCAGTCGAGACACAGTGATGCGTCCAGGGTCTTCTACCCGATCGCATAAAGATACGAATCTAACCATGTGATTACAAGGTGTTGAAGTCAAACATGGAAGAAACCATTTGATTACCGGTCAATGACGTGGACCGTTAACAAATGCGAGGGAGATCACCAATAATGACAATGATTCCCAAGGTATCAATAGTACATCTCAACGAAATGTGAATGAATGAGTTGATGTCGAGCATCCGAGAGATCGCTTGATCACAGGTCAATGATGTGAACCTACTGTCAAACGCGAGGAAACCTGCCATTGAGGCATGCAGGTACCAAGGTACTAATGGTTGATCTCTAAGTCTAATTCCTGGATAGTGATTTGGTGTCGACAGGAATAGACTCGTCGAAGGTGGGCCATGATGATTCCCACATCATCGACACGAAATCGGCACATATGATAGGATGACGAAGTAATGGAGTATGTACTGACACAGCGGAGGCCTGACACAATGAATGACTCGATACAATGCAACCCTTTGAACATATAACGGCATGTAACAAGACTTGGCAGCAGGGATTATTGATAAATAGAGGATAGACACCGGATGAGCGGACTCGTGGCCAGGGAGACGACCCATGATGATGACTATGACTCAATGAAATACGGATACCCGAATATAGACAAGAGATGGACACATGCCATGTTCAAAGGTAACGACTGACAAGCTGCCATAGATAAACTTGACTTGTTCCCCCATATTTCTCCGACATGATGGATGAGTACCTCTTTCTTGTTTTACGAGCTTGGAGAGGATAACAGATGCTCGGTGTAGCTCATCTTGTGGATGAGTCCAATCTCACATGTTTTACGAACCTGAGAAAGGAGGGGTTCGTCCCAACGTGGGTCCTTCGATGTTAATATTTTAACGAGTCTAAGGAAGGAAAACTCGGTAGTTTTTCATATTTAGAGAGCCTGAAAAACTTAAAGGAAGCTCCATAATGTACTTTTTCGTAAAATTTAGTCTCTCGATCCCGAAAAAGTGTAAAACAATTCCCGAGAGAACTCTCCCAGCCGAGATTGACTGAGGTATACCTTTCTCGTAAAATAGTCTAGACGGGCCGAAAAAGGGGTAACCTATCACCGAATAGACGACCTTTCAAATACTTTTACAAGTGTGAAAGAGTCAAGATCACTTGGCAATCTTTTCAATTTTAAGGAGTCTGAAAAGAGCTTAACTATGGACTCCTATGGTCTTTTTCGTAATTTTAAATTATTCTGGTCCGAAAAAAGAATAAAATACAACTAGGATAATACTTTCCTCATCGTTTAACGAGCATGAGTAAAGCTGACCGTACTCGACACCGTTTACTTGCGTTTGACAAGCACGACACAGGTGTGAAAGCGCTTGGAATCTTTTTCAAGTTTTAAATCCAGAGCACGAAAAAGATAAAGTGGGCTCAATATGAAGGTCAAATTACGAATAAACACCGGTATGAATGCATCCCGTTTCTACCGCAGATCCTGTCAATAAATGCTCAACAACTGGACATTAGCAATGTGAACAAGGGTTTATTTATTTGAAATAGTAATTAATTAATTAATTAAAAATGTGAAAAAATGCTATATAAGGCATGGTAAAAATAGAAATTACTATTCATTTGTGTTTTTTACCCAAAGGAGACATTTTTACCCATTTTGGAGCAAAATTTCAAGGATCGATACCGAGAGTTCTGGGACAACACTTCGACCGCCGTCTGCGCCAGGTAAGAGTGCTTGAGCCCCTCTTTCATTTCATGTAAGAAATTTTTGCTTTCACCGGGAAAAAATTAATTTTTTGGCAAGCCCTTTTGGGCAAGAATCGCTCACCGTACTACCGCGCGGGGGCCCTATCGAAAGGCGCGGTACTGTTGAACAGTACCGCGCTGTAACCCCAAAATGAGGCGCGGCACTGTGGACTGCCGCGCGGTAGGGTGTCCTCCAGGCGCGGCACGTGCGAATTTTAAGTTCAAAAAATCAAATTTTCTCCAATTTTTTGCTGGAAGTAAGTTGTTAAATAGTTACTAATTGCTTTGTTTGCCTTTTTGCAGGGATTTGCAACTTATTTGGAGCAAAATGGTGAGTTGGAAAGAGAGAGAGCACGAAGCGGATGATTTCGCAGCCGAAAATGACTTACCAACCGTGACCGCATTGCGAGAATGTGGTTTGCTAAAGTTTTTCAAGACCAAAGGGATCCGCCAGCAGCCTAAACTCCTTACTCACCTTATCCAATTGTGGGAGCCTGACACTCAAGCTTTCCGAGTGGGAGAGCATGTGCTTGAAATCCAACTTGAGGATATTTACTTCCTCACGGGCCTCTCAAAGAGAGGGGCCCAACCGAGCTTTAGCGGGTACACAGCTTCAGAAACAAGCACAGATGATTTAATTGCTCGATATTCCCAGGCAGGTTCGAGTAAGAAGAGCGGGAAAGTGGCCATAAAAGATGTCACAAATCTTCCTTTAAAAACCTTGTTATTCACTATCACGCGTGCAGCGGGAAGCGTGAGTCCACATCAGGCATCCCGCACGCAGGTGAATCTCGCAGCAGAGTGCATGGGAGGAACAGTTTTCAACTGGTGTGATGCAGTGTTGTCCAATCTGAAGGAACAGGTGCACAAGTGTAGGACTGGGAAAAATACCCAGTTTGGCTATGGGAGCATCCTGGTCACTTTCTTCTTGGCTAGGGTGCCATTACTGCGTCCACAGATATCTATGCATCCTCGTCCACCTACTGAGCCATGGATGGCTCGATGGAGTGACTACGCTGGACGCCTCGGGGGACCTCAGCGGCTAGCCTTTGGAGATGACTTCTTCTCTTGGCTAGAGGAGCAGATAGTCATGATCGACGACTATCCCTATTCAGGGGTAGATTTTTGTGAGGATATCGACTTGGCTTTGCCAGAAGATGATGACTGGGACAACTCTGGTATGACCTTCATGGATATGTGTTTTTTCTTTTTTGAATATTTTAATTTTTATTGCTTTTTTAGAATGTGAGAAAGACTTCTAATGTATATTCGCATGCATGTTGCAGACCGTGGACCACAGAGGCCAGCTGGATACTCTCCACTACGACGTGGTGGTGTCGATCGTCCAGCTGATCCTGTCGAAGAAGAAGATGAAGACGAGGCAGGAGGTGTCCGGGAAATTGAGAGGAACCTACAGGGATTGACTCATGGTATCCCTGCTATGCGGATGGATGACGTCCCTTACCACCTCCAGCGGCATACTGTAGGTGTACCTGGTCGTATCAGTCGACTTCTTCGCAAGGTGGTTCGAGCTGTGATGTGTTACCACCAGCAGCGGGAGGAGTCCGATGAGGGACATGATAGGTCTCCTAGGTCTCCGTAGATGGTCTTTTGATCTTTTTGCGGCATGTACACGATATGTAGGCTTTGAGGGCCAATTTTTGTATATGGGATTTGATCCCCAATTTTGTCTTTGACACAAACTTTATGTATTTTGGAAAAAAAACACTTTTATATACAGTGATATGGACCTATTTATGATCTAAATATTTACAATGACTTGTGCATTTTTTTTTTTTTTTTTTTATGATGTGTTTATGTATGGGCAAGATGCCAATCCAAAATGTAATTAGCCAATGAATCGGCAATACAATTGAATTCTCTCGGTATGTGTTGATATGTGATAAAATCAAATGACCGTTTCAAGAGGCGTACTCTTCGAAATAAATGAAGTAATGTAGGATCGCGAACTGTGTAAACACGGTTCAGATGAGAAACCACGAGTTGGGAGTCTAAAAAGACCGATAAGGAGTCAATCCCGAGTGAAGCAACCTCTGTCAAGAGACCAATGACTACATGGTACTCTGCGATATTGTTGGTTGCAGGACCTAAACAATTGGCTCCTGAAGAAATCAACTTGCCAGTGGGGGAATAGATCACCCATGCTGCGGAAGCAAGATTCCGGGTATGTCGGCTTGCACCGTCGGCGAATCCAAAGTAGGCAGACATCTGCGCATAAAGGCACGAGTCAAAGTAAGAGTAGATACATGAGGTTCACGCGCATACTAAAAAGAAAGCAAAAAACAAACTAAGTACATTATGTACAAGAAGTAACCCACGTAGGGTAATCTCACGCGTAGAAACGCTTGAGGTATAGCCCGTTGCGGGGCCGTGCCAATGGCGTACCATCACAATCAATTAGTTCATAGGCTCCTTTTTCTAGGACACGTTTTACAATGAAGGGGCCGTACCACATAGATTCAAGTTTACCTTTTCCAAGCTTATCATGCATCTGATCATATGTAAGTACGAGGTCACCCTCATTGAAGATCCGAGGTTGAACGGATTTGTCGTATTGAGCTTTGATGCGTTTTTTGTGGGCTTCATTAGCCAAAGCGGCGTCGCGGCGGGTTTCATCTAGCTTGGCTAGGTATAGAAACCGTTCTTCTTCGGAAGTAGTGTGTGGAAGTAGCTCTATGGCTATCTTGAGTGATGGAATTTCACATTCAATCGGGAGAATGGCTTCTAGGCCGTACACCAGTTGAAATGGTGTAAACCCAGTAGCACTTTTCACTGAGGTTCGGTATGCCCACAGTGCTGAGAACAGAGCTGAGTGCCAATTGGATTTTTGGGTACCCACAATGCGCTGAATCATTCGTTTCAGGACTTTATTAATGGCTTCAACTTGGCCATTGGATTGTGGGTAATACGGGGTTGAGTTTTCGTGGCGAAAACCCAATTTGGCACTTAGTTCTTCGATCATATGGTTTCTGAAATGGGAACCATGATCGGTCACAATAGACTGTGGGACACCGAATCTAGCTATGATATGATTGAATATGAACTGCGCTGCTGTTTTGCCGTCTTCAGCATATGTAGGCATCGCTTCAGCCCATTTTGTAAAATAGTCGACAGCTACTATGACATAGCTATGCCCCCCGGCTGAAGTGGGCTTACAGTGCATAAAATCGATGCCCCATTTGGAGAAGGGGCCGACGGCAATGACAGGACGGAGTGGAGCAGGATGCGAGCGTGCTTTGCTATGAAAGAATTGACATGGCGGACACTTCTTGACTGTTTCAATGCAGTCTTTGAAAATTGAGGGCCAGAAGTATCCCGCTCGCAGTATTTTCTGGGCCGTAGCCATCCCAGAGAGATGACCACCACATGCTCCAGCGTGGCAGTCATTGAGAACGCGTTCCGCCTCATCTAAGGTCAAACAGCGTCGAAGGACAGTGTCGACACCACGTCGATACAAAGTATCATTCACGATAAGGTAATATTTTGCATGATGTCTGATACGTCGTCGTTCATCGCGGGTGAGATCGGGACGGAAGCGTTGGGTTTGGAGATATAAGAGAATATCCCCATACCATGGATCGGACGTGCTAATGAGGAACAATGATTCATCGGGAAGAGAATCAATGGGCTCGGATTGCTCGGTAGCACGGGGCAGGTGACAAATTAACTCAGCGAAGACCAGAGATTTCTTAAACTTGGCTTTGACAAATTCCAAGTCAAACTCTTGAAGGATAACAATCCAACGGGAGTACTTGCCCCCAAGCACTTGTCGTGTGAGGATATAGTACATTGGATTGAAATCGGCGATGACGGTGGTCCGGCGGAGTAAGATGTAATGACGGAATCTCTGGACAGCAAATACTGTTGCCAGAGCCAGTTTTTCAACATGTGAGTAGCGAGTTTCAGAGTCAAGAAGACTCTTGCTGAGATAGTACACCACATGTTCTATTCCATTGTGGTCTTCCTGGACTAACACCATACCAATGGTGGAAATCGAGGCTGCGAGATAAAGGATATAGTCCTGTGTGTAATTGGGGGGTTGAATCACAGGATCTTTGGTTAAGGCTGCCTTTAAATTGTCAAAGGAGCGTTGGGCTTCATCATCCCATATGAAGGGAACATTCTTCTTGAGAAGCCGCATGTAGCCTTTTGTTATCTCGGACAGATTGCAGATAAAACGGCGTAGAAAGTTTGCATGCCCTTGCAAACATTGAAGTTCTGGAATATTGGTAGGTGAAGGCAGGGCTATGATAGCTGCTACCTTTGCGGGATCTAGAAGTATCCCGTTTTTGGAGACTATGAAGCCCAACAGTTTTCCGGCTTCCACACAGAAGACGCACTTATGCGGGTTCAAACGTATATTGTAGCGCCGACACCTTTCGAAAATGGCAGTTAAGTGGTCTGGATGTTCTTCCCGAGTTCGAGAATGAGCGGGAAGGTCATCAAGATATGGCTCTACAATATGTTTGATGTCATGGAATGCGTAGGACATCGCCCGTTGGAAAGTTGCCCCGGCATTTTTCAGGCCAAAAGGTAGCTTTCGATATGCAAAGATCCCCCAAGGGCAGATAAAGGCCGTTTTGTGCTGGTCGGCTCGGAGGATATAGATCTGATTATAGCCAGAGAAGCCATCCATAAATGAAAAGATAACACTTCCGGCACAGTTATCGATGATCTGGTCGATAAACGGAGTTGGGTAGTTGTCCTTGGGACAAGCCTTGTTCAAATCACGGTAATCAACACAGACTCTAATTGTTCCCTGTTTCTTGGCTACGGGAACGATGTTGGATACCCATTCTGTCAATGGGACAGGATAGATAAAACCAGCACGCAAAAGTTTTTCTACTTCTGCTTTAATGGCGGCTTCCTTACGAGGATGAACGGGTCGAAGCTTTTGCCGAACAGGTCGGGCGCCAGGGAAAGTTGGGATTTCGTGGACCACGATCGAGGGGTCTATCCCTGGCATTTCTTCATAACTCCAAGCGAAAACATCGCGGAAAGTTTTGAAGTGGGCATTATAGAACTCCGTTTCGAGGGGAGTACATGTTTTGCCAATGTGTACGTTTTCCACGATACCAGGCTTCACTGAAATATCGATGGGAGTGGTTGCCATAAGATTGGCCAAGTTTCCTTCTGAAAATACTTCATCGAGGGAAGTAGGGAACCTGGTTTGCACCATCCCAAGTGAAGAACTGGATTTGGTATCAGGCTCAATTGACTGAATGGTGGGGAATGAAGATCGATGATGAAAATCTCCCCAAGGTGGCTCATCACCACACATAACCTCTATGATTGATTCGTCAGTTGGAAAAATCAAGTTGAGAGGATCAAAAAATGGTGGGTGAGTTTCAGTCGAGAGCTGTGCCACTGTGTGATCAGTAGAACAGTCGACCCAATCTGTGGCTGATTGGATCGCGTCATATGCTGCAAGGTTTCTGTTCAAAGGCATGGAATTACCATAGCCTTGGATCTGAGTAGGACTCGGAATCACCCATGAATCATCGAAAGGGGTGACATGTGATGAAATCATGTTGACTGGTTGAATATGGGTTCCCAGTTCTGGAAAAACTCCAATGAGGGACGAATCCTTCATGAGACCAACACCTATGTCTTGGAACCGGTACCGAGGTTGATCCAATAACGGGACGGTATTGGTGGAGTTCGGATGGGAGTCTGGGATACAGTAATCCAGTTGATCAATAGTGACAATTTTCCCTTCATGAGGAAATTGTACAATCCGGAAGACTGTAGATGCTATGGCGGTCATGGCGTAGAACCAGTTCCGACCAAGTAGGAGATTGTAATCCAAAGGTGCATCTACGACTTTGATGTGTACGGATACTGTTTTGCCCCCCAGTTCAACACCGATTGAGGGAATGAGTCCATATGGTTGAAAACCATGTCCATCAAACGCCCTAAGAGTAGTGGGAGAACTTGTGACCTCGGGTGAGCCTAAGGCTCTCCAGCAGTTCAAAGACATAATCGACGTGGAAGCACCCTCATCTAACACAGTGCGGTGGAGGACATTTCCATGGATTTTTGTATGCACCTGGAAGGCTAACTGGTGAGAAAGCCTAGGTTTAGCGTGCTCCAAGTTAAACATGATGGAGTTTGAAGTATCTGGGTCCAGTGCCCCCAGTGCTGAAAGTAGGGTTCTACGCTGCGTGGGGCAGTGTTGGAGAACCTCGAGAGTCGACATAGCGCAAGGTGCTTGAGCCAAATCCTCAACAATGTTGTAGTTTTGGGCAGCTCGCGCATTCGGATTGAATGTCGCCTTTCGTATGGTGCCCTTGGGTGGGCGTAGCACTGTATCCATCAGTGGTCTCTCGATATGGAGATGACCGTTAGGAGGGGGAATAGGAATCGGATCTTCAACAGGAGATTTGCCTTTGGCTATCTCCGATTGTTTGTTTGAACTTGGAGGATTGTCATACGTCTTTGAACGAGTGGTGATATTAATCTCCTCATTACTTGTCATTAGGATTTCGCGGTTTGTGGACGTCTCTCCATGGGAAGGATTGGTCGGGTTGCCCCCTTGTGAGGATTCTTGGGAAACCATTTGCTGTTGCTGTTGGGGGAAAGGGTCAGTAAGCACTGCCGGGCGAGAGGATCCTTTAACAAACTTGTGGACCTCGTCCTTGTAGGGACAGTCACGCGTATAATGATCATCTTGACAAATCAGGCAGGGAAACTTAGCTTTCCGGCGTGGTTTCTGGTCATTCTGGGTAGGTTGTGGCTTGGGGTTCTCCTGCTGGTTCTTCTTGGGTTTGCCACGATTGTTTTTCTTCTTTCCTCCGGATGGTTGTGAAGTAGATTGGACTGCATTCACTTCCGAGGAGACAGCAGGAGAAGTGGAAGCTTTTGAAGCAGCCTGGGAAAAAGCGGGAGAAGCAGAAGCTTGTTGTCCCGTCGAGTTGGAAGTAGGTTGAGTCTTGACTGAACCAACAATACCGTCAATGGGTGGTTTAGTGGTAGGCTTTGTAGGATCAGTGTGAATGCGGGAGGCATGTGGAAGGAGTTCATGTAAAGTACCGGATTGAGTATATACTAAATCCATGTATTGTGCTGCCGAGATGGCTTGTTCTTCCGTGACCGGTCCACGCATAGCAATATCTCTGGCTATGGGAGGAAAAAAGGATTTTGTAAACCAATCAGTAAGTAGCTGATCCGGAATAGGTGCCTTTATCATCCTACGGCGTCTTCGCCACTCGTGGATGTGATCTGAAATGTGTGTGGAAGTGGTTTGATGCAGTGAAGTTAGCAGTTCTGTTCCAGTCTCATACCGGATGGGAAGCTGGAAATGTGTCAGAAACTGCATAGCCAAAGTATTGAAATCACGAAAAGAGTGTTGTGGCAGCTCGATGTACCATTTTGCTGCCGTTCCGGTAAGCGTACGTTGGAAGAGCCGAAGTCGGATGGAATCATCCATCAAGGAGTTGGATGAACACCAAAGATGGAAGGTCATCACGTGGTTCTTGGGGTCTTCCCCGGGCTTCGCATCGAACTTGGGAATGTCCGATGGTAGTTTGGCTGGAATAGGTGGCCAATGAGGTTCATGCCATATAGGATCGTTGATAAGCCTCGACAAATCTGGTAAGTCAAGTGTGGCCAAGAAGGGAAGTTGACGGTTGGTCTGCGGGTATGAGTAATAACCATGTGGTGCAGAGAATCCTGGAGGGCCCTGCATAGCATGATGCTGTGTGTTATACCCATATGTGTTTCCCGCGGGATACTGCTGGAAGTTCTACGGATAGTAAGCCATCTGGTTAACCGGTTGATTGTAAGCAGCCGGTTGGTAAGTGTTCTGCTGAGTGGGTATGGTACCCTGAGGTTGTTGATACCCAGGAATGGTTGCTGTTCCTTGTTGGGGAAAAATTCCTTGGAATTGTTGTGTTCCAGGGATGTTACCACTATATTGTGTAAGTGGCAGATTTCCCATAGCAGGGTTGGGGGGTGGCTGCGACGGTGGTGTCCATGGAAGACTCGTTCCTGCTTGAGGGACGAGTGAAAATTGAAGTGATGGGTTCCATGGAGTTGTAGCAGCTGAAGGGTAAGGGAGGCCAGAATTCAGGTTGGGGGAAATCTGAGATTGCCCCCCAGCTTGGTTCCAGTTTCCAAAAAGTGAGTACCCCCCACTCTGTGGGATTTGATGATCCCAAGAAGGAAGCATGCCTGACAGGGGTTGTTGAGAGTGAGGCCCGGTTGGAACACCGGAATAAGGTTGCCCACTGCCAGGTGGATTGTACATACCAAACTGAGTAGACGCTGCTGGTTGGGAAGCTTGTTGGATCGAGCCAATAGGTTGTCCGCCAGCAGTTAGGTTGGATGGCCCTATATGAGGAGGCTGTAGACTGGGAACTGGGTTCCCATCAAAAGGTTGTCCTCCGACTGGTTGGGTTGATGGCCCACCAGTTGGAGGTTGTTGACTAACAATGGGGTTCCCAACAAAAGGCTGTCCCCCAGCTGGTTGGGTTGATGGCCCACCAGGGAGGGTTTGTATGTTGGAGTTAGGGACCATTGTAGTCGGTTGTCCACCTCCTGAAATAGTATAAATGGTGGCTGAAGGTGATCCTCCGGTTGAAATGGAAGATCCAGCAGTATGACTAGGTGTTCTTACGCCGCTAGCCAAATATGATAGCATGGATTGGCCAACGGCGCCAAAAGTACCAATTTGCGGAGGAGGTCGTCCATATTGGACAGGTGAGGACGGAGAAAAAACTGGGTTATCCCTCATAGAATGTGCACCAAACATTGGTGATGACAGCAAATGTGGGGAATTTAGCCCAGGGGTATCGGCATCGTCCATAACGTGTTCAATGATAAGAGGACCAACGAGTACTGGGTCCGAGTTCACATCCTGAAAGAGATTTTGGGGATCCGGCAGGAACCTAGGTATAGTAAAGTCCGAAGGTCCTGAGCCGTCTGCAAAGGAATGATGAAATTCTGTGCTAGACGGGACGTTGGGATCCCTATAGTCAGAAGGTCGAGAAACGGGGGGGTATCTAGACGCTGTCGAAAGCATTTGGTCTGTGCTGCGTCTAAATTGTGCCGATGCTAACGGAGAGTTCGCTAGGCTAACCATACTAGACTGGATGGAAGCCATAATTTCATGTCCCGGTGGGAGGTTGGGTAGATGTAAAGTACGCGGTATGTTGCTAGAAGAACCTGTCTCCTGATGATGAACACTGGGTGGCGTAGTAATAACAGGCGGAAGTTTCGCCTGGGAAGTAATGAAGCCATAATCAAGTTCAAAAGGTGTGTCAGGTAGACAAGTATCTTCAATGATTTCAATGTATCCGCCTGGGACTGAAATTAAGCTAGGTATGTCCTGGTCGGATCCTTCTGTGGTGCCAATAGATCCGTCTATATCATCGTGAAAAGTGTCTGATGGACGGGAAGTGTTGACATCCGGTAGAAGGATGACCTCTGGTCTAGTACTCTGGGTTGTGCTAGGTTCAGCTGCTGTAACTGTGTCCACTGTAACAGATAAATCTGGAATGACAGTGGAAGTCTCAGACATGCTAGTGGTTGCAGAAGATGAAATAGATTCTGAGACTGTGCTGTGTGTGGCAGTTACGGGCGTAACTGAAGATATTGTACGTATCGGCGGTGGAATGTTGCCTCGACCAGCACCGCGGCCAGGAGGAGCAGGAATGCGTGATGCAGGCGGACCAGAAGTCCGTGGCGGTGGTGGTGGTGGAGGGCTTAGGCCCTGTTGTCTTCGTGATCTTCGTGGTTGATCTGACATGATGACAAGAAAATGAAAATCGGGGGCAGTACCGTAAACAAAGAACTCAAAAACTCTAATGCAGCCGAGTGTGCAAAAGAGGAGCTAGAAAAAGTAAGGCTCACAGGCCAAAAAAGCAAGCTCTAAAATCTATACTGAGACCGGTGTCTCAATAAGCGAGCTGATCAACAAAAAATGGCCAGAATGCCAACAAGCAGTCCCTACAAAGAAAAAATGACCCTCTATAAAGATGAGACGCCAAGCAAACTCCTAACTAAGAGCTGGAGACCTCAACAGGCTGTATCCTTCGCAAGGTGATGAAATCCAAGTCGAACAATACAACATGAGAGACCGATATAAGAAGGATATCCCTCTACTGAAAGGGATCCTGGGTAAAAGAGCCCTAGTAGAATAGATACTAAGCTACCTCGTTCATGACACGTCGGAAAAGGTTTTGGGCACTTCAGCCTTCCGAAGAAGACATCGATCGATGTTGCCTTAGGGCTAAGTGGAGTGCGGTATTCCACAGAGTCCGTCCGGTTCTCAATCTCGCGGCCGTTTAACCCCTGAAAGTTGGAAACAGTCAGGAGGCCCCTCCACAAACTAGCTGTGACCGTGTCAATAAGTACTAGAGGATTTTAGTTCCCTAAAGACAACGACTATGTCTCAGATGAAAATGACAAGGGGGAATTATTTTGATGCCTATCCCCGGTGTCCTACATAACTACCAAATTCTTTTGATTTCCTCAAGTGAGGTTAAAATTGGTTTAATTAGGGTGATTAATTTTAGTGGCTGCCTTACTCAATCGGGTAGTGGACGTGAAACTTGATGGTGTTATGACGACTCAAACCATGCAAATGAGAATGAATCATAAATAAGCCTTTGTCTTCGATGAAATCTAGCTAAGGTAAAGATAGAGGTTCTTCGATCAAATATGCATAAAAATTTTCACAAGCAATCAATAGTAAAAGATTTTTCTTTTCTTTTCGATTTATAAACAAAGCCAAACTGAAGTAAACACTCTCTACAATGCACTGATTTTACAATCTACAATGCTTCTACAATTAGAATTTCTATGGCAAAATCAATGGTTCATTTCCCTATACAAAATACTACTAGACTTTTTCAATTTAAACAACAAAATTGCTCTCAACTAATGATCTTTTTAATTTACTGAAAATGATAATGATAATATGACTGTAAAGACTACAGTATTCAGTAAAAGAGAATAAGGATGTTGAGTTGGTTGTGGTGAAAAAATCAAGTCAATGCAATCAAACTGGAAAAATGACCCATATGTCAAAAGTGCCACTAATTCAATCAATCAATCAAGCTCACAAACTAGGTGATAAGCACACCATACAGACTGGAAGTTAACCAAGATGCTAATAGGCAACAGTTAAGACTACCTAAGGCAGAGAGGAACTCAGGAAGCCAAGCAAAGATAAAAAATTTAAACACTTGCAGACACTACCGCGGGCTATAGTCTGGCTGAAACGCGGCACTGTGACAGTACCGCTCTGGTACTAAGTCCTGGGACGCGGTACTACCGCGCTGGAATCAGCTATTAGGGCGCGGTACTGTGACAAGGGAAAGAAAAAGTGCAACTTGAGAAGAAAAGATAAAAATTTCAGGTTGTTGCTAACCCAGGGGACTCAGTAATTAAACAGGGAGATAAATACTGCGAGGAGGGGTGAATAAGGGTCAAAAAGGACCAAGATTCAAACTGGTTTGAAGTGCAACAAAAACTCACAATTCAAAGATAAATGACTGTGAATTAAATCAATCAAGCAGTAATCAAAACCAGCGCAGTCGCCATTCTTGTTATGCGGAATTCTGCCCTACGGATAAGTCAAAATTCCCTTAGACTAAAGCAGACTTTAACTAACTCTAGGCTAAGAACAAAACAAAACAAATGCTACCTTGAATCCCTAGATCTGACAAACATCTCAGGATTAAAATGCTGAAGAGAGTAGAAGGAGTTTAACTGACCTTCTATCCAAACGCTTGTCTTTGGTATTTGCTCCAAGCTCCAAGCCCTCACAAGTGAACCTGTTAAAATGGAACCAAAACACAAGAATGCACTATTCTCTAGCAACCTGAAACATGAGTTAGGATCTAAATCTATGGAAGATACAAATCATATCATTAAAACAAGATTAACACAAATGATTTGGGAAAACAAGACAAGTTATTCCATTACAACTTGAAGAGTACTTACAAAGGGTGCTTGATGTCCAAGCCAATCTCCCAACTCCAAGTGTCTTCTCCTCTAGCTATCTCCACAATGCTGTAAGACCATAAGTTTGGTGCTCTCAAGAGTCCCCCCTTTTTTCCAATGGCATACCTCTCTTTTATAGTGAATGGTGAGGTTAACCAACAAGAGAGATGGGTGGATCTAAGGAGAGATAAGTGGATCAGGGTTTCTAATCGAAGGAGATGAGTTGAGATCGAATCAAGGACCCCAATCTTCCATTATCTTCGAAAATCCAAAATCCCACGAGCCAAGGGAAAAAAGCTATTAAAAGAGTACCGCGCTTTGCAAAGTCTGCAGAATGCGGCACTGTCGCGCTTTGGGGAAAAATCAGAACGCGGTAGTGTCTAGTACCGCGTTTTGGGAAAATAGCAAGGCGCGGTAGTGTGTGAAAATAAAGTCCAAGGTGGGTCAAAACTTGGCAGGGTGGATTCACCTTCAAGGTTGACTCATCATCTGTCTCTTCTGGATGGTTTAAAACAGTAGGGAAGGTGTCGTCAACTTGTTTTGTGATGGGGATGCGACACTGTGAAATATAGAGGTATAACAACCCTCGATCGAGGTTTTAATAGCTCGATTGAGGTCTTGTTTCAAACCTCGATCGAGGTCTTTTAAATCCCTCAATCGAGGTCTTTTAAAACCCTCAATCGAGGTTTTAATACCTTGATCGAGGGTCTGCAACACAAATTTTTGGCACTTCGCTCGCCAAAAATCATGAACCAGCTTCATGGATCAACCCATGTACTTCTGCAATCTGGATGTACTAGTTATGTACTTCTTCAAACTAAATTCCATATACTTCTTCAAACTGGAACAAGGATACTAAATCCTCTTTGACATCAATTGACACCAATGACAACCAAATTTCAACAATATCCCCCTTTGGAATTGATTTCAACACCTCATGAAGCTATCACATGTCATTCCTCATGAAGTTGTTCTATTCGCAGTACTCCCCTATTTGTACTCCCCTCGTGTTCTTGCCAGTTTAAGGTTGTGCTCATCTACGCATCCCATTTTCAGTGATTTTATGTTGTCTTTCATTTCTGTGTGGATTGATTCCACTGATGCATGATTCCTTATATTTCTCCTTTGTTTATTTACACTACACGAATCAGTAGCTTTTTGTTGTTTTCCATGTCTACGATGATCACATGCTTCATGATATTTCTTCCCCTTTGATATCAATGGAAAAGAGGTGCCTTCAATGTGCAATTTCAGGTTCTCTTTTCTTCGGTTTTGTGCTGGCCTTAAATAATCTTCTTGCTTTGATTACTCCCCCCATCTTCGTGCTTTATTCTCTTCCTTTTGCAAGATTTGCTGCACATAGCTCGGTCACATTGCAATTTGTACATTCAACATTGTCTCTATAGCTGTCTTGAATACGCTCCCGTTGTACATTTTCCAACTTCATTATATCTTGAACTTTTGTTCATGTCATATTAATCATCCATGCTTATTCATTTCTTGCACAATATTCCAATCCATCTTCTTGTCACATTTTATGCGCACTACAAAGTTCCATATGCTTGTATGTCCTCTTTTCGAGGCTCTCATCATGTTGTGGACTGGGAACTACCCCCAATTTCTCTCTGAGATATTCAAACGTGTTTCTTGGGAGCGGTTTTGTAAATATATCCACAATATTTTCTTTGGTGTCAACATATTCCAGTTTGACAATGTTTTCAGTGATCTGTTCTCTCACGAAATGATATTTGATGGGAATATGTTTGGTTTTGCAGTTCATAACAAGATTTTTTGAAATGCTAACTATGCTTGTATTTTCATATAATTTTTGTATAGGCTGATCAAATTTCACTTGTAGATCCTTTAAGGTTTTCTTCATCCATAGTACTTGCGCGCAATAGGCTGCTACTACGATATATTTAGATTTCGGTGTAGATAGTGCAGTTGATGGTTGTTTTTTTCTAATCCAAGATACCAGGCAATTTCCTAGGAAAAATACATCTACGCTAGTACTTCTCATATCATCAACACTACCTTCCCAGTCTGTGTTAGTGTATGCTACTAAGCTCAGGTCATTAATTCGAGGATACCATGAACCAAAGTTCATGTTCCCTGTCAAATATCTGAAAATTCTCTTAATTGCTTGGACATGTGTTTCCTTCGGTGTCGTTTGAAATCTTTCAACGATTCCTACTGCTTGCATTATGTCTGGTCTTGAAGCTGTTACATATAATAGGATACCAATCATTGATTGGTATAGTATTTCATATACTTCCTTTGCTTCATCTTATTTATTTAATTTGCACCCAGTGACCTTGGGTGTACATACTGATTTGCAGTCTTACATATTGAATTTCCTTAACATTTCTTTCACATATTTGGTTTGAGATATGAATATACCATCATCAAGTTGAGATATTTTGAGCCCAAGGAAAAAAGATAGTTCTCCAAGAATAGACATTTCAAACTCCTTCTCCATGTCCTTAGCAAATTGCTGACACAAACTGTAATCATTGCTTCCAAAAATGATATCATCTACATATACTTCAACAACAACCATATTTTCATGCTCATTTTTTATGTAAATATTTTTGTCTACACTACCTCTTTTGAAACCCTGGTGTTGCATATATTTGTCTAATTTTTGAATACTAGGCTCTAGGTGCTTACTTGAGTCCGTACATATATTTCTTCACTTTATAGACATAGTCTCTATTATCTGAAAGAGCGAATTCTTCCGGTTGTTCTATGTACGCTTCTTATTCTAGATCCCCATTTAAGAATGTTGATTTTACATTTATTTGATATACTTTGATATTTTCATAACATGCAAAGGCCAAGAGCAACGATCCTTTCCTTATTTCTGACAACTTGTCCTTCTTCATTAAGTTTGTTCCTAAATACCCATTTTGTAGCAATAACATTTTTATTCTTGGGTCTTGGAACAAGCTCATAGGTATAATTTTTTTCAATCTAATTTAATTCTTTTTCCATGGATTTAACTCAATGTTCATCATTTCTGGCCTCCTCAAAACCTTCTGGTTATATTTGGGATAACATAGAAAAATGAACTTCTTCAGTCGTGTATCTTAAGCACCTTATTCTAGTTTTTACACCTACATTTTTATCTCCAATAATCAAATCCTATGAATGGTTCTTTTGAACGTATTTGGAGGGGACTTTTGTATCATGTCTCCCTTCATCTAATTCACGTTGATATATCATTTCCTATGATTCTCTTGTTTCTTCATTTTCTGGTAGATCCTTAGGAATTTGTCCAAATACCGGTTGATCATCATCATCCTCTATTCTCTTATTCATGAATACTTCATCTACCTTTACATCTGAACTTTCTACCATCTTCTGTAGTTGTAAATTGTAGCATTTTTATGTTTTTATTCTGGTGGCATATCCAAGAAATATTCCTTCATCATATATGGAGTGGAACTTTCCCAAGTTTTCATTGTTTCTCTTGATATAGTACTTGCTTCCAAACACCCTAAAATTATTGACAATGGTTGGCATTCCTTTCCATAGTTCATAAGGTGTCGAGTTAATGTTTGCCCTTATTTGACATCTGTTAAGGATGTGTATAGCTGTGTGGATGGCCTAAGTCCAAAAAATATCTGATAACTTTGAATCATTCAACATTGTCCTGGCCATTTCCTGAGTTTTGTTCTTCCTTTTTGCCACTCCATTTTGCTGTGGAATTCTGGCAATTGAGAATTATCTTTTGATTCCATGTTTTTCATAG
This sequence comes from Larix kaempferi, assembly GCA_027924585.1. NCBI lineage: Eukaryota > Viridiplantae > Streptophyta > Pinopsida > Pinales > Pinaceae > Larix > Larix kaempferi. The sequence goes on along the minus strand of BSBM01000074.1, from coordinate 27,163,552 downwards.
AAATTTTCAAATTTATTTGATGTGTATTCACCTCCATTGTCTGATCTTAAATACTTGATCCTCAGTTCATTTTTATTCTCAACTACTTCTTTAAAGACCTTGAAGCATTCAAATGTCTCTTATTTTTCTATAGGGAAGAACACCCATGTCATTCTAGTAAAATCATCAATGAAGAGAAGAAAGTAGGACTCACCATTTATCCCTTTCGTTCCATTGGGACACGGATATCAATGTTCACTAGTTCCAAATGTTTTGTTTTAGATTACTCTTTAGTATTAAAACTAACTCTTGTTTTCTTTCCATGTAGGAAATGCTTGCATACATAATTCAATGGTTTCATGACTTTTGGAATATCTCTTACAACTTATTTTTTACTAATTCCGACCAAATTATCAAAATTGATATGCCCCAATATTCTGTTCCAAAGCCAAATTTCTTCTATTTGTCCCATGAAACATTATTTTTCCTTTCCTTTGTCCATAATATATACATTATTAGGGGTTCTAGTTGTTTTTGCAACTAGTCTGCTAGTATTCTTGTTTCTTATTTTTCATTTTTCTAAGTCAAAGGTGAGTGTATGTCATTGATCACACATTTGGCTTACACTGAGGATATTATGTTTCATGTTTTCAACCAGCAATACATTCTCTTCTTTGGTTCTCCTATTCGCCAAGCTTACTAATCCCTTTCCTAGAATTTTGGCAGATCCATTATCTCCAAAGTAGAAATTGCCTCCTCTTTCTTCCCTGTATTTGAGAAAACTATTTTGTCCCCTGTCATGTGCTTAGAAAAACTACTATCAATATACCATTGTCCCCTTTTATTTTTTGCATGTAAAGCTAGATTGCATCTTTCATGATGACGTTGGTCTTTATGTAATTCTATAGACTCTATTTTGTTGGTGATGTTTTTGGCTTTGGCACATTGTGCAGGTGGAAACTGTTCTTTGCAACCTTGGCTATCATGACCGTGATTGTGACCTTGATAGCATTCGCTATCTAAGCTTAGGGGGATGAATGGATTGAAATTTTCTTTTGGATTTTTTGTTTTTTGACCATTAGAGAGATTTTGAGGTCAAAAAAGGGCCTCCTAAGAGATGTACTACAAAAATATGAGATATATTAAAATATTATGAATTGGGGGTTTTATGGGGTAGGTATATATGACAAGTCACCTCCCACACTATTTTCTATGCATAATATAAATAACCATGGTTGAGTTACTTTTCAAAATTCACTAGAAATAAAATTAATAAAATAAGTCTACATTGATGTGACTAAGATTCATTGTAAATTCTCAAAAATGTATTGTCCTTTAACATTTATTTGTCTTGAACTTGCAAATGAAATTAAATAATAAAAAACATTTTTAAGAGTTTTTTTTAAAATTTTATGTTGACTTTTTATATTTAGTACTTTTCTCATGAATTTAATAATGTAATTTAATTGAGAATTTATTTACATGTAAAATGTCAATAATATTATTATAATCCACATTGCATTATTATTATTATTATTATTATTATTTATTAAATCTATTATTATTATTTATTAGTTTGACATTATGTTATTAAATAGAATGGAGTGAATATATAATTTAAAATTAAAAACATAAAAATGATAATATATTATTTTATAAAAAAATGTGAAAGGACTTTCTTTATGAATTAATAGTACTTCACTTGAAAATGACAATAATATTATTTTATGTGAAAGTGTGAAAAGACATTCATTATGAGTACTTTACTTGAAAATGACAATAATATTATTTTATGAAAAGACTATCATTATGAGTACTTTACTTTATGACTTAAAAGTACTTACACCACTACCTTGGTTAACTATGTGTTTTCATCCACCATAGAAAATTTGACAAATAAGCATTCTTAACTCATGCAATGCCACCTCACCAAGGGGGATGATGTCATCTATTAGAATGTGATTGGTTGTATTTTATAGTACATTTTCTTTGTTTTGAGGCCCTTTTTTGACCTCAAAATTTCTCTAATGATTGTTCTGTCTGGGGTTGGCATGATGACAATAGTTATTTATTCTATCATTTACATGTGTGTGTGCTTTGCATTTTATTCCCTTATGACCGAAGTTATGACACAAATGACAGTTTCCCAAAAAGAGAGTTTGATACCTGGTAGGATGAGTTCTTCTAAATTGCGCAAATCTAGTTTCCATGTGGATTGAATCCCTGTCCTCCTCTTCAAACGTCTGATTTTTCTTAGGAATAGGACTTTTGAGCACATTAGCATAACTCTTTGTTTCATTGACTAGGTTCAAACCTTGATAGTATAGATTTGACAGAGCTTTGGTTTTATTTCCGAGCTTTCATCCAAATTCCAATTGGATGTTGATATTTTGTAGTTCTTCTTTCAAAGAGGTGACCTCAACTTCTAGCTTTTCACACTTTTATTCTCTCAATTTCAACTACCTTTCCATATCTGCTTCTAATTTGAATAGAGATTTATGTAGATGTTTGTTTTTATTCCTTGATTTATTCAATTCTTCTAATTCATTGATCAATTCTCCTTCAAAATCTACTTCAACCATTCCTTCATCTTCTATGTCCATATTTCCTAGATCCTCTTCGTTATCCATGAAGACCGTCTATTACATTTCCATATCTGCGCAAGGATCTATCTTCTAGATGTTAAGCTATTATTGAAGACACCTGCTCTGATACCAATGGTTGGAATAATATTAATACTGAGAGGGGGGGTGAATCGGTGTTACTGCAGTTATGAACAATTTTTACTTCTTATAAATTCGAACATATACTTAAATTGTGCATTCACCATAAACAAAAACTTTCAAAATCGCATGCGCAATACACAGAACATAAATATTTTTACGTGGAAACCCAAAAAGGAGAAAACCACGAAATGCACTCTTATATTAAAAAGATGACATTCATGGAAGCACCAGCTTCTAAAGTTCTCCAGCACCAACTAGAAGGAGGAACCAACACCTCAGTTTTACAGGCTACAACCTGAAGGAAGCACTGACTCCTTGATTTACCATCTTCAACTAGAAGGAGGCACCGACCCCTCCTTTCCCTGACCTACCTCCTTGGTATGACTATAGAATATATTTCTTTGATGTTCCACTGATACATGCACTTTTCATGTTATATGTAGTTCACTCAGTTGTGTGCACCTTTCGATATACTGATTTCTTGTAATCACTAAACTGTATCACATACTTCACTTCACTGCATCAAAATTATACACTTGATCTCATACTTTACAAACTACACGTTCTTTAGACATATGTTTTGTTTCAGCGCATATGAAAACTCAACTGATACTGCTATTATTCTATTATGACTTCGTGCATCTGTATCAAATCAATCTATGCACCTTCTACTATGCTCCACTTCTATCTTGGCACATACATATTAGATAATATGTGACCTTCTACGTACTATCTGTGAAACTTCCTTTCAGTTCTTATGTACTTATCTTAGGTAAACCGCATCATAATTCACATCTTTCGATGTGCTTCATCTCTATCTTCGTGCAACTATCATAGATAAACTACATCATCCTGCACACCATCAACAGTTATGTTCTTCTGATCATGCACACTTGGATCTCTGCTAGATCATGTTGTTCTGGATCCACGAGCCATTGATACCCCAATATATAAGAATCTTTCCAAATCAGAGTACTACCACTTTTGCATCTTCAAGCTTGCTTCAACTCTCCAACTTGGCTTCTTATTTATACTTTTCCTACATGGATGGTATGTCCATAAGTTGGTTGTAGTGTTTCTTCTTCCTTGCTTCACAGTCAAGCTTAATTTACACTTCCACCACTTGTCATGTTCTGCACCACTGATGTATTACACCTTGTGGGTATTGCACATACTTGGTCCTTTGCATAGTGGGTCTTGCGCACTTCATGTTTGGTCTTGCACCATTGAAGTACCATCGCTTGTGGGTCTTGGACACTTGACTTGTCTGACCACCACTTTCTTCTGGTACTCTTGCGTGCTTCAACAACGTGCATACTTCCTTTGATTAGTGTGTCTTGCACACTTCCGGGACTTGTATACATGTTCAACCACTTCTTTCTCCCAATCCTCTTGCGCACTCATGAATCTTGTCCAGCCAACTCTTTTGACTTTACCTTAAAATATCATGACTAGGTGTACTTAGGACTTGCACATGTACCTTATGTACTTCTTCAAGATGGATGTAATTCTTCAAACTGGATGTACTTATGCAATCTAGATGTACTCCTTATGTACTTCAAACTGAATTCCATATAATTCGTCAAACTAGCATAAGGATATTGAATCCTCTTTGACATCAGTTGACATCAATGACAACCAAATTTCAACATAAGGTTCTTTTGGTATGAATAAAAGACTCACAATCATGCATAATACCGTATACAAATTGATAATAAGCAAATCTAAATTAATGAGAGATGATAAGAAGAAAGCTTGTGCACCTTTGTATGATGATTGATCCAAGGTTATCCTTCCTCTTTCAGATTTTGTCTTGATTTCCCAACCTTCAACCTAAAAAATAGATAGAGCAACCTTCCTCAAACTAATTTGACAAAAGTAAAGAATATTATTGAATTGAAGAATGAAAAGAACATAATATTACTAATCAACTTCAATATGAAAAACAATAATTTTTTATGCCAATTATCAATTACAAAATTAACTCGAAATTTGGGGAAGGGAATGATTTCAAACCTCTATTGAAATAGTGAAAAAAGTACAAGATATACCTCTTTTCTTATTCAACACCGTAACAAATCGAAAGATTCTAGTCTCTCCTGCTCATGCACTCCCACAATTCCACTCTAATCCACTAAACACATAAAAGGAAGAAACTGCTTAAGGGAAATAGTTTTAGTATGCAACGATACATTTTTTCAACTACAAGGGTTACTGATGGAAAGGAAAAATGGGTGTTGCATCGAGTGATTCCTCTAGTGTGACTTTACTATCTTAGGTGTCTTCCTTCTTGGTCCATTTCATTCCTTTTTATGATTGAAGGAAGAAGTTGAGGATGGTTACCAAGTGGTTGGATGAGTTACAACCAAGCAAGTTACTTTGCATAACTTCTTAACTTCCCTCATTTTTGAATTTTCATTTTTTTTTTATGATTTTTTGAAGTAATTCACACCCTAAAGCAAAGGAAACATGCAAATTGGAACCGTTTTCAAGGATAGGGAGTGAATGGTATGCTCATTGCTAGTTCATAGGGTGCATATTTATCTTTTTAATGTTGAAACTCTTCATAATGAATGGGAAATAATTATTATTTCACTTCTAATTCTTAGGGCCACCAAATAAGTCAAATCATAGGCCTTTCCATCCATAAATTCCCTTTTTGTGAATGTACAACGACACTTTAAGTGTCCTCTTTTTTAACTATCGTCATAGATGGATAAGTTCCTATTTGAGCTATAAAATCCACACACTCATCCTTCACAAACCAATCCCCTAAATGACTTTCTTTCTCTGCCCCTAAAAGTCAACAAATTGTCTCCAACATAATTGTATAGCATCAATGACACCAACTTTGCTATAATTATGATGATAAATATGTCTCATTTCATTAATGTAAAGAACATAAATTATTTGAAATTGATGCCACGTCTCCTTATCAATCAAAATAAATAACTATAGAAGATATGATCTATAAACTATGGTCTTATAGCCTCACGGTTTCACCAACATGGATGCTTACAATTATGGAAGAGGTCCAAAAAACTCACAACAAAGAAATTTCTTGAACATTAACTCAATAACATTAAGGACACCTCATATCATACAATAAATTAAGGACACAATGTAATATAAAAACCATCACATATGGAACAACATTACACATGAATACAATGTTTACCCTAGAAACCCAAAACGGGAAAACCAACATTCAAAAGCTTCAATAAACTCTTTTATTATTTAACAATATGTATATTATAGAATCTCTGGAGGTTTTAAAGCTCCTCAAGGAATTCATACAACCTTTCTTATTTTCTCTCTTCCCAAGCCACCCCTTTCTCCTTGTGGAGAATTATTTAATAGGAGGATTGTTGGTCTAGGGGACGGTTAGAAGGTCAAGCATCCCTAACCCTTTATCTTCCCAAATCCCTCATAGTGGTGATTTGTATCCTTTCTTAAACACCTGATCTATATTTCATTGAATCTGGAATATCTCCTTCAACAATAACCATTATTTCAGTCACAATTGACTCTTCCACTCATTCTAGAACCCCCCCCCCCCCCTTCGGTCTTTTGCTTAGCATGGTGAATATAAATGAGTTCGGGAGTCTGGGGTTTCAGAAAATAATTTATTCATGATGAGATAGACCTTGGATTCCATGTCACACATTCCATGTGACACGAACACATTTCCCCAATCTTGTACTTGGATGTGTGGTATTTTTTAAAGAATTCTTTAACTTAAAGGGCTTATACAAATTCCATATTGCATGATCTTCATTTGATGTGGACCATTTATCTAGATATGAGTTGATAATTGGATCTCATGCTCTAGTTCTTTTGTATGTTCATTGACTAATGAGGTGCTTTATTTATGTAGGAATATTCCTCTAGTAGAGACGTGGGGTCCTTCACATCACCACTATGTCTTCTTCCCCATCCCTAACAATGAACTTTATATTTTGCCAATTTTAACTAAGTCAAAACTGAAGCAATTTTGTTTTAAATCCAATTAATATCAACCTCCCCATTTTGAGGGTTTTTATCCCCAAAATATTCCAAGGAGAGAGGTAACCTTCTTTCAATTTGATTCCTCTCATACCATTTTTCCTTACTTAGAGTTTTTCCTTTTAGAACAATTTTCCATAGTTATTGTAATCCTCTTTGGATCACCCACTCCTTATTCTATAGGACTATGTACTCCTTCAACTTTTCCAGTACATGTCGTGCAGGGCCTTCAATAGTGGGGAGAATTTGTTGATCCCCATATCCATCAAATATGGATGGCTTGAACAACTACAAATATTCTACGTTCACCACCAAACATATCTACATATATGGTGGGAGCATCAATCTTAAGGCACTCTCATTCACTTTCTCAACGATGTCGAATGGCCCATACTCTAGAGGCTTGATATTCTTTTTTGGTCTTTGTATCCTCTCCATATGTAGGTGAAACCATACCTTGTCTCCAACATGGAATTGATGATATTATCAATTCTATTCATGCCTTTCTTTGTAGCACTGTTGGATTCTTTCAAGATACTCAAAAAAATTTAAATGTATCTACCTGGTCTTTTCCATGAATATGCTTTCCCTCTTCTCATATCCTTGTATCTCTGCCTCATCCTTCTACTACCCATATGCTACATCAAATGGTGAATGAGGTAGGTACCCAAAATAGGTCTCAAAAGGAGACTTATTGATAGAGGAATGAAATGCTTGTTTGTAGCAATGTTGGATGTAGACTGATTGTTCATCCCATGTCTTGGGATTCCTACTAATATACCTCTCAATAGTTGTTCAAATGTTCGATTGAAAACCTCATTTTTCCATTAGTATGTGGATGGAATGTGGTGGAATGCTTTAAATTGGTATCCATTATCTCCCAAAGGGCTATCTAGAAGCTTCCTAAGAACCTACTTTCTCGATCAGAGATGATGGAGCTAGGAAAGCCAAAATGAATCTAGACATGAATCAAGATTAGATGAATGGCCTCTCATATAAATATCACCTTCTTTCATGATATAAATACACATATCTTGTTGAATAAATCAACCAAAACAAATAGATATGCATGGCCTCTTCATGAGATAGGAAATTATCCGATGAAGTCAATGGAGATGCTCTCCCAAGGCCTACTTTGTATTAGTAGTGGAATATATAGCCCAAGCTTTTGATTGATTGGATTTCTAGTTCTACACAACACACATCCTCAAACAAGATTTTCCACTTTATCCTACATCTTTGGCCAGTACATGTTCCATTGCAAATTTCCAACTGTCATTGTCACTCCCAAAATTTTTAATGATCTTTCAAGCGTGAGCTTACCTTAATAGTTAAATCCTCCTTCCTTGTGGAATGCACATCTTATCTAAATTGTATAATAATCCTTCCCGGAGGTATAATTCATTACCTTCAATGGTAATGACTCCTTTAGCTGTTGGTAGACACCTCCAAAATATTCACCTGGCTTCATAGTCCTTACTAAGAAGATCATGTGTGAACGGTTCAAGTTGCATGATCACACCTACTTCAACAATATTTTTCATTGGTGGTCTTGAGAGCATGTATGAAAGCTTATTTTTGACTCCTCTCTTATATTTAATCAGTAGGTGGAATTTTTGTAAGAATCCCAATTGTTGGCTGTGGAGCATGATCTTCCTTATTCATAGGTCGTGTTTCAGCTGTGTCTGGATCCCATCCCATGATGGGGGGGTTTGGGGGGTATTTCCCCCCAAAAATAGTCTCCATGGTGGTTCCATGGGGGGCAACGACTAGTTTGGGACCCCCCCCCCCCCCGGAGGGGGTTCGGGGGCAATGCCCCCCTTAGCGAAAATTTTGAAAAAAATTCCTTGTAAAATGTTGTAATTTCATAGTCACGACTTAGTCAATAATGGGTGATTTATGGGCCCATGGTATTGGGTGTTCCATATTATTTTCCCATGGTAATCACTCTTTAAAAGGAAGGAAATGTAATACGTCTTTGTATTGTAGCATTGTAAATATATCGGATTGTGTGAGATATACTGTGAGAGAGTGAAGAGGAAATTGCAGCCGATGTGTTGTAGGTTGTATCCCTTCATTTGTTGGACAGTATAATAAAAGTACTAGAAATTTCTCTACGGGCGTAGCCCAAATTAGGTGAACCACGTATATTGGTGTCTCTCTTGTATTTGGTTTATGTGATTTATATTTTCATCTTGTTTATTTTTATTGCTCTGTGATCCTATTTTTCTAATACCAACCACTTGTAATGCCTTACTTGTTGCATCTTGTTTTGGATTTGCAAGTATTGTAGAGGTTGGTGATTTGTGTGGGATTTTCTCTCCTTTCCCAAGAGGTAGTGCTTCCATTTCTTTACTACTTGTACAACTAAATATAGTTCTTTATAATAGGTGGGGTAATCTAGTACTGCTCCATGAAACAACTCAGAATAGTAGCATAATGGTTTCCCCCTTTAAGCATTGATCCCAATGCGTAATCATTAGCATCAATTTCTAGTTTGAATGGTAATTGCAAGTTGGGCATGACCAACATTGGAGCATTACTTATCTGTCTCTTTAGGTCTCCAAATTCCTTCTATTGTGGATGTCACCAATAGAATCTCTTTTCTTTAGAATTCATGGAGTGCAAAGGCACTGGAACCTTAGAGAAATTGGCAATGAATATCCTCCATTACTAGGATTATTATATGAAGCTTCTAACCTCAGTCAAGTTGGTTGTCTGGGACATTTATTGATGGGTGCAATATTATGTGGGTCTACTCTCAACTCTCCTCCATCATTTATATGTCTCAAGTATACCAATGAATCCTTCCTAAACTCACATTTATTGAGGTTGGGAATCAATTGGTTCTTGTTCAAAGTATCCAATACCTATCTTACATGTGAGATATATTATTTCCTAGTGTTTTTGAATATTAGTATGGAATCTAGACATACTATTATAAACAAATAAATGAACGGGAATAACACATCATTCATTAATCTCATGAAAGTCTCAGGTGCATTTCATAAACTAAAAGGAATCACTAACCATTCATAAAAACCTTACCTTATTTTGAATGTAATCTTCCATACACCTTCATCTTTGATCCTCACTTGATGATATCTAGACTCTAGGTCGAGCTTGTGAAGAATTATGCTTGTTGCAATTGATCAAGGAAATCATTAGTCCTAGGTGAGGAGTACATGTTCTTGATGGAAATCTTGTTCAGGGATCAATAGCCAATGTGCATTATCCAACTCCCATATTTATTTGGCACTATGATGATGGGTGATCCACATAGTGATGTACTATATATTATTAATCCCTACTCCAACAACTTTTGCTATTGATTCTTCACTTCATTTGCTTCAATGGTGAACTTCCTATACAACTCAATATTAGGCAGTGGTGATTCTAGTAGCAATTGGATTTCATGTTACACATGTTGTTTGGGTGGAAGTCCCTTAGACTCCTAAAACACCTCCTTGTAAGATTCAATGAAATTTTGAATTTTTTCATACTACTTTCCATTCCATCCCTTCAAAGGTTCTTCCATCTCCACTTTGTTACCTTCTCCTTTCTTATTCCCTCTTCTAAAGAACGAAAAAACAAATTTATGTATACTACCTATGATCCTCTATTGGATTCTTTAATTATACTATGAGGGGGGTGAATTAGTATCATGTGTAGATTTACAAATAATTCACTTTTTAAAACATGCACCAATTGCAATTTAAAACCACATAAATAAAAATAAACTGTGCGCAGATATTTGAAGAAACTTATATGTATATGTGTGTGTGTGTGTGTAAAATGAATTTACAGAGAAATATGTGAGACACCGATCTCTACTGATGTGAGTACCAACTCACTCAGACATTCCTATGATTAGGAAACCAATCCCACTGGAAAGCACCAACTTACAGACCACATGCTTCAACTTGTGAGGACACCAATCCTTCGCACAAGAACCAAATTGTTGAACCAAGGTCTGACATATGAGGACACCAATCCTCTGCATAAGCACAAACTCACGTGTTCAAGCACCAACCCGAGTGGAGACACCAATATCCTTTCCTTGCCTCATTCAACCGTCCTGAGATATAGAAATTGTTGTTTGTTGACTTGAAATCTGCATGCACTATTCTTGTCCTCTACTTTTCTTTCAACTACGTGCACTTCTGTTGGTTCAAATCTGATCACTGTATTATGCAATAGTTCCACTCTATTTATATTTTATGTGCACATATACATCCACATGATTCTTATGCCTTTCACAAATGCTCATATATGCACACCTGCTCCTTATGTCTCTACATTTCTTGTTACCTTGCACACTTCATCAAATCATATTTTCTTTGATTCCCCTTGAAATTTCATCTAACAGAAGCTTGCAAATTCAAAATATTACTCAATGTTTTCTTCCAATCTTACTTCTTATTCATCAACATCACTCTTATTTATACTCACCTTGTTTGTTATAGGTCAAACATGCACCTCTCCGTCCATGATCACCTTGAGATGTTGATCACACAAAAGGACAACTTGGATGGAGGAGCATGTTGACCCTAGATGAGACTTTGACTTACTCCACTTCCTGACAAGACTGGAAAAACCCTAAAAATGTCATTCTGAGATATGAGCGCTACTCTACATCAATAGACTAGCGCCTGTACCCTACTCCAGTGTGTAATAGTAGCGCTCAAGCCTCATGAGCGCTACTCCTCTTCAGCAGAGTAGCGCTCAACATTCAAAAAGTGATGAGTGCTAGTTTACAAGCACTATAGTAGCGCCTTGAACGCTACTTCACTGAACAATAGCAGTGTACATCTCAAAAGATGATTAAAAAATAATTAATTTCACGAAGAGGATTAGTTGCAGTTGGTTTCCCAACTTCCCCAACTTCCTCCATAACCATCTCTCGACCTGAACTGCTTTTCTTGTCCTATAAATACAGGGAAGAATAAAGAGAGGGGTTAGAGACATGAATGTTATTAAGAGACTTTTAAAGAGAAGCTTGCATTGGAGGAGTTTATGCTGGAAGATATCCAAGCTAGAGAAGAGCAGGACCCCAGGATCAAGTTGCAGGAGCATGTCACAAAGTTAGGTATATTTTGTAACATCAATTTGCATTTGACAATAAAAGGTTGAAGCGTCTTTCTTGTCCCAAATTAAGTGTTCATTGAAGTGATATACTTGTTTGGATCTGTTTTCGTTAATATTGGATGTTTAAATTGCTTTGTCTTTTTCCATCATTATATATTATCCAAGATACACTGAGAAAGGTACTTGTACTGCAGGTTTAGTGAACGGGAGGTGGACTTGAGGATCGAGCGCAAGATCGAATAAGGGCTAGGATCGAACGTCATTCGAAAGGTATGTTTTCAAGGCCTATAACCTATTTCCTTTCATGAACATCTCTGTAACGCAATTAATACGTTACCTGTCATCCCCTTTCAGTTGATAGTATCTGTTTCCTTACTATAGGGTAGTTTTTCCCGCCAATAGACTGGCGACCATACTGGGGATAGTTGTGTTTTTTCTCTAGGAAACCTTTTCTTGTTTGTCTTCCCAGAACCATTTCAACTCCTTTTACGTGCTGAGAGACCCTGTAGGTACTCCCCTGCTTGTTTTTATCTGCTTCAATCAGTCTTTTTGCATCTTTTCAAAGTCAGTTTTTAACTTTTATGACCTTAGCGCTACTTTGTTATACAATCAGTAGCGCCCATCTCTTCAGGAGCGCTAGTTTCCCTACTGCACAGTAGGGTATATTTCCTGTAGCCTTCTGTTAGTGGTCTGTTTGAGGTTTTAGCCTTTTTGGTGGTCTTCTGACTTTGTTTTTAGATCTCCTTGACTGGTATTTGAGGTTTATAAATTTTCTTTAATTTGTAGAACCTTTCTTTGAGTCTTTTTACCATCTTTAGATCGCTTGCTTACCTGTGGAATGTTTGGACTATTTATAACTCTTTTGGAAGACTAGGTTTTGTTCTTCGGTGAACACTTCCGCTTATTCTTTCCTTGACTTTATGTTGTTGATTGACAAACCTGTATGCTTTTTCATTCACTGTTTGTAGCAACATTTGTTTGCTCTTTACCTATCTTATCCTTTGTTTTAGGGTTTGGTCTGTTTTGGAGCCTTTAGGGTGTCTTCCGAACTTGTTGATTTCCAACCTTCTGTGACTTGTTGTCTTTTCTGGTTTCAAGTGTGTTTAAAGTGTTTTAGGCTGATTCATTTCTCAATCCTTGTATTAGTAAGGTTATTGGTAGCTTGCTTGCCTACCTTTTGCTTGGAATAGTGGTCTTGCTAGGGTTTGATGCTTTGGGTTAGTCCTCTTGTGTTGGATTCCCAGTTTTAAGTATCTTTCTCCTTTGTTTTCTCCCCTTTTTATTTCCGAGTATAGAGGCTTTTTATTTTGAAAAAAACCTATAGGACAAGTCTTTGTTGAGCTAGTGCCTTGAAAGCTGTAAGCTTAGGAACCATTTTTAGCCATACTTACACATTGCACACAAGTCTTATTTTCTTTCCATGTTTATAGTTCTTTTTCATTTATAATAACAGAAAAAGCAAAAAATTTGGTAGCTTAAAATTAATAAGGCTTATATTTGTTACAAGATAGCATAGATTATTTTGTGAACAATTTCAAAAGAAAACAAAAAAGAAATTTAAGTAGATTTGCTCAGTTTTTTCAGTTTGGAAAAGAATTTTAATTGAAAAAATAAAAATAAAAATTGTTGTCGAAAGTTAGAATTTATGCACTTTTACTTTTCTGTTGCAACCATGGCACACAAACGCACTACCTTTTGAATAATAACAACCCTAAAAAATCTTTAATAAAATTAAATAGAAACAATTTTTCTTTTTAGGGATACACTACACCAACTAGTCTTGGTTAGGATCTTGAGTTTAAATCACCTTAAACCACTCAAGATCACACATTACGCAAAAGTCATAGTTCGACTATCACAGGTAAATCCATTTCACTCAAAGCTTGCTTGGGATCTATGCAGTAGGTCTTGTGAGATCAGATTGTTGGGAATACTCCTCCTACTTTTTGTTTCGAGCATATACCAGGATTGGATCGCGTTTGGGGACTCTTTTGAGTTTTGGGCTCAGTTACCCTGCCCACAGCCTTCTGATTCGACTAGAGACTATTCCCCCAGGAGTTTTCGGTGTTGTGGTATCCTTAGTATCTGACCATAGGTTCATACACAGGTGACAGCGGAGGGTATATCTGCTGTACCTAGGACAGACGTGGGAGGAAATCCCTTGCAGGTCTTTGGGAGGGCGGTTGGGTGATTCCAGTGCTTGCACCCTTAGTCATTGTATTGTGGACCCCGGGTAACTATTCTTCATCCTTTGTTGATCTGTTCTGGGCCCTCATCATCCTAGACTCTTCTCCGGAATGCATCTCGTTTTCCTTGGTTTGCATACTTAGTACATTTTAGTTGGCGTGTTTTTCCCCCCTAGTCTTGGTGGCCACTAGGTTTTCTAGTTTTTATTTATATATATAATCACGAAGAACCAAGAAATTAGTAGATCAAGAAGGATTCAAAACCTTCTGCCACTTAGAACAGAACCTTTACCACCAGCTAGACGACAGCGGGTAAACCCCAATGTTTCTTCAGAAACCATTCCTGAAACAAAACTTCCTGAGAAAATTTTTACAGCGGAAAATCCTGAAATAGGAATTCCTGAGGAACTACCCCTAGAAATTGAGTTTCCTGAAGAACAACAAACTGCAATAGAAAACCCTGAAATAGAGGTTCCTGAGGAACCACAACCGGGTACTCCAGATCAGTGACATTTAAGTTCAGTTGAGATTGAAGATCTTACTTCTGCGGAGTATAGCACTCCCTTTAATCCTCCTCTGACCAATCCTAGAAATCCGCTTCTATTACCCATTGGTTTCCAGCAGCCCGATTATAGTGCATATAATTTCTTGCCTGGACATTTTATGTCTACTCTAGGAGGTGAATAGGGAGTTCCACAAACTCCAACCATAGGTATGAACACTAACTCTGTAAATCCTCCTTTTACTACTACACCGAGTTCGGCACAGGCAACCTCTGTGTCCACTCCGTCTTTCAGTTTTAATACTGGTACGTTAGGTATGCCAAGTTCAACAACTATGGCATCTACCTCTACACCTACTGTTAGACCTAGCAGTACAGCCAATTTAGTGCCACCTCCTGCGTTTCAACCGTTATTTTGTATACCCAGTACTTGGATTTCCACACCCGTTGTAGGGCCAAGTGCTTCTGCAACTATGCTTGTCATGAGTACCATGACCGCACCATCTACGTCAGCTACCACTGGTTTCAATACCTTCGCAGGTCCCAACATGAATCAATGTAATATGCCTGCAGGTAATGTCCCTTTTTCCTTATTTTTAGGAGGAGGGGGTAACATTTTGAACCATCAATATGGCGGGGCTAACACCCAGCCACAGTGGACGAACCCACAGAGCACTAACCCACTTTCATATGGGTAGGGAAATTTCAATAATACTTTCATGCAACAACAGATGGCAGGGGGCAACCCCTACCAACAAGTAGCTGGGGGAAACCCCTATCAACAGATGGTAGGTGGAAACCCCTATTAGCAGATGGCCGGGGACAACCCTTACCAACAGGTGGTTGGGGGTAACCCCTACCAGCAAATGGTTGGGGGAAAACCCTACCAGCAGTTCACAGGGTCAAACCATGGGTGGTTCCCCTTTTTCGACCGCAGCTTATCAAGTACCATCTTACCGGCCTCGTTTACCATTTCTGACAACTTTAAATTTTCCAGATCTTTCCAAACTGACCAACGATCCAGTGTATCATAATGCTACATGGGCACCAGTTCCTACCAAGTTACCTTTGGACATTCCAATGTTCGAAGGCAAAACAGGTGAAGACCCTGGTGACCATGTCACTACTTTCCATTTATGGTGCTCCTCGAACTCATTAAATGAAGATTCCATTAGATTAAGACTGTTCCAAAGGACTTTAACCGGTTCTGCAGCCAAATGGTACATTGAGTTACCTATAGCTACATTCTTTAATTTTGGGGATCTCGCGACTGTCCTTTTGAATCACTTCCAGCTTCCTATTCGGTATGATGCCGGAACAGACCTTTTGTGTACATTTAGGCAAAATAAAGCCACTCATTTATCTGATCATATTCAGGAGTGGCGAAGACAAAAGAGGCTCATTAAAGCCAACATACCTCCAGAATTCCTTCTTGAGTGGTATTTGAAATCACTCCTTCCTTACATTTCTAAGGAAGTAGCTACATCTGGAGTGTCTAACGAGGAAGAAGCCATCCTATGGACCTAGTAGTTAGATCTCATTTACGCACAATCTGGGTTACTGTATGAGATCATACCTGATGCACCGCGATCGAATACCGATATGAGTAGACCTAAACCTATACCACATGCTGACGGCATAGCGGGTTCAGTTGACTCTGCAGCTTTCGAAGCATTGACCAAATGGGTTCATGCCTTATCTGTTTAACAATCGACTGTAGAAGTTTCTTCCATCACAACCTCTCCTTCTACTTCTAAACATGTCAACCAGGTTCAGAACAAGCAAAAGGGCCCTCGATAGCCCAATAACAAGAAGAAGGGAAAGAAAGGAGAGGGGAACCATCAGAAGTCCAAAAAAGAGAATGCCGAGGAGGGTAACAAAGAGAAAAAGAAGGTTAAGTTCCCTTGTAAACTTTGCAAGTAGGACCACCTTACTCACCAATTCCCTCTGCTTGAAGAAGCCCAT
Source organism: Larix kaempferi (assembly GCA_027924585.1). Taxonomy (NCBI): domain Eukaryota; kingdom Viridiplantae; phylum Streptophyta; class Pinopsida; order Pinales; family Pinaceae; genus Larix; species Larix kaempferi. The sequence continues at coordinate 27,147,101 of BSBM01000074.1, read as the reverse complement.
AAGCTATTACGAGAAAAGAAGCCTGTCATACTGAAAGATCCATTCCCTAAGGGGCAGAGCTCAGCTTTTGGCACCTCCAACACTAGGGGCACTACACATGCTACGGTTGATCAAACTTTTATTAACATGGTTAATTCGGATGCACTCTTACAAACAAGAGCCAGGAATTATACCCCAGTCGCACAGAAAAAGGATAAAGAGATTCCAGAATCCTCCACTCCACTCCACATACCTGTGGACCCAATGCCCAAGATCCCAAAAGGTGTCTTGAAATGGGCATCGCACAATCCCAACACTCGGGCCACCTCAACCTATAATGTGGTTGAAGATTTAGCCCAGACCCGTTGTGCCATGTCTACCTTAGAAGTCTTGCAAAGTTGTCCTTTACAATGGAATGCACTTCTAGCAGCTATTGGAAGTATGGAATCCTCTAACATGTCTGCGCGATTTGATATGGCTGATATCAAATACCGGTTGCCCTACCACGTTGCTCTTTAGATTGAAGTCGTCCATGGCCCAATGACCATCAGACGAGCTATAGTATATGAGGGTGCGTCGACCTGCGTAATGTCAATTTCCTATTGGAAAGCTTTGGGTTCCCCTGAGTTAGCCCCTTCTAACACACTACTTACTGCATTTGATGGCAGGACTTTCCGCCCACATGGGGTTTTGCCATCATTTGATGTCACATTGGCCAGTAAGACAGTTGCTATAGTAGTAGAAGTGTTAAATTTTCTGAATTTACTTCAATATGATCTAGGATCTTAACTGAGAGAACAACATGTATAGCACATCTACAGCATATCAATCATGGAGACAATAATGCAAGCACACAAGAGACACAAAGATTTACTTGGGGAAAACCATAAAGGTGAAAAACCCCAATAACTTCCTCAGAGATAGATAGAGCAATGATACAACCAACCAAGAGAGATAGCCATAACCTAGCAGCAGATCCTCCTCCTCCATAAGTGCACCACTCCTCCTTGAGTGCATGTGTGAGAAGTGAGTGAGCAAATAGAGTGCCTCCCGCACTCCATTTATACTTGACTTGACTTGCCTTTTTACCTAACTCATGTAGGCTCGAACTTAACCACATAACATAATGCTGACTGGGCCGACCCCCAATAGGGTGGTCTAATAACCCTTTGACCCACATGGCCGACCCCCTAATAGGGTGGTCTAATAACCCTTTGACCCACATGACTTATACAGGGCCGACCCCAAACAAGGTGGTCTAATAACCCATCAAGTATAAGTTACGACACTTACAATATAAATGACGACACTTCCTTATAGAGGAATAATACCATCTCTATAGGAATACAATATACATATATGTGAAATACATTCCGAAGTTACATATACATCAACAAGAAGTTCTGGACGCTCCGCTTGATTACAATATGTTATTAGGCAGGAGCTAGACATATGCCATGTGAGCTATTGCATCGGCAGTTTTTCGAGTTGTTATGTTCCCGTTTGAAGGTAAGGTCGTTACAGTCAATCAGCTTTCTTTCACTCAGAGAAACAACCAAAATTCTTTAGAGACCACAATTCCCTTAGTTGATCAAACCGCCCCGATTAATGAGAGTTTAGGAGCAGGGCTGTACGGGTTGTTAATAGGAACTTTCGACCTCCCCTCCCCTGTTCTTTTTATGCGTTTTGATGTGGGTACTACTACCGAAACATTCACGGTTGGTTTAAGAACTGATCCTTGGATCCTTCCCACTACGTCATAACCTTTTGTGCCTCCATCCATTGCAGAAGTGGCTTATATGGAAACACAACATGCTACAATGGAACATATCATGACTCCGCCAGTCTCTGCTGAGTCAGATATGGACTATGCTCCGGCATGGTCACTGAATTCCACTCACTCATTCGATTGCTTAGACACGGTTTTTCCATCTGATGAAGCCATCTTAGAAGTCATGATGGGCCTAGACCAACCATGGGAACATATGCACCACAGGTCCTACATGCTTCCAGATCTAGACAGGATTGAGAGAGGGGAATTCCCTGTGAGACCCGATGGATTGGTTGATTTTTCATATTTTCCTTCTACTTCGAGAGTTGTTTATGCTAAAGGAAATATGGCTAACATATTGAGAACAATTCCGATCAACATTTCCACCAAACCTGGGGTCATGGAAAACAATTTTATTGGTGTAGACCGTTCTCCAGAAGAGATCGCTCTATATACAAAACTTTTTAAAGAATTCCGCGACGTTTTTTCCTGGTCATATGAGGAGATGCCAGGTATATACCCAGCCATCGTGGAGCATGTCATCACGACATACCATAACGCAAAACCTGTGAGACAAAAGCTCCATCCTGTGAACCCTAGAAAAGTGGCCGCCATCAAGGCGGAGGTTGAAAAGTTGCTTAAAGCCAGTTTCATCTATCCGATTGACATGACGGAATGGGTTTCAAACCCCGTTCCGGTTGATAAGAAGCAAGGTACCATTAGAGTTTGTACTAAATTCCAGGACTTGAACAAAGCTTGTCCGAAAGATAACTATCCTACACCGTTTATCGATCAAATCAAATCATAGGTTCTTGTCCAGGACATGAGATGTTCTCTTTCATGGACAGATTTTCGGGATACAATCAAATACAAATCAAACCCGAGGATCAGCATAAAACAACTTTCATTTGCCCGTGGGGGACCTTCCCTTACCAGAAGATGCCATTTGGATTGAAGAATGCTGGAGCTACCTTCCAGTGTGCGGTGAATTTCTCTTTTCATGATATCAAACACATAGTAGAACCTTACTTGGATGATCTCCCGACGCGATCTTGAAAGAGACGAGATCATCCAGCTCATCTTAGACAGGTGTTTGAAAGATGCGGACAATATAAAATTCGTTTGAATCCTAATAAGTGTGTGTTCTGTGCTGAATCGGGACATCTACTAGGCTTCATTGTCTCCAGTCGTGTCATAATGGTCGACCCGCTGAAAGTAGAGGCGATTGTAAATCTGCCTCCTCCTCGCACCTTGCGACAACTCCAAAGTCTGCAAGGCATGTCTAATTTCTTACGATGATTCATCATAAACTATGCTAAAATTACTAAATGTTTTATGAGGCTACTCAAACAAGACTCCTACTTTGTGTGGGACGAGGCTGCTCAAGCATCCTTTGAAGCCTTAAAAAAGGCACATCTTTCAGCACCCTTGTTGAGCCCGCCAGACTACGCAAAAGATTTTCTTTTATATCTGGCAGCGTCTCTTAATAAAATTGGTATAGTTTTGGTTCAGGAAGACAATACGCTCCAAGAGCATGTTGTCTACTATCTTTCTCGCGCATTGATAGCCCCTGAGGTTAAATATTCGCACATTGAGAAGTTAGCACTTTCCATGGTCTATGCAGTACAGAGGCTTCGTCACTATATACTTTTACAAACTACTACTGTGATAGCAGAAGTCAATCCTTTCCAGTACGTTCTCACCTAACGAATCATTGGTGGGAAATATAATAAATGGATTGTAATCCTACAGGAGTTCAATTTGGTCTTCCAATCAGCCAAGTTGAAGAAATCACTAGTGTTCGCTAAGTTAATCTCAGAGTTTCCAAGTGACCTAGAATACGTTGAGGAAGAATCATCATTCCCAGATGAACATATCTTCCTCATTGCTTCCTCTGACCCATGGTATGGGGATATCTTAGTATATCTCCAGACTTTGAGGTGTCCTACTACTTTTTCTCGAGAAGAGCGACGTAAATTCAAAATCCATGCAAAGAACTCCTCATCATCTCAGATACTTTGTATCGACGGGGGGTAGATTCTATTTTACGACGTTGCTTAACTCGAGAAGAAGCCGAAGTAGTATTAAATGATGCCCACAATGGAGCTTGTGGTGGACATCTTTCCGAGTTGGCAACAACTCAGAAGATAGTGTGTGCCGGATATTTTTGGCCAACGATCTTTAAAGATTGTGTGGAAGCGGTGAAATGCTGTCGTCCGTGTCAGTTTTTCACTAAGAAAATGAGGGCACACCCAACTCCTCTTCATCCTGTAATTAAAGCAGGTCCCTTCACAAAATGGGGGGTTGATTACATGACTTGCAATCTAGTTTCGGCTGGAGGACATCATTACATCATCGTTTTTGTTGACTACTTTACTAAGTGGGCGGAGGCAATGCCTACTGTCAAGGCAGATGGAGAAACTGCCGCTTATTTCATGTTTAATCAGATTATTACACGGTTTGGCATACCTAAAGAGATAGTGACTAATCATGGCAGTCATTTCCAAAATAGCATGATGACCGAGTTGTATACAATGCTTGGTTTTCGACAAGAAGATTCGTCTTCATACTATCCACAGGCGAATGGACAAGTCGAAGCAGTGAACAAACTTTAAAGGTTATATTGCAGAGAACTGTTAATGCCAGTCGAAATAACTGGCACATCATTCTATACCCGGCTCTTTGGGCTTACCGAGCCAATGTTAAGACTGCTACTGAATTCTCTCCCTTCCAACTTGTGAATGGGATAGAAGCAGTCGTACCAATTGAATGCGAGATTCCTTCGCTAAAACTAGCAGTTCAGTTACTACCAGATACTTTAATACTAGAAGAACATTTTTTACACTTAGAACATCTAGATGAGCAGCGTCGCGACGCGCTCACAACAAACGAGGTCCAAAAAAAATGAGTCAAAGGAAAGTATGACAAATCCGTCAAACCTAGGGTTTTCATTGAAGGAGACTTGGTCCTACTTTGGGATCAAGACAAAAAACCCCTAGGACTTGGAAAATTCAAATCCAGGTGGCTTGGAACTTATATAATTTCCAAAATACTGAAGAAAGGTGCCTATGAAATGATAGATTACGAAGGTAATAAGTTGGCCGAGCCTAGAAATGGGCTCTACCTGAAGAAGTACTATGCTTAGGCTGACGTACTTTTTCTTGTAACATAGCTGTATGTTTTTGTAAAGCTAGTTTTCGTCATGCTTGTTAGTTAATCTTATGTGTGTTTTTCGTTTCGTGTACCATATGTCAATCGAACATTCTTAGTATTTGCGGATGGCACCAGTCGCCACACCTGTCAGTTGGCTGTAGCAGCTTGGGTCATTTACTCACCCGCTAGCCAACTTGTCTCTTCGGGGGGGGTTTGTTTGGGTCCTACCATGAACAATGTGGCTGAATACAGTGCAATTATAGAACTTCTCCGAGATGCTCTCAGTCATGGCATTTCACATTTGGAGGTAAGACTTGACTCACAACTAATTGTATTTCAGTTAACAGGTGTCTACCATATTAGAGATCCTATATTGCTACGTCAGTTTCTACGAGTTAGACTATTGGAAAGACAGTTCGATTCTATTATATATGAACACATTCCAAGAAATTTAAACGCATTAGCTGATTCATTAGCAAACTATGTGTTAGACTGGAATTTGTATCATACACTTTCATAAACAACATTGCACACATAAAATTCAAACACATACATATGTAAATAACCGATACTATATATAGCCAATACTGTATCAAAAAATATATGACTTTTGGATCACAATTCTATCAAGTCATGCTATAAAAGTACAAAACTGGGCATAGTAGGCTCAAAAATATATACATAGAATGTATCCCTCTCCTATGGAGAAGGAGGGACCTCATCATCATCTACTGCATTGCGATAGCATATGACTAGCCTAGCTATCTTTCGCAGCACCCTAAGCCATGTTGGGGGCACCCCAACTACATCTTCTTGCATATCAATAGGTATCTGATCCATACGGCATGCAAGAACTTCATGAGTCAACCGACTCACTTTTCTCTCTATGGTCCCCAACATAGCATCTGCTGCAGTAATATCAGCTGGCCTCACAAAGATGGTAGGATGTCCCTCAGGACGGACAGGCCCAATATTTGCATATGAAACTTGTTTAGCACTTCAAAATTCATTCATAAAAATCAAATACTTGAAAAGTTTAAAAAAATTAAATAATTCTCAAAAATTAAACATATCAATATCTCCCCAAGCTCCACCTAGAGGAAGAACCAGTTCTGGATCATGACGGAAATCCAATCCAGCATATGGAAACTGCTCGAAAGCGGGCAATTGCCTCTCCCACCACCCCCAAAAATCATCATTATGATAACAGTAGTGACTTTCCCCACCACCCTGGCGGAGGAATATGTCACCCCCAACGGCCTAGTCTGGGCTCACAGGGGTTAACCTGAGGTAGATGCATCCCCAAACTAATAGCAGACATCCTCTCAAAGAAGAAAGTACACAAAATGCTACCGTACCCAAAATTCTTCATTGTGCCGTATTTACAACCTGTCAATTGAGCTTTCATGCTCGACAATATACTAGTACACCAATCATATACATGACCATGTAAGCATAGTACACCAACATGCATAGAGTTCCTGGAAGCTAGGTGTAGTGAGGCACTACCTGCCACTCGGTTAATCATACTCACTATCACCTTCAAGAGGAGGCCTTCAATGGTAGAAATCAATATTTGGCTTCCTGATTTCGCAGCTCCAGCCACACAATATGTATTCAAGTACTCTTGCAATGAAGTTTAGAGTTTTGGTTAGTACCTTGGAAATTGCAGTCACTAGTGGCAATTTTCCTCGTTGTTGAATGTTGAGAATACATCAATGTCTCTTCTTCGATAGTATCCCCAAGTTTTCGACTCCAAGTCCATCTATTCACACTTCGCGGACCGTACTTGGTACCTTGGGCCCCATCATCATTATCGGTGGAAGTCCTCGCGTTTGTTAACGGTATACATCAATGACCGGTAATCAAACGATACCCCACATGTTCGACTATCAGCTCATCTATTCACATGGTTAGGCTTTGTACCTAGATTTGTTTTGGATGAAGACCTTGGGATTTTGGATGACATTACTGTTGATGTATATGTAACTTTGGAATGTATTTCATCTATGTATTTCATATATATTTATTGTACCCTTATTAGAGATGTGTTATTCCTCTATAAGGAAGTGTCGTCATGTGGATTGACAAGTGTCGCAAGTGTGTGTACTTGCCGATGGGTTATTAGACCACCATGTGTGGGGGTCGGCCCTGAAATATATATAGTATAATGTGGATGTACCTAGCTAGACAAGTCGGTCCCATAAGGTCACTGGGAAAACAGGTTAGTATAAATAGAGATTAGGTGATCTCTATTTAGATCATTCAGAAAGTAATATCTCTCTCACTCATAAAGTGGCACACTAGTGAGGAGGAGGATCATCTGCTACTAGGAAACTATCTCAGTGTATTTTGGTTGTACTTTGGTTGAGCCATTGCTCTCTCTATCTCTGAGGAAGTTGTGGGGTTTTTCACCTTAGGGTTTTCCCCACGGAAACTTTGTGTCTCTTGTCTCTCATGCTTTTGATCCTTGTGATATCGTGATTGTTATGCATTGATATACTGTATATGTTATTCTCTCAGTGAAGATCCTAGAGTATTGTGAATTAATGCTCAAAATTTAACATGGTATCAGAGCTAACCTGAGAAGAAGACATTTTGCAGTGACAGAAACTTGAGTTTCTTGTTTATTGGGTTTCTCTCCACAGAATTTGGAAAAGCAGTATAGTAGATTGACTCTACTCATCAAGGCACATCTATCTATCCAATTAGAATTCAATTCCGAGCATTTTCAGATTTGGCCCTAAAAATTAGGGTTTCCTCAAAAATAGGAATTTCTGAAATCTGAAGACATAGTTGGAAGCGCCTTTCAAAAATCGAAGTTTAGAGCTTTGGATCAATATTTTTAGCTAGGTAGATGCCCGGGAAACTCAAACCATAATTCAGGGCTCTCCCAATGAACCCAGGAGGACAAAAAGGCAAATCTGAAGGGTAAAACTTTGCCGATCTCAAATTTTGAATGCACCAAACTGATCAGCTCATCAAAGCGCATATTTCTATCCTTTCAGAAAATTGAAATTCACATTTTGAATTTTTAGGATTTTTTCGACAAACCCTAATCCGGGACCAGATCCAGTTTTCAGCATTTCAAGTGGTAAGACCTAAATCTTTTCTATTTCCATTTGAAGTACTCTTTAAGATGTCTCACCAAACCAAGCTTGAGGATAAGCTTGAAGGGGTTGATAACTTCCGAGCTTGGAAGTATAGGATTGGGTTAATCCTGGAAGAGAATGAGTTGGACTCATATATAAAAGAAGACATCCCTATCCCAGGGGATGGAGAGGCTAAGGTATTGCATAAGAATAACTTGGTCAAGTCAAAGAGAATCATTCCTGATTCTATCAAAGACCATCTCATACCCCATGTGTCTTCTCTAAAGACACCCAAGGAGATGTTTGACCCTTTAACCAAGCTATTTGAAGGGAAGAACATAAATCAGAAGATGACTCTATGGAATCAATTGAAAGGGGTCAATATGTTGAATGGAGAAACCATTCAATCTTACTTCTCCAAGGTCTCTCAAATCAAGGAGCAACTTGAAGTTGTGGATGAAGTAGTGGACAATGGTGAAGTTGTTATGACCACTCTGAATGGCCTACCTAGATCATGGGACTCCTTTATTCAAGGAATCTGTGCAAGAAAGAAATTGATCTCCTTCAGTAAACTATGGGAGGAATGCTCTCAAGAAGAATCTAGACTTGTAGCTCATGAGGAAAATATGGGAGGTGAAGATCAAGCTCTCGCAACTCACACCAAAAGAAGCAAGCCCAAGAAGGAGCACTCTCACTACAAAAGATCCTATCAAAAGAATAAGAAGGATCTAAGATGCTTCACATGCAATGAGAAGGGTCACTTTGCTTCAGATTGTCCCAAGAACAAAAGGGATAATAACAACAAATTCAGCAAGAAGAAGAAGGGCAGCAAAAGAAAGTTCCATGCTCATGCTGCCGAGGATGATGAACCTCCAAAGAAGAAGGCTAGGGAAGAAAGTGATGATGACTCATCAAGTGAAGAAGAGTATGTTCTAATCTCTGCTCTCATAGGTACTATCTCCCATGGTTGTAATGATTGGTTGATTGATAGTGGGGCTTCCAAACACATGACTGGGTTTAAGGAATCTTTTGTGAATCTATCTGAACATGAATCACCCCATAAGGTAAAACTTGGGGATGATTATCAGTACCCAATCAAAGGAAGTGGTGAAGCCTCCTACAACCTAGATTTTGGAAAATCTTTGAAGATGAAAGAAGTCCTTTATGTACCTGGGCTCACGAAGAACTTACTCTCCATCTCTGCATTGGATACAAAAGGTATGAGGGTTGCATTTGTAGATGGCCAAGTCCTAATGTGGCCAAAGGGAAAGACCATAGATGATGCAGTAGTGATTGGAGAGCAAGAGGGAGGATTGTATAAATTGAAGGGACAACCTGAACATGCCATGGTGCATGAATCCATGGAGCCAAGTGAACTTTGGCATAGAAGACTTGCTCATATGCACTATAGGGCACTTCTGATTGCAAGAAAGGATGTAGAAGGTCTTCCTGGAATCAAGACCAAACATGAAGGTGTTTGCAAAGGATGTGCAAAAGGTAAGAACATTAAGAAGGCTTTCCCAAGCAGTGAAATCAAGGCCAAAGATATCCTGGAAATCATCCACTCAGATGTATGTGGTCCTATGTCATCCAGTTCTCTTAGTGGGTATGTTTACTATGTCTCGTTTATTGATGACTTCTCCAGGAAGACTTGGGTATACTTCTTGAATAACAAAGATGAGGTATTTGATAAGTTCAAGGAATTCAAAACCTTGATGGAGAATCAAACTGACAAGAAGATCAAAACATTCAGATCCGACAATGGTGGAGAATTCAGTTCAGGTGACTTCAAGAAGCTTTGTAGTGATTCAGGGATTAAGAGGGAGTTGACTACTCCTTATAATCCTCAACAAAATGGAGTTGCAGAAAGGAAGAATAGAACTATCATGAAAGCAGTAAGGGCAATGCTGCATGACCAAGATATACCTATGCATATATGGGCAGAAGCATCTAGAACAACTATATATGTGTAGAACAGAACACCCCACAAGATATTGGACAACAAGACACCATAAGAGGTCTTTTCTGGTAAGAAACCTGAAGTTAGCCATCTTAGAATATTTGGTTGTCCAGTATACACTCATGTCCCAAAGGAAAAGAGGACTAAACTATATCCTTCAGGAAAGAAGGGTATCTTTGTGGGTTACAGTGAAAGCTCGAAGGCTTACAAAATATACTTTCCAGGGTTCAAGAAGATTGATGTCAGTAGGGATGTAACATTTGATGAAAACTCAGCATTCATCATATGAAGGAAGGCACCTATCGAAGTTTATGAAGAACCTAAGGAAACTAGATTTCAAGACACTACCATGACTGAAGCAGTTCCAGAAGTTGTTCGTGAGTTTGAGGATCCACAAGAACCTGTAGATCCACCCTATGAGGATAACTCTCACAAGAGGAAACCTACATGGGCTAGAGAGCTCATTCAAGATGCAGAAAGATTTGGCATTCCAGAAGAAGAACACAGAGCAAAGAAGAAGACGATATCACATACCAGCTATGTTGCTTTACTCTGTGAAATTATGAACAAAGAACCTTCCAATTATGAAGAAGCAGCGGAAAAGAAAGAATGGAAGGATGCCATGGTTGAGGAATACCAATCAATAATGAAGAATGGTGTTTGGGATGTTGTCCCAAGACCTAAAGAGAAGTTTGTTGTGACTTCCAAATGGATCTACAAAATCAAGCATGCTGCAAATGGCAGTGTAGAGAAGTACAAGGCAAGATTCATAGCTCGTGGCTTCTCTCAGAAAGAGGGAATAGATTATGAAGAAAATTTTGCACCTGTAGCCAGGTATACTTCCATCAGAATAGTACTTGCCCTGGCTGCAGCAATGAAATGGAAAATACACCATATGGATGTCAAGACTGCTTTCTTGAATGGTGTAGTTGAAGAGGAAGTATATGTGGAGCAGCCACTTGGTTTTGAAATACATGATAGGGAGTCATATGTATGCAGATTGAAGAAAGCCTTGTATGGCTTGAAACAAGCTCCTAGAACTTGGTATGGTAGGATGGACAGTTTCCTATCTAGTTTGGGCTTTACCAAGAGTAAAGCAGATTCCAACCTTTATTACAAGGTTGAGGAAGGGAATCCTGTGATTCTACTCCTGTATGTGGATGACTTATTTGTAACAGGAGATGATAGATTGATTGCAGATACGAAGAGGAAGCTTGCTGCCGAGTTCGATATGAAATATTTGGGAATGATGCATTATTTCCTAGGTATGGAGGTGTGGCAGAGTGCAGGTGGGATCTTCCTTGGTCAAGGGAAGTACACATTAGATATCCTGAAGAGATTCAGGATGATGGATTGCAAGGACATGGCCACACCTATGGCATTGAATCTGAAGCTTCTATGTGATGCTTCATCTAAGCCGGTTGATGTCTCTATGTATCGTCAGATGATTGGATCCTTGATGTACCTGACGAACATGAGACCAGATATTTGCTTTGTTGTGAACACATTGAGCCAGTTCTTGACGGATCCGAGGAGTGTTCACCTGGTTGCTGTAAAGCATGTTCTGAGGTACCTGAAGGGTACAGTGGATTATGGGCTCAAGTATGAAGCGAATCAAAAGTTTAACCTGTAGGGTTATGTTGATTCAGATTGGGCTGGCAGTGCTACAGATAGGAAGAGCACATCTGGGTGATGCTTCAGTATGGGATCAAGTGTGATCTCTTGGTTTAGCCGGAAGCAGTCCTGCGTAGCACTGAGTATAACTGAGGCAGAGTATGTTGCAGCCTGTTCAGCTAGTTGTGAGGCAGTATGGCTACGGAAGCTACTGTCTGAGTTATTTGATCTCCAATTGGATGCTACTAGTATCTTCTATGATAACCAGAGTTGTGTGAAGCTGTCTGAGAACCCAGTGTTTCATGACAAGTCGAAACACATAGAGATCAGATATCACTATATCAGGTATATGGTGTAGAGAGGAGCTGTGAAGCTCCTGTATGTTGCAATGGACGAGCAGATTGCAGATGTGCTGACGAAGCCACTAGCCAGGGTGAAGTTCGAGTACTTCAGGGAGAGGCTTGGTGTTCTTTAGATCGAGGACACTTCAAGGAAGAAGTGCTGGACATATTTTCTGAAGCCATTCCAAGCATGTTGGAAGGAGGATCCTTCACATGGATGTGGATGTAAGCACTGGATGATGAGCATCAGGATGATGTTCTGGTTTCTGCTTTGTATGATCAGTTGGATCATTTTTATATGTATGTATGCATCATGTTGGATGCTGTATATGATCAATTGGATAATTTATATGTATATGTATGTACGCATCATGTTGGATGCTAGATATGATCAGTAGGATCATTTGTATGTATTTTGTATATGCATCATGTTGGATGCTTGGACCATGTATCTGTGTATGTATCAGGTGGATACATTGTATGATCAGGTGGATCATGTATGGTGATATGTATCATGTATTTGTATTTGTATCAGGTGGATACACTGTATGATCAGGTGGATCATGTATCATGATATGTATCAGGTAGATACTTGGTATGCATCAAGTAGATGCATTGTATGATCAGGATGATCATGGATGACGAGCTTCAGGATGTTGCTCCAGATGACATGCAGCAGGATGTTGCAGTGATGATGATCAGGATGATGTAAGGTGAGTATCAGGTTGATACTCTATGGCCGTGGATTAGGTTGTGTAGATGAGCATATAATTTGGCCCTGGGAGATTTGCAGATAGTCTTTCAAGGTTTTGCCTATGGCATATAATTTGGCCCAAGGATATCTGGCAAATGCTCTTTCGAGGTTTTGCTCTGGGAGGACATATAATTTGGCCCTGGGAGATCTGTAGATAGTCTTTCGAGGTTTTTCCTATGGCATATAACTTGGCCCTAGGATATCTGGCAGATGCTCTTTCAAGGTTTTGTCCTATGGCATATAATATGTCCCTAGGAGATCCTATAAGTAGAGTTGTGTGATTTTAATAGCCTGGGATGCTCTTGCGAGGTTTTTCCATGAACACATATAATCTATCCCTGGGAGATCCTATAGGTAGAGCTGTGAGCTTGTAACAACCTGGGATGCTCTTGCGAGGTTTTGTAGTGACCACATATAATCTGTCCCTAGGAGATCTTATAGGTAGAGCTGTGTGCTTGTAACAGCCTAGGATGCTCTTGCGAGGTTTTGTGGTGAGGTCACATATAATATGGCCCTAGGAGATCCTATAGGTAGAGCCGTGTGCTTGTAACAGCCTGGGATGCTCTTTCGAGGTTTTGTGACACACATAATAAGTCCTGAGGATTCCACAGTATGGCCAGTGATGACGAAGACCTGCAGGTGGTGGGCCTACATCGAGTATGAAAAAGGACTGGCTCTGTAGAACTTCCTATGACGAGTAGAGTCGGAGATTGGTTGAGATAGCAACAGCAGTGACGATGACGATGACGATGATCTCAAGAAGAAGACTTGTCTAGCAAATCTGTGTCGAGAAATACCTTCCCAGTTAAGAGGGAGTGTTGATGTATATGTAACTTTGGAATGTATTTCATATATATTTATTTTACCCTTATTAGAGATGTGTTATTCCTCTATAAGGAAGTGTCATCATGTGGATTGACAAGTGTCGCAAGTGTGTGTACTTGTCGATGGGTTATTAGACCACCATGTGTGAGGGTCGGACCTGAAATATATATATTATAATGTGGATGTACCTAGATAGACAAGTCGGCCCCATAAGGTCACTGGGCAAACAGGTTAGTATAAATAGAGATCAGGTGATCTCTATTTAGATCATTCGAAAAGTAATATCTCTCTCACTCAGCAAGTGGCGCACTAGTGAGTAGGAGGATCATTTGCTACTAGGAGACTATCTCAGTGTATTTTGGTTGTACTTTGGTTGAGCCATTGCTCTCTCTATCTCTGAAGAAGTTGTGGGGTTTTCCACCTTAGGGTTTTCCCCACGGAAACTCTATGTCTCTTGTCTCTCATGCTTTTGATTCTTGTGATATTGTGATTGTTATGCATTGATATACTGTATATGTTATTCTCTCAGTGAAGATCCTAGAGTATTGTGAATTAATGCTCAAAATTTAACAATTACCTCATTCTGTTATCACCCAAGTTGCGCAAGACTGAGCCTCACTTATATTCGGCTCTCCATGAGACATAGATCCAGTTTGTTGTTATGGCTATGATCTCTCAGTTTGACATGGATCCATGCTTGTATTCCAAGTGGCCATGCTATATATACATCTCCTTGTTATGTATCAGAGATCATGTTGTATCACACTGCACATCTATATGATGTCAAAGATGTAATTGCTTGCTGACCTTGATCTTTGTTTCAGGTGCTCTTGTGACTTGTTTCTGCGGTTCTTTGCTCCTCCTCTGGCTTTGGATTATAATGTATTTCGGCCATCATTTCCCTCTAACCTCACACATTAGGGGGCATCTGTTATAGGTCAAAACTGCACCTCTCCGTCCGTGATCACCTTGAGCTGTTGATCACACAAAAGGACAACTTGGATGGAGGAGCATGTTGACCCTAGATGAGAATTTGACTTACTCCACTTCCTGACAAGACTGGAAAAACCCTAAAAATGTCATTCTGAGATATGAGCGCTACTCTACTTCAATAGAATAGAGCCTATACCCTACTCTAGTGTGTAATAGTAGCGCTCAAGCCTCATGAGTGCTACTCCTCTTTAGCAGAGTAGTGCTCAACATTTAAAAAGTGATGAGCGCTAGTTTACAAGCACCATAGTAGCGCCCTGAACGCTACTTCACTAAACAATAGTTGCGTACATCTCAAAATATGATTAAAAAATCATTAATTTCACGAAGAGGATTAGTTGCAGTTAGTTTCCCAACTTCCCCAACTTCCTCGATAACGATCTCTCGACCTCAACTACTTCTCTTGTCCTATAAATACAAGGAAGAATAAAGAGAGGGGTTAGAGACATGAATGTTATTAAGAGACTTTTAAAGAGCAGCTTGCATTGGAGGAGTTTATGCTGGAAGATATCCAAGCTAGAGAAGAGCAGGACCCCAGGATCAAGTTGCAGGAGCATGTCACAAAGTCAGGTATATTTTGTAACATCAATTTGCATTTGACAATCAAAGGTTGAAGCATCTTTCTTGTCCCAAATTAAGTGTTCATTGAAGTGATATACTTGTTTGGATCTGTTTTGGTTAATATTGGATGTTTAAATTGCTTTGTCTTTTTCCATCATTATATATTATCCAAGATACATTGAGAAAGGTACTTGTACTGTAGGTTTAGTGAATGGGAGGTGGACTTGAGGATCAAGCGCAAGATCGAATAAGGGCTAGGATCGAACGTCATTTGAAAGGTATGTTCTCAAGGCCTATAACCTATTTCCTTTCATGAACATCTCTGTAACACAGTTAATACGCTTACTTGTCATCCCTTTTCAATTGATAGTATCTGTTTCCATACTATAGGGTAGTTTTTCCAGCCAACATTGTTCAAACAAAGTGTCTACAAGTTTGGGCTTATCCAAACGGTAACACCCCTTATCCATTCCTTTTCTGTCAAACTTACCTAAAATTTATCCACTTGTATTAACCCACAGGAATGAGTTACCATGCATTTGTGGTTTTTTAACACACTATTTCATTGTCTTAGTGGGACTTGCGCACTGGAGTACCATGACTAGGTGGGACTAAGGACTTGCACTCATAGTTTTATGTACTTCTTCAAACTAGCACATAAACACTAAGTCCTCTTTGACATCATCCAACAACTTTGACATCATTGACAACACCAAAGTTCAACAATATCCCCCTTTGGCATTGATGTCAACACCTTAGGAAACTGTGCTCTTCTGATAATGAATTCCTCTTTTCTACTTGCACACAATACAATGCTCCCCCTGCATTTATGCCAGTTTGATTCTTTGATCTTCAATGCAACCTTTGATCAACAATATCTTCTATATTTCTCAGTTCTCTGCCATCGATATATGTTTCTGATAGTATCTCTCCCCCTTTGGTATCAATGGAAAAGGGATACCCTACCTGTCTTTATGCTCTCATTTCCTTTTTGTTGCTTTTGTTGCGCTACATTGAGTTCCCCTACAACATGTACATATATCACTGTCTCTATAGTTGTCTCAATCATAGTTACTACAAGTATGCTCCCCTTGTGTAGTTGCAAATTTTCTTTCATCTTGATCTTCTGTTCATGTCTTGTATTGATTCAATCACATTTAACTTCTTGTATCAATGATGCATTGCAGTATTGTATTCTTGTGTTGGTTGCTTCTATACTGCACAATTCCCTATCTTCTTGTCTTTGCGCACAATGATCTATTTCAACCTCCTGGTTTCATGCTTCTCATTTCTTTGATTTGACTATGCGACATTTATTTCATGTCACCCATCTGTTCCAATTTCTCCCCCTGGATTTATGCTTTTACTGACATTTTAGTGCGACAAATATTTCTTTCTCGGCTATTATTAATTACAAGGATCTTGTATTGCTACCTTTTTAACCTCGCTTATCACACTTTTCAACAACTCCTCAATGCAAACCATACAGATTTGACATTAGACACACTTGAAATGTGCGAAAATGTTTTGGTAAGTCATTTATGACTCATGTATGTGCATGATTTAGCAGGATTTTGTCCTTGAGTGCAATCTGCTTAATTTATGTCGATAAGGTTTGTTAGGTAATTTTTGTTATCCACAGTGAATGTAATTAACTTCGGCATCCCTTTAATTTGCTTCAAATAACGTAGACATTAATGCAATTAATTCCAACATCCCTTCAATTTGCTTTGAGGTGCACAAGTTGGAGACTTTCCATTCTATTTGTGGGTTCTTCGCCATACACAGAGTCATCAAGATTTCATGTTTGTGATCATTGTTTTCTTACTTCTGTTGCAATTGATACCTCTCTTCAACAAGTCAATGTAGCTATTGGTAGGATTTCTGAGTTAGTCTAGTCTCAACGACAAGAGTTCACAACCAATTTAAAGAGTCGCATGTCTCAAATCAAGGAAGTGCATATAGGGGAGTGGTATTCCCAATCTCAAGTGAATCAGAGGAATGCACATGATATTGAGGACTTGAAAGACTGAGTTGGACAATTAGAGAAGGAACAGGAGTGAATCTTGATTCTTTTGCAATAGTTGCAAATGGATCCTAATCATATCAGCCTTATCAACGAATTCCCACAGGAGATTAACTTGTACCAACCTCTGTAGGCTTCTAGTTCTGAGAAGTCTTCACCAGACCTTGAGCCTCATTTATTTATGCAACCATCCAATCATGTCACAGAGCCAGACCTCGAGCTTCGTCTCTGATTTGATTTTGTAACTGTCATATCTACCCATGCTATAAGGGCACATTTTGTATATACTACCTTTTGTATCGACACTACTATGATATAATACTGAATAAGTTTGTGCGACATTCTCATGAGTTTTTCTTTTCTATGACATGAATATAAAATCAATTTTACTTTAGTTTTATCCTTCTTTGGTGTTTCCTTTTCTTTAACATTAGCAAAAATTCGTGTACCTACCTCATGGTTATATTTGAACTAGAACTCTTATTTTGATTGTTATATTGATGTTGAAAACAATGTCTTCCACTTGAAACTAATATATGTACACCGTTTTTGTAACATTTTCATAGATGAATATTACCTGAACATGATTGTGTGACTTTTGGCTACACTGTTCTATTTTCCTTGAATTCACATAGCCTTTTGTATTCAGGGTTTTATCTGCACATTTTGAAAGTCACCAGAATAAGCAAGACTTATCTGCTGCCGGAAGAGTATTTTCATTGTTATCATTGATTGCGAAGTCTATGAACATTTCTTTACCCATTTTTGTGTGCGTGTGGGTTTTTTTTTTATATTATGTAAACCTATTCTTACATATTGCAATGTGTTCACTATTCCCATCTAACTGTTCTGTTGATTTTGGAAATTTTTATCTTTATGCCCAAATCCATCACAAGCATAACATATTATAGTATAATAATACTTCACAGTGTGACCATAATACTTGCATATTAAGAAGATTTGTGAAATAAACCTTCTCATATAACAAGTAAAATTGTAATCATTATCATACCTGAGTTTATTTTTCTTAGATGACCCAACTTGTTGATTTGCAACTGGAACATGCTTGCTATCGCAGACGTTTTATGTTTTATTGTATCCAAGACCATACTTGTCTTCTGGTGACCTTTGGCTATCTAGTATCTCATCCAAAATTAATGATTTTTTTTTAAACTGAGCTTCATTTTTCATGTTAGAAAAAACTTTGTCATCCTTTGGCTCTGCGTAGTCTAGAATTTTGTTACTAAACTCATTCACTTCAAAAGAGAGGTTCCCTATTTTTTTAGATGTTTTTCTTCTTCTCTTCATTCAACTAGTTCTTCTTTTAAGTGGGAACACTATTTTTTCAACCCCTCATTTTCTTGTTTTGTTTCTTCCAGTGATGCTTCCAACAATAAATTCTTTTCTTCAAGATTATCAATTGCATTTTGTGCATAGGCTAGTTGTTTCTTAAGTTCCCCATTCTCATTTTTTGACTCTTCAAGTGCTTTGTTTGTAAGTGATTCTTCAATTCTTTTGGACTCAATTGTTTTTTAGATTTGAGTAATCGATCCTTCTACAGGTCCAAATACTCTTGAGATTCCTACAAGCTAACCTTCATAGACCGATTTTCTTTTCTTACTTTCCTTCATTCATCCAGAGCCCTAATCAGTTCACCTTCCTAGTCAACTTCTTCATTTTATTCATTCTCAAAATCAAGAATTTCTTCTTTTTTCTCAAACTCTATCTGACATTTACTCATGTCAGGAAGATTGTAGGAATCAACACAAGACTCTAAAGGTGAAAATAAAATCCCATTGAAGACATATTTACTGGGTGTTTTTGCAAAAGGATCTGTTCGTCTTTCACAAGAATTATTCAAGCCTGCCTCCTTGTTATATGATTTATTTTTTATATAAGAGAAGCAGTTATCCTTCTCCTCTGAGCCTTTATATTCAAGGTATTCTACCATTTCCGTGAAGAGTTCCTCTCTTGAATTTTCATCAGCATCATCTTCATCAGATGAGCCATTGTTCTCTTTTGAATGCAAAATCTTCTTCTTCTTATGTCCAGTCCTATATTATTGGTGTGTCTTTATTCTTTCTCTATATTTAATATCGTCTTCATTTTATATATCCTTGATTTGCTTGTAAGGACACTTAGACACAAAGTGACCTACTCTACCACATTCAAAACATTTTAAAGGTAACTTACCTTTGTATTTTCGATGGCCTCTTTTGATAATATTCACAAAATTTGCTTCTTCATAATTAGATGCATCATAGAGACTTTTGTTGGAATCTTCCTTGCTTCCTCTTGTCTTCTTGGAGGTCTTGAAAACTGCTTCTTTTTTTGTAGGATTTTCCTTTTCAGTCCTCATCTCATATACTGTTAGAATTCCATGAAGCTCATCCATCTTTAATTTGTCCAAATCACTTTTGTCCTCCAGAACAGATACCTTGGGATCAAATCTTTTGGAAAGGACCTTAGTACATTTTGCACAACTTCTTCCTCAACAATTTGTACTCCAAATCCTCTGATTGCATTGACAATCTCATCTACTTGAAGGTGATAGGATACAATGTTTTCTTCTTCCTTCATTTTGAGGGTTTCAAACTATCTTGAGAAATTTTGTAGCTTTTCTTTCTTAACTTTCTCATCTCCTTCATAAATGTTTTTTATTTTATCCCATACCTTTTTGGTTGATGTACACTGCATAACCTTGGTAAATTCTAAGTCTCTTAAGTCACATAGTATTGCATTTTTGGCCCTCACATTGCATTCATACTGCCTCTTCTCAACTACATCAATTGGAGGAATATTGGGCACTTTGTACCACTTATGACATATTGCCACACATCAGATCCAAGTGATTGTAAATACACTTCCATCCTTATGCTCCAAAAGGTGTATTTAGGCCCATCAAACCTTGGTGCTTTGTTCGTGGATAGTCCCTCCTTCCTATCCAGCTCTGCACAATGATATTTTATCTTCTAGCTGTTAAACTGTTACTGAAGAAACCCGCTCTGATACCAATTGTTGGAATTTTTAATGATACTAAGATGGGGGGTGAATTAGTACCATGCACGGATTTACAAATAATTCACTTTTGAAAGCATGCGCCAATTGCTATTTAAAACCACATTAATAAAAAAACTATGTGTAGATATTTGAAGAAACTTATATGTGTTTGTGTGTGTGTGTGTAAAATGAATTTACAGAGAAATATGGGAGACACCGATATCCACTGATGTGAGCACCGACCCACTAAGAAATACCTATGATTGGTACACCAATCCCACTGGAAAGCACCAACTTGCAGAATGCAAGCTTCAACCTCTGAGGACAACAATACTCTGTGCAACCACCAACATGCTAAACCAGGATCCGACCTGTGAGGACACCAATCCTCTGCACAAGCACCAACTCATAGTGTTCAAGCACCAACTTGAGTGGAGCCACTGATCTCCTTTTTGTGCCCCATCCAACCTCCCTAATATATAGATATTGTTGTTTGCTGACTTCAGATATGTGCTCACTATTCTTGTCCTCTGCTTTTCCTTTGAATGTGCACACTTCTGTTGGTTCAACTCTAATCATTGTATTATGCAAAAGTCCACTCTACAATATACATCTACATGTTTCTTCCACCTTTCACAAATGCTTAGATATGTACACCCGCTCCTTATTTCTTTGCATTTCTTGTTACCTCACACACTTCATCAAATCATATTGTCTTTGATTCCCCTGAGCATTTCATCTAAATGAAGCCTACCAATTCAGAATATTACTCCATGTGTTCTTCCAAGCTTACGTCCCATTCATCAACATCACTCTTATTTATACTCACCTTGTTCAAACAATGTATCCACAAGTTGGGGCTTCTCCAAATGGTAACACCCCATCTTCCTTTATTTTTGCTCAATATTACCTAATCATTTTCCACATGTCTTATCCTACGAGAATGAGGTACCATGCCTTTGTGGGTCTTGCGCACACTAGTTCATTGTCTTAGTGGTAATCACGCACTATAGTACCATGACTAGGTGGGATTAAGGACTTGCGCACATAGTTTTATGTACTTATTCAAACTGGAACATAGACACTAATTCCTCTTTAACATCATATAAAAACTTTGACATCAATGACAACACCAAAGTTCAACATCCTCCTAGCCTAATGAGCATTTATTAGAGATAGTTTGGTTATGTCCTTCTATGAATTGATAACATATGATTTTCTCTCCTTTAGAAGAGGTCATCCCTGACATACAAGTAGAAGCTTCCCAAAATTACCCCACAAACATCCAAAGGAACCAGATTTGCAACTAGCTCATCCACCAAGTTCTTGTTGATGGAAAATTGAAACTTACATTAATTTTTTACCTTCAAATACACATCTTGCCTCACCCAATATAGGGGACATGGCCATGGATGGCCTTGGCGGTTTCAAAGCCAAGATTCTTAAACAACTGTGTAGATATCAATTTGGATCGAGAGCCTAGATCAAACAAGCAATCCATTGTACTATGTCTCTCATGGATTTTGATATTGAATAACTCTTTCATTTCATTGTCCTCTTTGTTATTGCAACCAACCATGGATACTTCCCTCTATAGAGTATTGCAACTCACCTTCCTTCAAATTTTGAGTTATTTTCTGTCTTCTCCTCCACATCCACAACAATCAAGGCCTTCTCCTTCTTCTTTCTTTGAAATATTTTGGGGAAATTTTCGCGATGTGTTTTGCAACAATTATCCTATGTATGCCTATTCTTTTCACAATCCTTGCATTTTATGGAAGAGGGGTTGGTATCCTTTGTTACTATTGTAATATTCTTCCTATTCCACTTCTTATTTCCTTTCTCTTTCTTTTGTTCCTGGAATTCTTATTTCTTGTGTACAACGAGATGTTTCTTCCCCTTACTTCCCTGAATATACTGTGCTTGGAGACCAACTTTACTAATTATATTAGGCCCTAACAACATTAACTGATGTCCAATTTTGGGCAGTAATTCACCTGGGTATTTAATTATCATTTATGGACTTTTCAAAGATACTCGAAGTTGAAAAACTCTCTTCATGGACTTAGTAGTGAACTCTTCTATTGATTGTCCTTTCCTTTGCTTGAAGTAGTTCCATATTATTTGTTGTTTCTATTCATACCCAATTGGGTAGAATTATTCCTTAATCATTTCTTTGAACACTTCCCAATAATTTAATGGTGTCTCATTCTCCAATGTTATACTTGTTGCATCACTTTCCCACCACGCCAAATCATGGCCTTCAAGATTTAATCGAGAAAATGAAATCCTTGATCTTCGAATGAGCTCATGTACACTGAAGTACACATCCATATGTTGTAGCCATTGTTTTAACTTGATAGAATCCAATTCACTTACATAAGTTTTGATCTCTACTTTAGCCTCCACACGAAAAGGTAACTATGGCTTGTCATAGCTACACTCTCCTACATCTGTCTCCACTTTTCCCTATAACTTTGTCTTTGCTTCTTCTTTCTTGAGATTCCATATGCTAACCTTGTGCTTTGGGGTGGACTCTATTCCTTTTGTTGTCAGTATTTGTGCTACGATATTTGTGAGTTTTCTTAAGCTCTTCTCTATCCAATCCGAACTAACCCTAGGGTCTTCTTCTTCTTCTTGATGTTGATCTCTTGTCATTGTTGATGTTCTACTTCTGTGTAACCTCATCAATAATTATTTGCCACTCCTTTTATAACTAATATGGGTATTAAAAATACACATATCACAATATGTATTTGAACATGGGATTTGATGCCATGTGATCCATACACTATGGGATTATAGCCTCACGGTTTGAGCAACATGGAGTCCTAAAATTATGAAAGAGATCCAAACTGCTCACAACAAAAAAATTGATTGGATATTTTTCTTAGTAACGCCAAGGACATCTTATAGTATACAGTAAATGAGACAATGTAGCAGAACAACCATCACACACATAGTAACATTACTCAAGAAGACAGTGTTTACCATGGAAATCCAAATGGTAAAACCAACATCCAAAGGCTTCAACCAACTCTTTTATTATTTGATAATACTTAGATTACAAACTCTCTAAGGTCTTAAAGCTGCCTAAGGAATTCAAACATCATTTCTTCTTTTCTCTCTGCCCAAGCCACACATTTCTACTCATGGAGAATAAGTAAATAACATGATCATTAGCTTGTGGGATAGATGGAATATCAAGAATATCCAACCCTTCAACTTCCCCAAGTCTTCATAGTGGAGATCCATACCATTTCTTACATAGGTTATATATGTTTGATTGAATTCATAATCCCTCCTTTGACAATGACCATTCTTTCAGTAGTGTTCAACTCTTGTTCTCATTTTGAAACCCCCCGTTTGACGTTCTCCTTAGCAAAATGGTTCTAAACAAGTCTAGAAGTATAGGAATTTGGGAATTTCTTTTTCTAAACAACACATTTCTTACAAAGGGATGGAACTGGACAAGTCCTAGAGTTTGGGATATGGGAGCCAGGGTTCTCTACGAAACAATTTTCATGCATAGGACTAGATTCATACAGCTCTAATATTAAGGAGTCATGGGTTCTCTAAGGAACTCTTCATTCATAAAGGCCTAGATATGGACGAGTCTAGAGTTTGGAACTCTAGGTGTCTAGGTTTTCAGAAAAATAAAAAAATAAATAAAATAGAAAAAATAGAAAAAAAATAAAAAATAAATAAATAAAATAAAATAATTTCAATTATGATGGCCCAGGCCATGGGTGCCATGTCATGCATTCTATGTCACACCATCACGTTTCCCCAACCTTGAATTTAGATCTTTGGGATCTTCCAAATAATGCTTAAACTTGAAGGGTCAGTCCTGATGCCACATCACATTATCTTAGCCTGATGTGGATCGTTGATTTGGGTATGTATTGACCATTTTATATCTCTCTTTGGTTCTAGTGTGTGTTCATTTGACGAGGTGATTGAATTGCGTAGGATAACACCTCTACTAGTGACATGGGGTCCTTCAAACCACCACTGTGTATTCTTCCTCATCCTTAACATTGAGTCTAATATTTTGTGAATTTTGACTAAGAGAAAATCAAATCCATTGTTCTTTAGATCCAATCCGCATCAAGATACCCCTCAGTTAAAGGTTGCCGACATAAACACTAGTATTCAAGCAAAGATGGATACCAAATTTCAGCAAGAAGAACCCCTAATATCCATTCATGCTTTATCTAGAGTTTTTCACCTCAAACCCTAGAACTTCTTGGCTACATCAAGCACAAAAGAGTGATTGTTTTGATTGATAGCGATAACACCCACAATTTTATTCACAAGTGTGTAGCTGAAGAATCCCATTGATATTCCAAACTAGTGCAAAACTTGCAAATTTTTATATCCATTAGACGTATGATGAAATGTGAGCTAATATGTGAGAATGTGAAACTCCAACCTAGGGACTAGTAGCTAAAAACTCATATGTTCACGTTAGATATGGGTGGTTGTGTTATATTTTTTGGGGGGGGAAATGACTATGCACCTTGGAGCTAGTCACCATGGATTTCAAGTAATTATAGATAAGATTTACTGAAGAGGCTCCTACACACACCCTCAAAGGGATTTAGTCAAGGTCTTGTGAGATTTCTCACTTTATGGAGAAATTATTAAAGAAAGGCTAATCTAGCATTATTTCCCAATTCAATTCCATGTGTCTTATGGACACTCCCACACAAGAACTCTTCCCTAACATGTAGAAGGTTTTGAACAAACATAATAAATTATTTTAGACATTCATTTTCTATCCACATCACATGGAGAGCATGTCATGGAATTCCTTTGATAACTAGTACTCAAACAAAAAATGGCATCTTTATAGACACCATTTTACAAAAAAAGAATGAAATTGAAAAGACTATTCATGCACTATTGGAGGTAGGTATCATACATCCCAATACTATCCCTTATTCATCACCAATGGTCATGATCCTAAAAGAAGAAGCTGCATGGGATATGTGACTAGACTTTTGTTTTGTCAATAATATGAAAATGAAGGAAAGATTCCCAATTCTAGTGATTGATGACCTCCTAGATGAGCTTCATGGTGCCATGTTCATCACCAAACTCAACCTTCACTTTGGATACCACCAATATATAATGAAGTAAGTTGACATCCATAAGACTACTTTCCATACACATGAAGGCCATTATGAGTTTCTGTTGATTCCCTTTGAACTTTTCAATGCTCCATCCACCTTCCATAGATCATAAACAAAATATTTAGAGCCTTCCTAAATTGCTTTGTGCTGATAGTGTTTGACGATATCTTAATGTATCATGGTGAAAATTGACAAATGGATGTAGAACATGTTGGTAAACGAAAACAACTACTCAGGGACAATCAATTTTTTTCTCAAGCGGTCCAAATGCACTTCAGGTGTTTTCAACATCGAATACTTGGGTCACATTGTTAGTCAACATGGAGTGCAAGTGGATTCCAATAAAATTGAGGCTATCCAGGATTGGTTGTAACCCAAAACTCTAAAAATATTACATGGATTCCTAAGGATCATAGATTACTGTGGAAATTTTGTGAAGATTTATGGGAAGATTGTTGCCCCATTAAAAACCCTACAAAAAAAATTCCTTTTTCTAGAGCCACAAAGAATACTTTTTCAGATTTAAAAATAAGTTATGTGTACCATGTTGGTACACATAACTAGAATGTGACATGTTGGGCCGTCATCTGAGATAAATACTCATGCAAGAAGGGATTATGGAACTCTATTTTCTTTATCCACACCAACAACGATATGGTTTATAGAATCATGATATGAGTGAATGATGAATGATATTGTGTCTCATCTTATCAAACAATTTCAAGAAGACTCCAATCCTCACAAAGGCTACTGTTGGAAACAAGAGACATTGTGGCATAAAGGACACCATTTTATGGTACTAAATTCAAGTTTAAAACAACAAATATTATAAGAGTTTCATTCATATACTATATAAGGTCATTTAGGATTTCAAAAAACCTATGAAGGAAGTAGGGAATATTTTGTTTGGGAAGGAACAAAAAAGGATATCCATACTTTTGTGATTGAATTCCAAAAATTTCAAAAGTAGAGGTTAAAATGGTGAAGAAATTAGGGGCATTAATATATCCATAATTTTGTGATTGAATATGACACATGTTGATCTATGTGCATGTCAACAACCACTCACCTCTTCCATTGATTCAGAATGATTTTCCATGTTGGCATCTTTTCTAAAAAATTTCAAAGTCTTGAAGTTCTAGTACATTTTTTGAGGTTGTAAATATTGATATTTGACCCTATAAAAACTTACATTTTCTAGTGGCTTGCTTAATCCTTGATCAAAATTGTTATTCTCACTAAGATATTTCAAACAAGATATTGTGCACACTTGTGAGATTTTGTATGTGGAAGTTGTGGCCCTAGGTAGTTGACCTATCAACTAAACTCCTCGAGGTCCACATTCTTTTTTCCATTGCATATCCTAGTGTTATAGAACAAATTGGAAATTCCGCATTTTGTGATAACAATACCCCTAGATGACACCTAAGTGTCAATGATCATTCACTAATATGATTGTATCAAGCATGGAAGAGTTAGACCTTATTTTGACCCTATATGATGGTATGAGTACCCTAAAGAAGAATCAAATCCTTTTTCCCTAAGAACAATTATGAAGTTTGAGCATATGTAAGATCCCAAGCCCCTTTACTTCATGAAAGGAGTGTTCCATGCACGTTTAATTTGATCAAGGTGCATGGGCCCTAAAAATGACAAAAAATGTAAAAAATCTCAAAATTTTGAAGTTAAGGTAGTTTTTTGGTGGTTGATCTCGGTTCTAACTCACAAAATTGCTTGGTAACCTCTCTAACTATCATTACACTAGAGAAATATTGATTCTTAATTACACTCATTGATCCCCCCAATTCCATCATTGACCCCCATCCTTGACTATCATCTCCTTAAGTGTTGAAGTCACTGCCGCTATGTGACTTCCATCTTGTACACATTTGGAATGTTGGATGTGGGATTATAGGTATTTCAAGAAAAAAGGAACTTTATCTTTGGATTCGAAAGGTTCTAATAAGTAGTGAATGTAATCGATTTGTATTATTTCATTGCATTAGTGGAAATTTGACATTTTTCCCTCCTCCATATGCAAGTGTAGTGCATTCAATTATTGACTATTTGAAATTTGTTCAAATTTTCTAGGGTCATTGTTAAAAGTCATTAATGTTGCATAAATGTTCTTATATGATTTGAATCTTTCATTGAAGTCAAAATATTTTGAGGAAGGTGTTATGGAGAAAAACTTGCTATGGCTCGGGGTAGACCACAATAGACAGATGACTACCAGAAATCAACTCAATTCCCAATGCAAATGCTATTATAAATGTTGGTTGTGGAGCCTAATCTCCAGATTCAGAGGTATTATTATTCAGGTGTGTTTGTACACAGGGGCATCGCCCTTGAGGAAAATTTTTGGGGTTGTTTTCACCACCAGTTTTTGGGCCTATGGTTTTGGGTAACCCATGGTATTTTTTCCATTGTATTTCCCTTATAAAAGAAAGACATTGTAAAAAGGCTAGTGTTGATGTATTAGCTTTTATGCATTGTAAAGATCTCTGAGATCAAAAGAGACACTGTGGGACAGTGAAGAGGAAGTGCAGCGGTTGTGCTGCAGGTTGTATCCCTTCACTTTGTTGGACGGTATAATAATAAGGACTTGCAACTTCAGTGTGGATGTATCCCAAGTTGGGTGAAGCACGATATATCTTTGTCTCTCTTGTATTGTGTGTGTGATTATATTTTCATTTATGCTTATTGTTATTGCTCTGTGATCCGATTATTCTAACAATAAATGTAAATGCTAAGATGTGGAGTAAATAAAAAACCTTCAACCGGATGTTCAAAGTAGATCCCCGTTGAGCTTTCAAATCTCTACACTTGAACCTACAAATTAGCCTCAACAAAAAATACAAGCAAGTGCATATAATATATGAAAGATATTAGCATAAACAATAGCATGGTCCATGATATAATAAACAAATGTACCCAATGTTAATTAACCATTCACAACATCATTTGGACGAGAAAATGAGTATTTCTATTAATGAAACAAGAAGTACATGATACAACCTCTTGCCGACAACTCATATGAACCGAGAACTAGGTCCCTTCACTTGTGTCTCCACCACTTCAATCCCCCATGCAATGGAAAACTCAAACTATGAAGGAGTTTGGTAGGTGAACATAATAGGTTCACAACAACAAGGATCAATGGATGTAGACTCAAGCTATGGAAAAAATCCAATAGAGTTTTGATGCTCTCTCCTTCCCCCCCTTCCATGTACCATAAGGGCAAAATATATAGCCTTCCAAAGGTAGGTGAAAGGTCAAATCGAGTCATTTCGGGATACTTGGAGGGCCAAAGGTCACCCTAAGACTGCTTTTTGGAGTAAAAAGTGAGTTTTTTACTGTAAATTACCATTTAACTCGATGTACGCAGGCTGTAGTGGTACAGCTTGTGCATGCGTGAGTTGCAGTGAAGCAGCTCACGTACATGAACACAAATAGGGAAAATTGGGTTCTTGAAGGGCAAAAAGTGGTTATGAGTCCATGAAATGAATATCAGAGGCCAAATAGTATAAATGCTCACAAGGTGAAAAAATATGCTGTAACAGATGCCCCCTAATGTGTGAGGTCAGAGAAGGTACTATGATGGCCGAAATACATTATAAATATCAGAAGTGGAGTGATGGAAACACAAATGGGAGTATCCCACTCGTCATAATACAATGAACTCTATGAATACATATCGGTACAATACATAGTAATTGGATACAATGGACATGAATAGAAAGTACATAGTGAATACATGTCATAAGTGGTCATAGCCATGACCCAGTAAGATATGGTCTCCTACTGAAAAGGAAACAACTGATACAAAATGAAGGTACAAACTGTTGATGTATGAGAATAATCTCTCATAAGCATAATCCCGATCACTAGTAGCATACTGAATTCCACTGAAGTCTGGGGTCTTCTACACAAATCACCAACGGTGCATGCCCTATCAAGCGTATAAAGGTGTTGAAGTCGAACCTGATGTGGCATCGTCTGATTATCGATCATTGATGTATACCGTTAACAGACGTGATATAACCCACCAATAATGAAATGGGCATCAAGGCACATAGTACATTCATCAAAGTGTGAATAAAGGTGTTGAGGTCGAACACTCTGACCAATCCATCAATCAAGAGGCATTGATGAATCCCCAACTATTGATGACGAGAGAACCTACCACTAATGACTGCAAGCCTCAAGGTACTCAATTGAATCTAAGTCTCGATTCCGGAATAAATGGGTTGAAGTCGATGAAATGAAACTCGCTGGAAGGAGGGAATTGATAAATCCCCCATTATCCACCACGAGGTAACCAGCTACGTTGAAAGATTTGGAAGAAATTGGAAAAACATATCGGATTGTATGGGATGGCCGACATGCAATAGTCAAGATATATGAGGAGTGGTTGACTCTGGTTTCAATACTTCCTTTGAAAATGAGCATGATCAGATGGATAGACTTAGGCATCATAGAATCAATGACTAGTTGATAATAATACTTTGCGATGTAGGAGACCTCAACAAAGGCTCCATAATGACTGGAAGCTTAACCAACCGGTGGAGTAAGATCTGAGAAACGAGTATAGCTCCTAAGGTCCTACTAATGTCCCGACTCATAATGAATGGAGTGGAAATGGATGCTCTGTTCAAAGGCGACACGACAGCTGCCAATAAGTAGTAAATATTTTCCGTCTAGATTTTTTAAATATTTGGTTTTTTTGGTTTTTTTCATATTATGAAAGCTTGAGAAAGAATAAAATTTCTTATAGTACAACAAGTGAGGGAATGAGTGTCAAGTGCGAGCAAACTAGTTCCAAGCAGTGGAACATACCTATGATACATGCAAGGAAGCATGTGCAAGATATGGACACTCGGGGGGGTGTTCCCTCAAGGTAAGGGGTCGATCAAGTTGCGAAAGATAAATGGGGGCTCTGCTTGGCTCAGAAGGGAAAAGTGCATATGCACAGGACTAATCACTGAGAAAGAGGGAGCCGACACAAAGCTCAAAAGGAAAGCAGGATAATGCAATGCAATCACAACTCGATATAAATGGGGGATTCCTCATGGGAGATGGCCAGAATAAAATGAAGTAGAGTATGACTCTTCATCACAATGTCATTGTGTGACTAAAAAGTACTCCCAAACCTAAGGAGGAACAACGGCATGGGCGCAAAAATACACAAAAGGATCTAACTAGGGAACCCATGGTCAGACAAGCTCTACAGCCAAATAACAACACTTCTAAAGAAGCATAGAGGTTTCGTGTCGGTTAAAAAGCGGGGTCGCACCTAAGGTTAATGATTGTGTTCATAAGGTCAATGTAGAAATGTAGGCAAAATGACATCCTAACCTATATGCCAGATGTAGCAATACCTGTTGAAGGCACAAAATGGTCAAAAATTCCATTCTCGTCGGAAAAAAACTGTTCAAAACGGCACTTTACAACTTCATATTAGTCCAAAACGGCTCAAAACAATAAAAACTATAGGAAAGTGGGTTTGAAAAACTATAAATAGTAATAAAAAATTACTTTTACCATTCCATTTTCAATTTTTAACCACCATAGTGCTTTTGGTTGGTTTTTACCCATGATCTTCAGCTGCAGATTCCAGGAGCTACAAGCGTCGGATTCACGAACCGTCTAGATCAAGTTGGTGGTATCATCCCCCTCTTCAATTTCATATCTTTTATTTCAGTTTTTAATGGTCAAAAAATTATTTTTTTCCCTAGATTGCACCCATAAATCATTGTACGCGGGCTATTTCAATGCAGGTTGCGTGGAGGGATTTCTGGAAGCGGTCAATGCATACGTTGACCACCTATACACATGACTATGTATAGAGTAGCCCGCGTATAGCGCTGAGGGTTGAGTTTTTTAAACAAATGGGAACTAAAAAGCAATGTTTCTTTCCTCCAGGATGGTCCTAGAGTGGAGACAGAGAGAACATGATGTTTTTTATGAGCATGTAGGCCAAGATCTACCTGCACAACAAGCATTACAAGCATGTGGGCTTTACAAGTTTTGGAGCGTCGGGGGTTTAAGGGCCCAAAACCGATTTCTCGCACATTTGATCAACTATTGGGATGCAGAGGCACAACGGTTTGATCTAGATGGCCAACCACTTCCATTGGAGGTGGAAGACATATATTTTATCACAGGGTTGTCCCGTCGAGGGGAGACAACAAGCCTTAGATATTGCAGTGTGGGTGTGTTAGGATATTTAGACACTTAAGAGTTAGTTAAGATCAACTTGTGTAATATATCTGTTAGGGATAGTGTGTTTCTTTAGTATGCATTAGTATTCATTTGTAAATACTTAATCCGACGATCACGATATGTTCCCGACATAGAATGACCCGGCGGCTCAACTTCTCTTAGATCATACCTAACCTTGGTCCGTGGCTTAACACTCGATTGGTCCATGATATCTATTTAAAGAGCATGGAGGGTCATTGTTTAGTTGATCGATTATGAGAAGATCATTTGTAACTTTCTTTCTTTGCATAATAAATTGTCCCGTAGAAGCTATTTGGCCGGGGCCATGGAGTGTTTCCCTCAAGAGGGTTTAAACCACGTCAAAACATCGATGTATTGATTTGTGATATGTTTGTGTAAAATGGTTGCTCTTGGTGTTCGGTCCTTTGGTAGTACCCTGTGTACCCGAACACCGGCATCTAGAAAAACCAGTGTCAAGGAGAAATTTATCCATTTTGGCATACCAAGCTCTAGGAGCTTGTTTAAGGCCATATAAGGATTTCTTAAGGCGGCAGATAAGGCTAGAGTTATTCTGAACATATCCAGGAGGTTGTTCCATGTAAATTTATTCCTGTAAATCACCATGTAAGAAGGCAGACTTGACATCCATTTGATGGACTTCCCAGTTGTGTAAGGCTGCAAGGGAAAGAACAAGGCGGATGGAGTTCATTTTTGCGACGGGTGCAAAGGTTTCATTGTAGTCAATCCCTTCAACTTGGGAAAAACCTTTGGCAATTAACCTTGCCTTAAGTCTTTCAACACTTCCATCTGATGCATACTTAGTTCTGTTGACCCATTTACATCTGACAAGTTTTCTTCCTTTTGGAAGAGGTATAAGATCCCAAGTATTGTTTGCCATTAAGGAACGATATTCTTCATCCATGGCTGCATCCCAATTTGGATTCCCTGAAGCTTCTGTAAAAGTTTTTGGATGATGATTCTCAGAAACTTGAGCCAAAAGAGAAGAGGCTCGCTGAAACTGAGAGTGTGTTCGACATTGATCTCTAGGATCACCGACAAGATCACCAGCTACTTCACATGTTGAACGGACCCATCAAGGAAGCACTTGTGCTGGTGCAACTAGAGGAACATGAGCAGGCGGAGGTGTATTTTCATCCTCACTGTCATCATCAGAAACTGGAGTTGGAAACCTGTCAAGAAAGTTGGAAGAAGAAGAAGAAGGCACAAACACCGAATCGGGCTCACAGGCCAAAGATGGCACAATCACCGAGTTAGGTTTGTAGGCCAAGAGATTTTCATCAAATTTAACATGTCTTCTAATGATTATATCATGAGAATGTGGTTGAAGAAGTCTATAACCTTTTACATCTTCAGAATATCCAACAAATATGCACTTTTCAATTTTAGGCTGCAATGCTTTCCGTTTTTCATCCGGAATGTGAGCCCATGCTTCACTACCAAACACACGGAAGTGACTTCAATCAGGTTTAGTTTTACTCCATGCTTCTTCCGGTGTAATACCTTGTAATGCTTTAGTGGGAGTGCGATTAACTATGTAATTTGCACAATTAATAGCTTCAGCCCAAAATTGAAGACTTAGTCCCTTAGATTGGATCATACAATTAGCCATTTCTTTTAAAGTGCGGTTCTTTCGCTCAGCTACACCATTTTGTTGTGGTGTATATGGAACAGTGTGCTGTTGTTCGATGCCTTGTTCAGTGTAGAAAGTAGTGAACTTTTTGTTAACATATTCTCCTCCATTTTCAGATCTTAACTTAATAATTTGATGACCAGATTGTTTTTCAACAAAGGCATTGTAGGCCAAAAACATGTTAAATACTTCGCTCTTAAGTTTTAGGAAATAAACCCAAGTGCATCTGGTGTAATCATCAATGAAGGTTAAGAAATATTTGAAACCAGAAAATGAAGCAGATGGAAGAGGACTACACAAGTCACTATGCACAAGCTCCAAGGGAACCGAGGCATGCCAAGAGGCACGTTTGTCAAAACTGTCCCGATGATGTTTTACGAGTACACAACCAGAACAAACACCATCCCTGTAAGATACCATCGGATGACCTGTCACCATATTGTCTTTACATAGTTGTTGCAATGAGCGATAATTTAAGTGACCAAATCACTCATGCCAAAGTTTGCTCAAGTTATCACTATGAGCAACAAAAACTGAAGGGAAAGGTGATGACCCAAAGTTGTTAAACTTGTACAACTTGATAATATCATCAACAATTCCGGTAGCTAGGACCTGTTGAGGATCTTTAAAATCCTTGATTACAACTTGGTGAGGTGTAAAGGTCACAGTTTTACCTTCACCAGAATGAGTGATCTGATAGACTGATAACAAATTGCAGGAAATTCTTGGAACACATAGTACATCACTAAAATGACCATTATCTACTAGAATTGTTCCAGCTCCTACAACACTTAGAGATCTATCATCACCAACAAATATTTGTTTGGTGTTACATTCATGCATAGTAGAAAAGATGGCTTGATCCTTAGCCATATGATAAGATGCTCCAGAATCAATGAGCCATTCATTTGAAGTAGAAGAAGAAGATGCATTATAAGAATAACCAGAAACACAAAGTGCATGTCAATGAGAGGCAGATTCTGAAGGCGAATCTAGGCTGATGTGGTGCTTCTTCATTGCTGCTTCCAAGGCTGCCATTTTCTTGAAACACTTAGATTCATCATGATTATATTTCCTGCAATAGTTGCAATGATGCTCAGTCTTCTTGCCTTTTGGCTTGGATCCTTTGTCATTTTTTAAAGAAGGAGGTGACTGAGAGGGTTTTGGACCCTTGTTTGACTTAATATTGTGAAAATTTTGTTTCTTGGGAGGCTTGGAATTTTCTTTCTGTTGGGACAATAAGGCTTTCCCAGATGTATCTGCATTGTTGATTATTCCAAGATGAATGAGTTTATCTTGCTCTCTAATCAAGGAATCACAAAAGGATTCAAGACTAGGCTCTTGATAGCTAGCTGCATTTAAGGATTCTTTCATGGAGTAAAATGTAGATACAAAAACATAATATGCAGGTCCAAGTTTGGAAAGAATATGATAAATGCATTGTTTGTCTTCCCTCTTAATCTTATATTCTGCACATAAGAGTTTTGTACTTAGTTAAATTATCTTGAATGCATGAAAAGTCACTTGGATTTAAAGAAATCAACTCATTTTTGAGTTGGTGACCTCGAATTTCATTGTGTTTACCAAATACAGATTCTAAAAGTAGCATGAAGTTCATCAATTCCAAATATGTGGAATCGCAAATCAGTAGAGATTGACATCCCAATCAATCCACGAGCTTTGTCACATCTATTTCCTCATTTTATTTTATTATCACCATCAGTGGGTTTTGTTTCTTTCCCTGAGGTAATTCTGAAAAGTCCCCTACTTTGTAGAATATCCTCCATATGAGATTTCCATGAGAAATAGTTGGAACTGTTAAGTAGAATATCACAAGGGGCGGCCATATTTATAAATTAATGACTATAAAAGTAGAATCCAATAGTCTGGATGTGAAGAGATTGAAAAAATAGGT
The DNA here is from genome assembly GCA_027924585.1 of Larix kaempferi. NCBI lineage: Eukaryota > Viridiplantae > Streptophyta > Pinopsida > Pinales > Pinaceae > Larix > Larix kaempferi. The sequence goes on along the minus strand of BSBM01000074.1, from coordinate 27,112,106 downwards.
GGTTTAAAAAAAAACGGCACTAAAAACTGACTCTATATGATGAAGTTATGCCTGAACAAAGAAACTATTGAAGATGTCCCCAATAGTGACATGGCAACTAGAGAATGTCCAACAAAAAAAAGAACCCCCCTCTTCCCAATATGAACCTTTTGACAATCACTTTACAAGAAAGTTGCTTTAAGTGAACCACTTTTACAAAATAAGTGATTTCACTTTTACAATGATATTACTTTTAAATAGTGCAACAATAAAAAGTAACTTAAGTGACTCACTTGTATTTGTATTTTTTATTATTTAAGTGAAATGCACTTTTACAATAAAGTAACTTGAAAATAGAAATTATATGCACTTTTTTTTTTAAAAGTAACTTCCTAAGACTTGAACTCAAGACCTATTAAGGAATAAAGCAACTTTGAACCAAATGAGCTAGATTAAAAGGTATGTAAAATATGGGAATGAGGAAGGGTTTTTTTTCTTTTTTACTCTTCTTTCTCTGTATGCGTGCTTGCCCTTTTTCCTACAAAACACACCACAAATCGAAACAAAAAAAAAATTTCCACACTTGTGGAGTTAGATCTCATTACCTTGCCCAGAAAGTCTACGTTTTCTCTCTGTTTCTGATTTTCCGAGATCGCGCAAGGTGCACGGCAAAGAGCATACGCAGCTGAGAAAAACCCTTTCCCTTTCTATTTCTGATTTGCCGAGATAGATCAAGGTGCACAACAAAGAGCATATGCAGACGGGAAAGCAATAATCCAAACCCAAAAAAAATTTAACAGTAAAAAATGATAAAATATGAGATTTTTTCTTTTAAAAATATAAAATAAAAAAATGCGTCATTGTAACATTATACCTTCAGATCTGATGAAATACGCGTTTCTGGAGCAACCGGGAACCGTTTTCAATCAAACGAAAACTATTTCCCAATGGAAGCGACACTCCGGATGCATTAGAACACCTCCCATAGCCAAAAAATGCACAGAAATACTAGAACTAGAAACCCTTTCGAGTTTCGGCAACAACAATTCAAGATCTAGATCATAACCGGAAGTGGCTCTTCATAAAAGCTCTGATACCATGTTTGGGTACACAAGGTACTACCAAAGGATCGAACATCAAGAGGGTGCATGAATCACCATCAACGACTATATTGATAGGTATTGCATAGCTTCCACCCAAAAGGTGGATATCGAGATTCCCATTGAGGCCATAGTGAGCCTAAGTATGAAGATTATAGTCCTCACCCTCAGGAGGATTGTTGGATCGGCTACATTTCATCAGGATTCAATGCCTATCATATTCTATGTGGCTGAGTGTATGAGACCCTCAGTATTTGACTGGTGGACAACGTTGTTGGGTACAATGAAGAGCCAGCTAATTGATTGCAAGATTGGATGGGCCAAGCATTTTGGATTTGGAAGTATTCTATGCAGTTTCTTCTTTGAGAGAGTACCAGGCTTGAGTCTGAGGGTTGAAGTCCCTCTGCACAGTCTTCGAGATCCCTCCCAGACCCGGTGGGAAGAGGTGTTGAGGTGATAGGGTGGTGGCCGATAGGCATCACCATATTAAAAGGAGTTCTTTCACTGGTGGGCACAATAGGTCATCGCCATTGATGACTATCCATATGAGCGTATAGAATTCGGCGGAGATAGAGACATGCCGCTCCCACTAGGGACCACATTTGGAGACATAGGTATGACTACTCTTTTTAAGTTTTGTGTATTTTAATTTTTTGGGGATTTTTTATTATAAGTGAAATGAAAAAACCTTTTTGGTGTGGTATCACATATTGATGTTTGACTGTTTCCTTGTAGATCGGGGTCCGCGAAAACCTCAGAAATTCCCACGGCACTACTGTAGAGGCAGGGGAGGAGAGATAGTAAGCGCTACGGCAGAGCATACACTGGATACGGTATGGGTTAACCTCTCATGTATTACTGCTCGGGTACCACTGATAGAGGTTGAGCATCTCCTAGAGGCGATGCAGCGACATGTGGTCGGGGGTACCAGGTGTATGGGTGTGGCTGATGCGGTGTATAGCCAATGTCGTACACTATTATGCCCAGACTCATCCCACCGAGGCGGCAAGACCTCCTCGCAGGGATTAGATGCGATGGGGTCTCACTATTTTGTATCGGATTGTATATTTTTTAGAGCTACAAGCTCCAGTTTTGTATCATGACACCACTTTATATATATATATATAACTTTGATTTTTCGACTCTACTATTGTGTATGTACAAATGTATGAATGTATGTTATTTGTGTGCTTCTTTTATTGATGTGACAAATGCCAATCTAGGACATAATTAGCATATGCACCAGTTATGTGATTAAAACGTCTCTGAACATGAATGCATGTAATTAAAACAAAATGATGCTCAAAGAGTCTTACCCTTAAGAACCTCCTTAGTGACATAGGATCCCTCACATGGTGCTGGTCATTCAATTGAGACATAACCAGTTGCACATCCAGGAAGACTTCCAAATATTGGATACCATGCGAAATGGCATCACGAAGTAACTCGATGACGACGCTGTACTCAGCCACATTTTTGGATGTAGTACTGAGACAAGCACCTCCTGTTGGTTGTGGAGCCAAATCTTCTAGTCTCATAGATGATATTGTCTCAGCTGTGCACCCCAAAGGACTATACACTCATTCCCTTACCTTGGGGTTCGGGGCTGTTTTCGCCAATAGTTTTTGGGCCCATATTTTTGGGTATCCCATGGTATTTTTCCCATTGTATTTCCCTTATAAAAGAAAGACATTGTAACATGGATAGGGTTGATGTATTAGGTTTTATGCATTGTAAAGATCTCTGATATCGGAAGAGAGACTGTGAGACAGTGAAGAGGAAGTGCAGCGGCTGTGCTGCAGGTTGTATCCCTTCACTTTGCTGGATAGTATAATAATAAGGACTGGCAATTTCAGTGTGAACGTAGCCCATCTTGGGGTGAACCACGATATATCTTTGTTTCTATTGTAATGTGTGTGTGATTATATTTTCATTTATGTTTATTGTTATTGCTATGGGATCCTGTTTTTCTAACAATTGGTATTAGAGCCAAAGGTCTATTTGCCAGTTAAACCTATAGGAAGCTAGGGTTTCTGGTTCGAGTGGGAGCAATGGCAGAAGAAGGAAATTTTAAGGTCGAGAAGTTTAATGGCCAAAACTTCCAGCTATGGAAAATGCAAATAGATGACTATCTGTACCAGAAGGATCTATTCCTACAGTTGAGAGGAAGAGCAAAGCAGTCAGCATCCATGAAGGATGAAGAATGGGAGGTTCTTTATAGAAAGGCTCTGGGAACAATACGGCTGATCCTGGATTCATCGGTGGCTTTCAATATCTCAAAATAAATGACAACAGAGGGTTTGATGACCACATTGGGTAAGTTGTATGAAAAACCCTCGGCCTCCAACAAGGTATTTGTAATGAAGAGTTTATTTAATATGAAGATGTCTGAAGTTGGATCTATTACTGATCATTTAAATGAGTTTAATACGGTTACAAATCAACTAAGTTCTGTAAGTGTGAACTTTGATGATGAGGTTAGGGATATTCTAATCTTGTGTTCATTGCCAAAAAGATGGAATAGCTTAGTCATGGCTGTAAGTAAATCTATCTCTGGTTCAAACACCTTTAAGTTTGATGATGTTATTGGTGTTATTCTTAGTGAGGAAATGCGAAGAAAAAACACAGGTGAAACATCAGGTAATGCGTTGAACATGGAGAGCAAGAGAAGACAAAAGGAGAGAGGAAAGAGCCAAGGTAATCGTGGCAAGTCTAAAACGGGTAGATCCAAGTCTAGATTGGGAAAGATAGAGTGTTGGAACTATGGAAAGAAAGGACATCTAAAGAAAGACTGCAGATCTCTAAAGAAGAAAGGAGATGGATAGCAAGAAACTACCCAGGAAGCAAATGTAGCAGGTGATGTGTTACAAGATGCTTTGATTCTTGCATTAGATAATATAAGTGATTATTGGGTAGTAGATTCAGGGGCTTCATGTCATGCTACACCCCATAGGAAATATTTTCATGATTATGTTCCAGGCGATTTTGGACATGTTTTATTGAGTGATGATGAGCCATGTAAAATTGTTGGAATGGGTAAGGTATGGATAAAATTTAAAAATGGAACTGATTGGTCGTTGAAAGATGTAAGGCATATTCCTGCTATGAAAAGAAATATGATCTCTACAGGGCAGTTGGGAGATGGCGGATATCTATCTACATTTGGAGAAAAGTGGTGGAGGATCACTAAATGATCAATGGTGATAGGAAAAGGAGACAGGGTAGGTACGTTGTATTTATGTCCTCATAATACTGACCATTCTATCTCTTTAGCTGCCATAGGAATTGATACAACATTGTGGCATCATAGGCTTAACCACATGAGTGAGAAGGGGGTGCAGATTATCCACTCAAGGAAGTTATTGCTAGATTTGAAGCAGGTAAGTTTGGAATTCTGTGAAAACTGTGTTTGTGGAAAACAGAAGAGAGTCAGATTTCTCAAGGTTGGGAAATAGAAGAAGAATGAAAAGTTAGAGCTTTTGCATATAGATGTATGGGGACCAAATCAGGTACAATCTCTTGGTGGCTCTCATTATTATGTTATATTTATTGATGATGCAACTAGGAAAACTTGGGTTTATTGCATTAGACAAAAATTTGATGGGTTTGCTACTTTTAAGAAGTGGAAAGCTTTGGTTGAGAAAGAGAAAGGAAAAAGGTTGAAGTGTCTCAGATTTGATAATGGAGGTGAGTATTGCGGCAAGGAGTTTTATAGTTATTGTTCATACCATGGGATTCGTAAATAGAAGGAAGTCCATATTGATAAAGAAAATAGAACAAAGCTTGAAGCTAAATCTAAGAAATGTACCTTTATTGGATATGGGGTTGATGATTTTGGTTATCGCTTATGGGATTATGAAAATAACAAAATCATTAGGAGTAGAGATGTGATATTCAATGAAAAGGCCATGTATAAATATTAGTTGCAGGGAAAGAAATAGGAAAAGGAAAACACAGAGTACACAATACTTGATGAAATTAAAGAAAATGAAGTTCCAAAGGTGCCAGAAAATCAAGAACAGTAGCCAGTAATTGAAACTCCTACAACTACAAGAAGATCTTCCAGGTTAAGTAGACTCCCTGAATGATACTCTCCTTCAATGTATTATTTATTGATGATTGATGCTGGTGAACCAGAGTGTTATGAAGAAGCAATGCAGGTGGAAACTAGAAAGAAGTGGGAGCAAGGCATGAATGAGGAGATGGACTCATTGGTAGGAAACTAGACTTGGGATTTGGTTCATTTTCCTGCTTGTAAAAGAGCATTGCATAACAAATGGATTTACAAGTTGAAGGAAGACGAAGGAGGCAAGAAGCGGTACAAGGCAAGACTTTTTGTAAAGGGGTTTGCACAGAAGAAAGGTATGGATTTTGATGAAATATTTTCTCCTGTTGTTAAGATGACTTCAATTAGGACTATTTTAAGTCTAGTGGAGGTAGAAGTTTTGCATCTTGAACTGTTAGATGTAAAAACATCCTTTCTCCATGGGGATTTGGAGGAAGAGATATATATGCAGCAACCACAAGGGTATGAGGTCAAAGGGAAGGAGAATTTGGTGTACAGGTTGAAAAAGAGCTTGTATGGCTTGAAGCAAGCTCCAAGGCAGTGGTATATAAAATTTGACAGGTTTATGACAGCATAAGGTTATAGTAGATGTCATTTTGGCCACTGTGTTTATTTCAAGAAGCTAGAAAATGAAAGATATATTATCTTGTTATTATATGTGGATGACATGCTTGTTGCAGGGTCTAACATGTAGGATATAAATGTGCTCAAAAGGAAGCTAGCTAATTCATTTGCGATGAAGGATTTGGGTGCTGCAAAGCAAATCCTTGGTATGAGAATAACGAGAGACGAAAAAAATCGCAAATTGACATTGTCTCAGAGTGAGTACATACAAAAGGTGTTGGAGAGGTTCAGAATGAAAAATGCAAAACCAATTAGTACACCTTTGGCCAACCATTTTAGTCTAAGTAAGGAAATGTGTCCCAAGACATAGGAAGAGACATATTACATGTCCAAGATTTCCTATAAATCAGCAGTTGGCAGCTTGATGTATGCCATGGTGTGCACAAGACCAGATATTGCACAAGCAGTGGGAGTTGTGAGCAAATATATGAATAATATAGGTAAAGAACATTGGAAGGAAGTATATTGGATTCTCAGGTATTTGAGAGGTACTACCACTCAAGCATTATGTTTTGGAGGTTCAGACACTGTTCTACATGGATATGTTGATGTAGATATGGCAGGTGATAAGGATAGCAGGAGGAGCACCACAGGGTATGTATTTAATATAGGTGGAACAACAGTAAGTTGGATTTCGAGAGTGCAAAAGGTTGTTGCACTTTCAACAACGGAAGCAGAGTATGTTGTTGTTACAGAAGCTAGTAAAGAGATGATTTGGTTGCAGAGGTTTATGGAAGAATTGGGTAAGAAGCAGAAGGATAGCAGGTTGTATAGTGATAGCCAGAGTGTCATTCATCTTGAAAAGAACTCAACATTCCATTCTAGGACTAAACATATACATCTCAAGTACCATTTCATACGGTCTATTCTGGAAGATGAACTGTTGAAGCTGGAAAAGATACATACTAGCCAAAATCCTGCAGACATGTTCACAAAGGTAGTGACCAGAGATAAACTGAGTTCTTGCTCGATTTCAGTTGACCTTCTAGCATGAAGGTGAAGAGGAGAAATTTTCCAAGTCCAAGTCCAGTAAGTGCAGCAGTGGTGGAGTTGCTGTGATCAGTCTCCAAGTGGGAGATTGTTGGTTGTGGAGCCAGATATTCCAATCTCATAGATGATATTGTCTCAGTTGTGCACCCTAGAGGAATGTACACTCATTCCCTTACCTTGGGGTTTGGGGCTGTTTTCACCAACAGTTTTTGATCCTATGGTTTTTGGGTATCCCGTGGTATTTTTCCCATTGTATTTCCATTATAAAATAAAGACATTGTAACAGGGCTAGGGTTGATGTATTAGGTTTTATGCATTGTAAAGATCTCTGAGATAAGAAGAGAGACCATGAGACAGTGAAGAGGAAGTGTAGTGGCTGTGCTACAGGTTGTATCCCTTCACTTTGCTGAATGGTATAATAATAAGGGCTGGCAATTTCAGTGTGGATGTAGCCCATCTTGGGGTGAATCACGATATATATGTTTTTCTCTTGTAATGTGAGTGTGATTATATTTGCATTTATGCTTATTGTTATTGCTCTGCGATCATGTTTTTCTAACACCTCCTGAAAACACAATCTGATCGTCGGGTGAGTAGATAACCCACGCAGCAGAAGCAAGTCTCTGCATATGATGGCTAGCCCCATCCGCGAATCCCAAGAACACCAGAGATTCCAATGACATCTGTCAACCAAACGAAAGAGAATCAACAGACTTGAAAAAACAAAAGAAAACTAAACTATGTACATAAAGACCTATACAATAGTATACAAAAGTACCATCTCGAGCTAGAATCTCAAGCATAATACCGTTTGAGGTAGAGCCCATTTCTAGGCTCCTTCAAGGTGTTCCCTTCGTAATCCTCCAACTCATAGGCTCCTTTCTCTAGGACACACCTCACAATGTAAGGACCGTGCCACATGGATTTGAACTTGGCTTCCCCTAGGGGTTCCTTAGCTTGGTCATAAAGGAGGACCAAGTCACCTTCAACATATTTCCTAGGATGGACAGACCTATCATATTGAATGTTAACATGGTGCTTGTTAGCATCAATTTCTACGGAGACATCCCGACACTACTTGTCAAGTTGCTTGAGGTAGACTAGACGTTGTTCTACTTCTGAAGTGTCAGGTAGGAGCTCCATAAAAAATTTTAAAGAATGGATTTTGTACTCAATCGGCAGGATAAACTCCACACCATGGACTAACTGAAATGGTGAGAACCCGGTAGAAGTCTTGACTGTAGTTTGATATCCCCACAAAGCAAGATATAACATAATGTGCCAATTACTCTTGCTTTGTCAGATGGTTCATTGGAGAATGGTCTTTAAGGACTTATTTACTGCCTCGACCTAACCATTCACTTGGGGGTAGTAAGAAGATGAGTGCTCTTGCTTAAACCCAAGCTTAAGTGATAAATCTGTTGTTGTTCAGGATTTATACCTTATAGTGAGGAGATGGACACTACCAACTGGGCGGGGTTGACAGGTAAACACATTAATTATACTGCATTTAGTTACTACAAAAGAAAGAGATCGAGATTGAAAGAAGTACCTCTTATCAACGAATGGTTCCAGCTTTCGCTTGATCTCCCGCTTGATCTTCTGCTTGATGAACCTGCAACACAAAAGATACCTTCCTCGGCGTATCTTGGATATAATAAATATGATGAAAGAACAAACAACTTGATCATCAAATATAACAAGATATCAATCCAAATGAATATACAATTTAGTAGACATTCGATTTGGGACAGGAAGGGTGTTTCAACCTTTTTATTGTCAAAGAAACATGAATTAGTACAATATACTTGATGTGTAGAGAATTTTCTGCAACCGGATCCTGGGCTCCCACTCTTCACTCTGACTTGGGAATCCCTCCAGCGTAATAGTACTCAAAGCATTCTTTCTAAGTAATTTATGACTATATGTCTCTCTCTAAGTCTTCTAGCTAGCCCTTCTAATTAGTCCTTTCATGGATCCTCCTTCTATTTATGGGACAAAGTAGGTAGTTTAGATCAAGAGGTGGTTGAATTGGGAGGTTGGGGAAGTTGTAGAACCAACTTCAACTAATCCCAATTCGTCAAATTAATATATTTTTGATTTCATCTTAAGATGTACGCGTGTTTCATACAACAAGAGTAGCATATAGTAAGCAACTTCTGTGCTTTACAACATGCGTTTACAACATTTTGGGAGATGTACGCTAGTTGTCCTTGAGCAAAGTAGTGTATTTTCTCAAGGTGTACACTGGCTTGATATACAAAGAGGGGCGTACATGAGGTAAAATCAGGGGAAACTGCAATATTTTCAGCTGAAAAGTGTACTTCTAGCAATAAGTCATCCAAGTCAATCAAACTCTTCAATCCTTAGTGTCCTTTTGTGTGATCAACAGGGCAATGTGATCACAAATGGAGAAGTGCATATTTGACCTATAACATCCGCCATCATATGGTTTTGGAAGTGACTACCATGGTTAGTGACAATTTCATTCACGATACCGAATCGAGTTACAATTTGATTGAATACGAAGTGGGCTGCTGTAGCACCATTGGATTTTACATCGGCATGGCCTCAACCCATTTGGTAAAATAATCAACGGCCACGATGATATGGTGATACCCCCCATCCGAGGCTGGGTTTCAATCCATGAAATATACCCCCCTCTTGGTGAAGGGACCGACAGTGATGAACGGATGTAATGGAGCAGGGTGCGAGTGCATGTTTCGAGCAAACACCTAGCAAGGGTGACATATCTTCACATCATTTACACAATATTTAAAGATCGTAGGTGAAAAATAGCCTGCTCACAAGATACGTTGGGCTGTCGCGAGCCCGGATAAGTGACTGCCACATGCTCCTCTATGGAAATCATTAAGAACTAGCTCTGCTTCTTCATGAGTTAAGAAATGACGGGGAATAGAGTCTTTTCCTTGATGATACAAAGTTTCATCGACGATGACGTAATATTCAGCTTGATGTCTCACACGCTGTCGCTCATGTCAAGAATAGTGTGAAGGGAACTTCAGAGTTTGGAGATATATGACGATATACCCATACCAAGGGTCCGTCAACGAGATAAAAAATAAATGTTCATCCACAAATTAATCTTCATGGACTACTTCCTCATCAAGTCTTGAGAAGTCCGACATCAATTCCACGAAAACCAAGGATTTCACTGAAGCAAAATCGAGATCAAACTCCTGAAGGATGAAAATCCATTTATTATACTTCCCCCCAATTATGCGTCATGAGAGCACAAATTGAAAGAGATTGACATGTGCTGTAACGGTGGTCTTTTTGAGCAAAATATAATGCTGAAGTCGTTGGACTGCATGAACAGTCGCAAGGGCCAATTTCTCCATGTGAGAGTATCTCAGTTCAGCATTAATGAGATTTCTACTTAGATAATAGACAACATGCTCCTGAAGCACATCATCCGTCTAAACTAAGACCATACCAATCGTCTCTTAAGACATGACCACATAAAGCAAAAAAAATCTTGCAAAGTCGGGTGGACTAAGAAGAGGGGCCAATACCAAGGCTTTCTTCAAAGCATCAAAATACTGCTGAGCTCACTCATCCTAGATAAAAGGGGTTTCCTTCTTCAATAACCGTGCGAAACCCTTAGTAAGATTGGAATAATTCATGATAAAACGGTGCAAGAAAGTGGCTATCCCTTGGAGGATCTGAAGCTGAATCAAGTTATGCAGGGGAGGCAATCGAAGTATTGCCTCAAACTTTAGAGGATCGACTCTAATACCCTCTTTCGACACTACCAACCCTAAAAGGAAACTAGATTTCACGACAAAGATGCACTTGTTAGGGTTCAACCAATTTTACAGAGAAAAATTCCTATGGCTTGGGGTAGACCACAACAGATAGCTGACTACCAGAAATTAACTCAATTCTCAAGCTATGCTATATAAATGACAATGCTAACATAATGGAGAATACAACCAACCTCGATCCAGACGTTCGATGTAGATCCCCGTTGAAGCTTTCAATTCGTGCACTTGAACCTGCATATTAGTCTTGACAGCCAATATTCAACAAGCGCATATAATATATGAAAGAAATTAAAATCATCAATAGCGATGGTCCATGATATTATAAGTAGATGCAACCCAATGTAATATAAAAAAAATTCAAAACATTGATGGATGAGAATATGAGTATTTATATTAATGAATAACAAGAAGTACAATGTGATACGACCTCTTGTCGGCAACCAATCTAAACCAAGAACTGGGTCTCTCCACTTGTGCCTCCACCACTTCAATCCTCCATGGAATGGAAAACTCAAACTATGATAGGAGTTTGGAAGGTGAACATAAAGGGCTCACAACAACAAGGATCAATGAGTGTAGACTCAAGATGCAGAAAAAATCCACTATAGCTATCTTGATCTCTCTTTCTCCCCTCTTCCATATGCTATATGTGCTCAATATATAGTCCTTCCAAAGGTAAGTGAAAGGACACATCGAGGCATTTCGAGGAAAATGGAGGGCCAAAGGTCACCCTATGAGCACCTTTTGGGAGTAAAAAGTAATTTTCTAGTGACTTTTACCATTTTACTTGTCACTTGCGGGCTATAGTGGTGCAGCTCGTGGGTACGCTGGCTAAAGTGGAACAACTAGCGTACAAGAAGAAAAATAGGGAAATAGTGTGTCTGAAGGACATAAAGTGCCTCTGAGTCAATGAAATGGATCCTGAAGGCCAAAGAGTGTTGATGCTCACAAGGTGGAAAAATACGTTGTAATAGATGCCCCCTAATGTGTGAGGTCAGAGAATGGTGCTATGATGGCTGAAATACATTATTAATCTCAGAAGTGGAGTGATGGAGACACAAGTGGAAGGAGCAACTCACTCATCATAATACAATAGTATCCTTGAGTACATGTCGGTATAGTACAACAATCTGATACAATGGCCATGAATAGGCAGTACATAGTGAATATCTGTCTTAAGTGATCATAGCCATGATCCCTCTATAGTAAGATATGGTCTCCTGTTGAAAAGGAAACAACCCGTGCAAACTGGAGGTACAAACTGCTGATATGTGAGAGGTGATATATCAGATGTAAAGTCACGATCATAAGTAGCATACTAAATGCCACTATCGCTTGGGGTCTTCTACACAAATCGTCTATGGTGCAATTCCCATCAAGTGAATAAAGGAGTTGAGGTCGAACCTGATGTGACATTGTCTGATTACCGGTCAATGATGTATACCGTTAACAGACGCGAGATAACCCACCAATAATGAAAATGGGCATCAAGGCACAGAGTATAATCATCAAAGTGCGAATAGATGTGTTGAAGTCGAACACTAAGTTGAATCCATCGATCATGGGACATTGATGTATTCCCAAAACTACCAATGGTGAGAGAACTTACCACTAATGACTGCAAGCCTCATGGTACTCAACTGAACTCTAAGCCTCAAATTCTGGAATAAATGGGTTGAATTTGATGGAACGAAACTCACTAGAAGAAGGGCATTAAGGCATCCCCCATCAACCAGCACGAGGTACCAGCTACGCTGAAATATTTGGAAGAAATCAGGTGAAATGGATTGACTCAATAAGGATGGCTAACATTCAATAGTCAAGAGATATGAGGAGTGGCCGACTTTGGTTTCAGGACTTCCTTCAAACAAGAGTATGATCAGATGGATAGACTCAGGCAACATAGACTTGATATAACTGTGCGATGCAAATGGCATCACAAAGGGATCCATAGTGACTGGAAGCTTAACCAATCGATGGAGTAAACTAAGAAACAAGTACAGCTCCTAAGGTCCAACTATAGTCCCGACTCATAATGTATAGAGTGGAATGAATGCTCTGTTCAAAGGAGACACAACAAGTGCCAACTAGAAGTAGTAACCATAATCCCGTCCGACTTTTTGGAATATTTGATTTTTATTTTTTATTTTTTCATATTTAGAAAAACATGAAAAAGAATAAAATTGCTTATAATAAAACAAGTGAGGGAACGAGTTTCAAATAGCAAGCAGACTAGTCCCAAGCAGTGGAACATACCCACGATCAATGCAAGGAAGCATGTGCAAGATGTGGACACTTGGGGGGGTGCCTCGAGTTCATAAGGTCATCAAATTGCAAAGGGTAAATGGAAGATCTACAGGGCTCGACAGGAAAAGTGCTCAGGCACTAGGCTAACAATTAAGTAAGCATGAGCCGGCACAAGGCTCAAGCGGCAAGCAGGATGATGCAATGCAATCACAACTTGATATAAATGGGGGATTCCGTATAGGAGATGGCCAGCATAAGACAAAGTAGAGTATGAGTCTTTATCGCAAAGTCATGGCGTAACTACAGAGGACTCCCGATCCTAAGGACAAACAACGGCATGGGAACCAAAATACAAAAGGGGTTCTAACTAGGGTATGCATGTTCGGAAAGGCCCTACTGCCACATAACGACACTTCTATAACAGTGTGAAGGCTCCATGTCGGTTAAGAAGCGGGGTCGCACCTAGGGTTTATGAAAATGGTCAAAAGGTCAAATGCATAATGCATGTGAAAATGACATCTAACCTATATGCCAGGTGTGAAAATATACTTGTCGTAGGCATGAAACGATCAAAACAACTTTCGCCAAAGAAATATGGTCAAAAAATGCTACTCCAAGACATTATATTAGTCCAAAACAGCTTAAAAGGGTGAAAACTATAGACAAGTGGGTTTTCAAATTTATAAATAGTAATAAAAAATTACAATTTACAATTCATTTTCACTATTCACCCAATTTGAAGTTTTTAGTTAGTTTTCACCTTGAAGTTCAATCATTGATTCTGGGAGCTATGGGCATCCATTCGTCGAGCCGTCTAGAGCAGGTTAGTAGTCTCATCCATAGCTTTCATTTGATTGTTTTTATTTGAATTTTCATTGGTTAAAAATTTTAAATGGCCAAGCCCTAAATGGTCACGACGGTACCCGTGGGCTACTAGCATGTGGGTAGGGCAAGGTACTCGCGGTCAATGCATGCATTGACCGTGGGGTACCGACGTCTGTAAGCTAATTAGCTCGCGGTTACAGCCATGGAGCTAGTTTTTTAAATAAAATTGACTAAACTATTGCTTCCTCTTCCTCCAGGATGGTTCTAGAATGGAGAGAAAGGGAACATGACCTTGTGGATGAGGCCATCCGCAATGATTTTCCTGAACAATGAGAGCTACAAGCATTCGTGCTCTACAAATTTTGGAACATAGGGGGTTTAAGGGCCCAAAACCTATTGCTCCACCATTTGATAGATTACATGGACATAGATGCACAAAACTTCAACCTGGAGAGGAAAATACTTTCTTTGGAGGTTGATGATATCTATTGTTGATGTATATGTAAATTCGGAATGTATTTCACCCATGTATATTGTACTCCTATATAGATGTTATTATTCCTCTATACGGAAGTGTCGTCATTTGTATTGATAAGTGTCGTAACTTTCGGTGATGGGTTATTAGACCACCAAGTGTGGGGTCGGCCCTGATTAGTTTAACCATGGGTTATTAGACTGAGTTAGACAAGTCGGCCCTGCTAGGTTATTGGGCAGGACAGGTCATGTATAAATAGAGAGCGGGAGATCTCTATTTTGATCATTATTCACTTCTACACTACTCGGAAAGTGGCGCACAAGTGAGGAGGAGGTTCAACTGCTAGGAGAAGACTATCTCTTGTACTTTGGTTGTATCATTGCTCTTTCTATCTCTGAGGAAGTTGTGGGGTTTTTCACCTTTATGGTTTTCCCCAGTGAAACTCTGTGTGTCTATTGTCTCATGTGATTGCTTGGGGTGATTGATATGCATTTTTATACTTGATATGTTGTACATGTTATTATCTTAGTAAAGATACTAGAGTATGTTGAATTAATGCTAAAAAATTAATGTGGTATCAGAGCTAACCCGAGAAGAAGACATTGTGTAGTGGCAGAAACTAGGGTTTCTTGTTTATTGGGTTTCTCTACACAGATTCTGGAAAAGCAGTAAGGTAGATTGACTCTACTCATCAAGGAGAATCTTTTTGTCCAATCAGAATTCAATTCCGAGCACTTTTAGTTTTGGCCCTAAAAATTAGGGTTTCCACAAAAATAAGAATTTTTGAGATCTAAGGACATAGCTGAAAGCTCCTTGGAAAAATCAAAGTTTAGAGCTTTTGATCGAATTTTTGGTTGGGTGAAGCTTCGAGAAACTCAAGCCCTAATTCAAGGTCCTCCCGAGTGAATCAGGGAAGACAAAGGCATTTCTAAAGGGTGATAATTTGGATATTTCAAATTCTAAATATACCAAGCTGATAAGCTCATCAACGAGCATCTTTCTATCTTTTTAGAAAGTTGAAATTCACATTTTGAATTTTTAGGGTTTCTCTGACAAACCTTAATCCAGCACCAAATCTGGATTTTTGCAAATCAAGTGGTAAGACCTAAATCTCTTATTTCCATTTGAGTTTCACATTAAAATGTCTCACCACACTAAGCTTGAGGATAAGCTTGAAGGGGCTGATAACTTCTGAGCATGGAAGTATAGGATTGGGTTAATCCTGGAAGAAAATGAATTGGACACTTACACAAGTGAAGAGGTCCCTGTCCCATAGGGACAAGAGGCTAAGGCCTTACATAAGAAAAAATTGGTCAAGGCAAAGAGGATCATTACTGATTCTATCAAAGACCATCTCATGCCACATGTGTCATCTCTAAAGACACCCAAGGATATGTTTGATTCCCTGACCAAGCTATTTGAAGGAAAGAACATAAATTGGAAGATGACTCTGCAGAACCAATTGAAAGGGGTAAAGCTTCATAATGGAGAGACCATTCAATATTATTTCTCTAAGGTCTCTTAGATCAAGGAACAACTTGAAGCTGTGGATGAAGTGGTGGATAATGGTGAAGTTGTCATGACCACTTTGAATGGCCTACCTAGGTCATGGGATTCCTTCATTCAAGGAATATGTGCAAGAAGGAAGTTGATCTCCTTCAGTAGACTGTGGGAGGAATGTTCACAAGAAGAGGCTAGGCTTGTAGCCCAAGAAGAAAAGATGGGAAGTGAAGATCAAGCTCTCACAGCTCACACCAAAAGAAGCAAGCCCAAGAAGGAGCACTCTCATCGCAAGAAACCTTTTCAAAAGGGTAAGAAGGATCTGAGATGCTTCACATGTAATGAGAAGGGACACTTTGTTGCATACTATCCCAAGAACAAAAAGGGCTTCAATAACACAAGAATAAGGGAAACAAGAAGAGATACCATGCTCATGCTACTGAGGATGATGAACCTCCCAAGAAGAAGGCTAAAGCAGAAAGTGATGACTCATCTAGTGAAGATAAATATGTTCTAATTTTTGCTCTCACAGGTACTATCTCTCATGGATGTAATGATTGGCTTATTGATAGTGGGGATTCCAAACACATGATTGGGTTTAAAGAATCTTTTGCAAATCTATCTGAACATGAGTCACCCCATAAGGTGAAACTTAGGGATGACTATCAATACCCTATCAAGGGAAGTGGTGAAGCCTCCTACAACCTAGACTCTGGGAAGTATTTGAAGATGAAAGATGTTCTATATGTACCTGGGCTCAAGAAGAACCCACTCTCCATATCTACATTGGATGCCAAAGGCATGACGGTTGCATTTGTAGATGGCCAAGTCCTAATGTGGCCAAAGGATAAAACTATAGATGATGCAGTAGTGATTGGAGAGCAAGAGGGAGGATTGTACAAATTGAAGGGACAACCTGAACATGCCATGGTACATGAATCCATGGAGCCAAGTGAACTTTGGCATAGAAGACTTGCACATGTGCACTATAGAGCACTAGCAATTACGAGCAAAGTTGTAGATGGTCTTCCTGAAATCAAGACAAAGCATGATGGTATTTGCAAAGGATGTGCAAAAGGAAAGAACATTAAGAAGGCATTTCCAAGCAGTGAAAGCAAAGCTAAAGGGATCTTGGAAATTATCCACTCCGATGTATGCATTTCGATGTCATCTAGTTCTCTAATTGGGTATGTATACTATGTCTCTTTAATTGATGATTTCTCTAGGAAGACTTGGGTTTATTTCTTGAAGAATAAAGATGAAGTGTTCGATAAGTTCAAGGAATTCAAAGCCTTGATGGAGAATCAAACTAATAAGAAGGTCAAGACATTCAAATCAGACAATGGTGGAGAATTCACTTCAGGTGATTTCAAGAAACTATGCAGTGATTGAGGGATTAAGAGGGAGTTGACTACTCCCTACAATCCACAACAGAATGGAGTTGCAGAAAGGAAGAATAGAACAATCATGGAAGCAGCACGCGTAATGCTACATGACCAGGATCTTCCTATGCATCTATGGGAAGAAGCAGCTAGGACAGCTATATATGTGCAGAACAGAACACCTCACAAGATATTGGACAACAAGACACCAGAAGAGGTATTCTCTGGTAAGAAACCTGAAGTCAACCATCTCAGAATATTTGGTTGTCCAGTATACACTCATGTTCCAAAGGAAAAGAGGACAAAGCTAGATCCTTCAGGAAAGAAGGGCATCTTTTTGGGGTGTAGTGAAAACTCGAAAGCTTACAGAATATAATTTCCAAGGTTCAAGAAGATTGATGTTAGTAGGGATGTAACATTTGATGAGGACTCAGCTTACATCAAATCAAAGAAGGCACCTATTGAAGATCATGAAGAACCAAAGGAAGCCAGATTTCAAGACACCATCATGAATGAAGCAATTCCAGAAGCAGATCATGAAGTTGAAGATCCACAAATACCTGTAGATCCACCACGTGAGGAGAACTCTCACAAGAGGAAACCTGCGTGGGCTAGAGAGCTCATTCAAGATGCAAAAAGGTATGGCATTCCAGAAGAAGAACACAGAGCAAGGAAGAGGACTAGATCTCATACCAGTTATGTTGCCCTACTCAGTGATATTATGAACAAAGAACCTTCCAGTTATGAAGAAGAAACGAAAAAGAAAGAATGGAAGGATGCCATGGTCGAGGAATACTAGTCGATCATGAAGAATGATGTTTGGGATGTAGTCCCAAGACCTGAAGGGAAGTCTGTTGTGACTTCCAAGTGGATCTACAAGATCAAGCATGCTGCAGATGGCGGCATAGAAAAGTACAAAGCAAGATTTGTAGCTCGTGGCTTCTCCCAGAAAGAGGGAATAGACTATGAAGAAAATTTTGCTCCTGTAGACAGGTACACTTCCATTAGATCAGTACTTTCCCTAACTGCAGTGATGAAATGGAAGATACACCAGATGGATGTCAAGAGAGCTTACTTGAATGGTGTAGTCGAGGAGGAAGTGTATGTGGAGTAGCCACTTGGTTTTGAGACACATGACAGGGAGTCATATGTGTGCAGGTTGAAGAAATCCTTGTATGGCTTGAAGCAAGCTCCTAGGACTTGGTATTGTAGGATAGACAGCTTTCTATCCAATTTGGGATTTACTAAGAGTAAAGAAGATTCCAACCTTTACTACAAGGTTGAGGAAGGAAATCCTGTGATACTACTCTTGTATGTGGATGACCTGTTTGTAATAGGTGAGGATGGTTTGATTGCCAATACCAAGAGGATGCTTGCTGTCGAGTTCGAAATGAAGGACTTGGGGATGATGCACTATTTTCTAGGCATGGAGGTGTGGCAGAGTGCGGATAAGATCTTCCTTGGACAAGGAAAGTATGCAGTAGAGATCCTGAAGAGGTTCGGGATGATGGACTGCAAGGCCATGGACACACCTATGGCATCGAACTTGTTGTTACAACAACACCTCCCCTTGGATTTTGAAAAAATATTAGGGACCCTCCTTCTTTTTATAATTGCCTTTAAGTGTTTTCTACACCTTTTGGGCATCTTGTTACTTAGCTTCAGTTTTAAGTTTTCCTTAGAGTTTTTTTTTCTTTTAACCAAGCAAAACTTAGCCTTTTGACCTACAATTACGGAAGCTTTCAGTTAACTTTCCCGAAATGGCAGAAGAGTTGGCTTAAGTCGTCCGGAACCACGAAAGAAGAACTAAAGTTAAGAGCCGATGGAAAAGATAACTTAAAGTCTTTGAAGGGATGGAACATTTAATCAAATAGGACCACAGTGGAACAAGCTCGTCAAAACCTTCCACTACAGTGGAATCTTTCGCATAACTCTTCCGCGAGCGTCGGAAACTCTTCAACTCTTCCTTTTCGAAAAAACTCGCCTTTTCCCATACCAACAAGCCTTGAAGCTTTTTCGGAAAGGTTTGGATAACTTTCCCGCAGAAGCAAAAGCTTTCATTTAAGTCTCCCACAACACATAGCTCTCTCGCGGAAACGCTCGCTCAACTCTTCCGCAATGGCAGAACGTTTTTAGCTTTTCTTTCCGCGTGTGCCGGAAGTTTTAACAAGAGCCTCCCGCGTTTGACGGTCGCATTTATTGAAAAGTTTTTGACGTAACCCAGCCATACGCAGGATTAATTCCCATTTAATGGCATTCAACTACCCAATTAATGATCCCCATGTGCCAAATCGCATAAATAGAGGTGAGACCCCGTTCCCATTTCAACTCGTTTTTCTTATTTTCGCTCCAAAGACTTGCCCGTTCCGTTTGAACAACCAAGGACATCCACCATTGTCTCAAAGCTTAGATTCACAGGCTGCTACAGTTTCATCGGCATCACGCTTTCCCTGACCAAGTATGTACATCCTCTTGTGTTATAGAATGTATGGCTGCTTACAGTATTGTTTCATTGCTTCATTGGGTTGTTCTTTACTACGACGTTTTCCTGGAACTTTGTCGACCCTTTGGGTAACCACTGCAGAGTATCACGCTGCCCGGTATCATCACCTCAATCATGGTCCCATTATGTGTTAGCCCTTCCCGGCCCTGGTTAACAGTTTGAACTTAAGAAGACGTGTGTTAAGCAACCCTAAACTTAGGTGTAAGTGGCACGCGAGACTCTCTCTTTTGAAAGTCGCGTCTCTTCATGACCTGCTAAACCTGGTCACTTTTTTGCACTTAATCAATGGACATCTCAGCTATAGTGTGTTGAAATTTCCCACACTCGTGCATTGGACAGTATTCGAAGTACTTGAGTACCCAGCCCAACCTTGATCTTGTAGCGTTAGTTCCCCTAACCAGAACAGAAAACCACGAGGATAGCCTGATTATTGTTTTCATGTTTTCTTCCTTTTGCATATATATGAGAAAGGAACATATTTCTTTTAATACCATCTACAGGTATTAGTTTAGATTTGTAAAACACTGTGTCATGCATGCTTATTCACGTCAATTATTGTACAGGATTCCCATTATGGACAAAGGTGGCAAGAGAAGGACAAAAGCAATCGAGGAAAGTTCCAGACTGGAGATGACATTTAAGGACACCAGATGCACTACAAACGTGCCTCCGGAAGTAAATTGGGGTGATATCTATCATATGATAAGGGATCTAGAATTTCCTGAAGCTTTCCTTGAAGAGGAATGCTTATATCCAGGAATTCATGTATATCCAAAGCATCCACATGCCCAGAAACCTTCCCATGCTTAGAGGTGATAAGATGGGTGCTGCAGCATGCCAACGCTGAGACCAAAGTCATAGCAGATAGCATGGGTAATGCCTTCACCTCATTTCACCCATCCTGCATTCCAACAGCTTACAAACTACCCAAGGCACAGCAACGACTAGATGATGCATGGTTGTAGGAGATCAATATGGATAATTTAGACATGGCAAGGAGGATGTTAATTTTAGGAAAGCAATTCAGAAGTAAAGACAGTGAGGAATACGAAATCCAGAATTTAAGGCCTCCCTTCATACTAATTGCTCTCATGCTAAGCAGGATCTTCGAGAGACCTGACAGGACGATGTTCATGCTGCAGTGGGTCCCTATCATACATTTTGTCGCTTTCAAAGGCACAATCTTCAATTGGGATGACATTCTCTCGGATAGCCTGACATCAGCAGTAACAATGGCTAAAGAAGGGCTAGAGGAAAGAAAGGCAGAATTCTATATGGCTTCATATCTCATAGATTGTATTGTGGCAAAGTGTCCTTTTCCTAAGTTGGGATGCATGTGGAGTCCGGAAGAAGGTCCAGTATTCCTTGCCTATAGAATCTTTTGGGCGCAGAATTACAAGAGGGACTACAAGCTCATATGCGAAGAGTTCATCATGACTCTGTTTGAAATGATATTCCATGAAGAACCAAATTGTCTATCGGAAAACGCCATGGAAGTCTTAGAAAAGTGTGGCGATTTCTACTTCTCTCCAGAAGGTACTTACATTAGAATGTATGGAGGTTCTAAAGAACCATATATTCTTTCGAAGTATGCTACAGATTACATAGTTCATAAGGAAATGGTCAGGCAGGTCTTCATTGATGGAATGGGTAACACCTTGTATAAGGCCAAAAAAGCCACCTTCCCCCCCTACCCTTCTATGTTGGCTCCTACAAGTTCACAGGAATCACGACTGTAAAGGAGTTTGTTGCAGAATTGAAGAACTTCCACTTTGGAGAAAGGATTTTCCACAAGAACGATCGACAAGGCAAAGTTGCGCAGCATTGCAAAGAGCACTCTACTCCCTGTGAATATGCCAATTTTTATGATCCTCAGGAAGAACCATATAGAGGAATAAGCAATATGGCCGAGCTACAGATTTGTCAGGTAAGCAAAGGAGGAGCCAGCTCAAGCTCCCAGTCTCTCTCTGAAGAAGAAATGAAGCTCTTGGAACACGTCAAGAAGATCCAAGAAGATAAATTAAGAGAAGAATAGAATTTGAAAATCCAAGTAGCCGAAGTTGAAGCAGAGGCGAAAAGGAAAGAAGAGGAATAAATAATTAGGCTGGAAACTAATGCTAAGCTAGAAGAAGAAGACAAAAGAAAGAAGGAGCAAGAAGCAGAAGCAAAGAGGAAAGAGGAGGAAGAAAAGAAGTCTCAAGGAGAGATCAACCCCAAAATCCCAAACCTGCAGAACTTGGATATGGGCTCTCCTATAAGGGATCTACCTATTGTTCCCTTCACACCCTATAAAGGCAGCACAGTTTCTAACTGGCAGAATTTTGCTTACAATAAGAAGAGGACGACCATTGTCAAAGAGACGGGATCCATACTGAAAAGACCTTTTCGGCAAGACATCATCACCGCGCATGAGACCATGGTCATGAGTGTTGGCCCGGTTTTGCAACCAGGCTTAGTGCTATGGGAACCTGCTAACTAGTAGCAGCAGTTTCAATGGAAATAAATAACAATAAACTAATTAAACAAGACTATTCATGGATCTAAGCAAAGATATTAAGCAAATAACAAAGATAATTTAAAATCAAGAACAAGAACATATAAGAATAATAAATTTGTATTGAAAGAATGGGGCAAGCAAGTGCTTGCGGAATCAATACCTCTAATGGTGAGGTTGAATGGCTCCAAGGATGAGCAACTCCAATCTCCAATGGTCTCTTCTCCAATGTGGTTTTCAATGGCTAAAATGCTCAGGGGAGATTTCAGCAGCATAAGGATGAGATAATGGATGGATGTGAAATGAGGAGCCCCTACCACCTTTTTATAGGTTTTGGTGGTGGGAAATACCATTTGTGGTTTTGTGGAAACCAAATGGTATTGACCAACATGGTTTAGGTACTTTTCCCTCCTTTTTCCTTTTTTGAATAAAAATAATATTTTAATTCCCTTTTTAATATTTTTGGGAATTTGGACCCTTTTTGAGGGTTTTTTTATGATTTTCTTGGAAAAATAATCTTTTTTAATGGAAAAAGGGGTGTACTAAGGTCTTTTGGTGACCTTTTGTTGGTTTCAGAGGCTCAGATGGTGGAAAAGTGGACAAATGGGTCATGTGAGTAAGGGAATGAGCTAGTGAGCACTTTTTAGGTGTTAACAGATTGCCCCCTGATGTGTGAGGGCAGGAGCTCATCGTATGGCCGATAGACATCATAGTTCTTTTGTCCTTTTTTCTGGGGTTTAGGGGAGAGAAGAGACCGGTTGGAGACTGGAGCCACGGCCCTTTGAAGCTGCAAAAACAAAAAATATTACATGGCCTCAATATGAATGAGGTATAATCTCTGAGAAAGGACGAGGCGGGCATTCCCATGCTCGTATCAAGACATATACAAAACAATTAGTCCCAAGAAGGGGGATCTAATACGTAAAGAAATATACTGGTACATCATAATGGTCCAGAGGGGATATTATTTTGGGATATACTCATGATCATGGCTGATCTCAATAACTGATACACTGGAATAACTGTTGAACTGCTGAACCTGAAGGTGTCCAACATCTGTATGGACTCAATGACTGTGAGCCATCTGGAATACTGTCGCCATACGCAACCCGGATATCTATAGAAAAAACGTAACTGGTTGTATCCATAGGTAGACTCTCAAATGTGGAGGAGTCAGGTGGTATCCGGGGTCTTCGACTAATAACTGAACGGACCAATACCCTGTGCGAGTCTCAACGATGCGATCAAGGTGTTGAAGTCGAGCATGTGAGAAACAACCATTCAGAGAGGCACTGAGGATTCCTCTCGAAATGATTCGTAGGCACTCATCATAAATGGTAATGAGTCCAAGACACAGGGACCTCTAGGTCTATCCTCTGGAATGAATGTGGTTGTTGTTGACAGAGGGAGACCAGCAACTAACAAGGCATTGATGTTTCCTTGATAGGAGCACGAGGTGTAAAACTGAAGTGTTGTAGTACTGATGGTAGGACCGACATACTCGTGGGGATGGGAAATAACTGGGTCAAAAAATGGGTAGACTCAGACTTCCTTTGTTCAGAGCATGATGACATGGTTGACCTTGCAGCGTAGGGAACTGACTTATAGGTGCAGGGATCATGGCTTTTTTGGGGACTGAAGGGTATGTACTGACTCCGGGGGGGGTTTTGCTGATGGTAGCTGTCGAGGGAGTTTTTAGAGTGACATACTGAGAATACTCTGAACAAAGGCGACCAAAATGGGGAAGCTGCTATGTGAGTAGACATGATCTGTTGTAGCGCCAAGAGGCACCATTGATTCCTTCTTCGTAGTTTTAATGAGCTCCAAGAAGGGATAAAAGTGTGCTCTGAAATGGTACGGTCCTGTGGATTTTGCGAGCCCAGGACGGCTCATGCTCGTGGTTGCTTTCATGTTTAGAGAGTCTGAAAGCGGTAAGTGGACTCTATTGGTGTTTCTTTTTTGTAAGTTTAGTCTCCAAGGCCCGAAAAAGCATAAAATGATGCGGATGGAGTACTCTTCTAGCCGATGTAACTAGAGTATACCTTTTTCGTAATTATTCTACGAGGTCCGGAAAAGGGGTAAACTTATACCAGGTAGACGCCCTTTCAGATACGTTTAGCGAGCATGAAAGGAAGCAAGATTGCTCGGCGATCTTTTCATTGTTTTAGGAGTCAGAAAAGAGCTTAACAGAAACTCCCTAAGTGCCTTTTTCATAAAAAGGGGTTGCTCGGTCCGAAAAAGGGGTAAAATTATACCGAACAAAAATGGATTGATGAGGGCGAGGAAAGGTCTCGAGCATCGTCATCCTTGCGGAAAACTGGATCCGGTGACATAAGGATTGTTGGAAACAGAGAACGGCCGATGTGGCACGCAAACCGAGGTGACGAGGGGGCGTGGAAAAAATGCCTGAAAAATCTAAAGGTGAGAGCAAGAAATGATCTCAAGCATCATCATGAGCGTAGAAAACTGAATCCGGCTATATAAGGCATGTCGAAAATGGAGAACGGCCGATGTGGCACGCAAACCGAGGCGACGAAGGGGGTATGGGAAAAAATGCCTGAAAAATCTAAAGGTGAGAGCGAGAAATGATCTCAAGCATCCTCATGAGCGTGGAAAACTGAATCCGGCTATATAAGGCACGTCGAAAATGGAGAACGGCCGGTGTGGCACGCAAACCGAGGCGATGAAGGGGGCATGGGAAAAAATGCCCGAAAAATCTAAAGGTGAGAGCGAGAAATGATCTCAAGCATCATCATGAGCGCGGAAAACTGAATCCGGCTACATAAGGCATGTCGAAAATGGAGAACAGCCGATGTGGCACGCAAACCGAGGCGACGAAGGGGGTATGGGAAAAAATGCCCGAAAAATCTAAAGGTGAGAGCGAGAAATGATCTCAAGCATCCTCATGAGCGCGGAAAACTGAATCCGGCTATATAAGGCACGTCGAAAATGGAGAACGGCCGATGTGGCACGCAAACCGAGGCGACGAAGGGGGCATGGGAAAAAATGCCCAAAAAATCTAAACGTGAGAGGGAGAAATGATCTCAAGCATCATCATGAGCGCGGAAAACTGAATCCGGCTATATAAGGCACGTCGAAAATGGAGAATGGCCGATGTGGCATGCAAACCGAGGCCATGAGAGAGGCTAAAAAATGGTCAAAAAATGGACCCCGTGAAAACGGGAAAAGGAAGGAACCTGTATGAAGTTCTCGCTGTGCTGATCCCAATGGTACCAACGGTTTGAGAAATGGACTTCGTATGATACCGCAATGGTTGTTGGGAAATTGGTAGATTTTCTATAAATAGGACGTGGGGCCCAAATGACTTGTCATTGTTACGTGCGAGTTTGATAGAGCTGTCAGAGCTATTTCTTGATTTCCGGGAGATTTCACCGTTGGTTTTCGATTTAGCGAGTTGCAGGTAACTCTATTCGCCTTAGCCTTTTCAATTATGTCTTTTTTGTTTGGCGGCGGGCCCCCGAAGGCCGCGAAATTCCACGTTGACTCTCCAACGTGGAACCGCGCGGGTTTCGGGGTTGAACCCGCGATGAACCGCGCGGGTTCTAGGCTCACAGTCGCGATGTTCATCGCGACTGTGAGGTCGGAACCCGCGATGTTCATCGCGAGTTCATGGGGGATAGTCGCGATGTTCATCGCGACTGTCCGGCCAAAACCCGCGATGTTCATCGCGGGTTTTAATATGGATCCCGCGATGGTCATCGCGGCTTTTTGTGGAAAAGCCGCGATGGGCATCACGGCTTTTTGTGTAAAAGCCGCGATGGGATTTTTCTAAAATTTTTTATGCTGGGGCTAAAAATTTCTTCTGTTTTCCTGGCAGGATGTTGCGGAGAGCTCAGTCCTTGTGGCGGGAGAGGGAGATCGATGGTGATCTCATGCTGAGGATTGAGACTGATGCAGGGGTGAGACAGACCCTGGCTATGAGAGGACTTTTGAAGTTCGCTCAGATCCCGCCTATACGTTCAGTGAGACGGCTCCTGAACAAGCTTGTGCAGTGGTGGGTGCCGGCAGAGGGTGCCTTCATTATTGGTGGTGAGAGGTTAGAGATCACTCTCACGGATGTATATTTTTTGACTGGGTTGCCTCGCTTGGGTGAGGTGGGTGATATCTCGCCGAGGTTGCCTCTAGGTGTAGATATGGAGGACCTCTTACAGACTTTCTGTGTGGATGATGTTGTTTTGGTAAACAGCTCTATTAGTCTGAGATTCCTACGTGAGTGGGATATGCGAGCTGTTGGTGCCTGCATTCTGAGGATATTGGGTGCTGCTGCACCACATCGTATGTCTGGGGGGCAGACGATGATGGTGGATTCTGTTCTACATGGTACTTATTATGCCTGGGCGCAGATGTTCCTGGCTGGTGTCCGGAGAGATCTGGACAAGGCCATTAGAGAGGGAGGCGAGTTTTGTTATGCCTCGTTTTTATGCTGTTTTTTCTTCGAGCGGGTGCCGACCTTGCGGCCATGGGTACCCGTTCGTGCTGGTCTTCCGAGTGAGCCTCGTATGATGAGGTGGGGGCAGATGATGCCCCGTGCCGGCGGTGGTGTCCGCGGCTACTTCACGGAGGATTTCTATCAGCAGTGGGAGCAGATGCCTTTGGTGATTGAGGACTACCCCTACGCCGGCATGGACTACCGAGGTGACCCAGAGATGCCTCGTGCTCCAGGACAGGCCTGGAGTTTAGACGGTATTTTTGTGTTTTATTTGATATTATATCATGTGTTGTTTGATTTATCATTGATGATTTTTTTTTTTTATATTATCTGATGGCTTACTTGCTTCGTGCAGATGTGGGTCCAGTGCCACCACCTGACTATGTGGCTCGGCAGGGGCGGGCGATGGTGGTCGCCCGTCCACCTGTACCTGTACCTCCTCCGCGTGGTGGAGGATATGAAGCTCGTGGGCGAGGGGTTGGCCCTCGTGATGACGCCATGGATGGTGTGCGACAGACTCTTGCCCGGATCGTAGCTGGGATTCCCGAGGATGGTTAGAGAGACCTGGATCGAGATATTTTGCAGGGTTGTTTTGGTGCGCCGCCCGAGTGGCAGTCGCTCTTATTGAGGGCAGCGGTGTTCGTGGCGAGGTACAGGGATCGGGATGCTCCGGCAGGGCCGGCTCAGGGGAGGATACATCCGTGGGACGATCCAGCGGGGCCGGCAGAGCGGAGAGTTCGGGTTCGTCATGACCCGGCGGGGCCAGCGGAGGAGGATCCGGAGGAGGAGCCAGAGGATCCTAGGGATCCAGATGAGTAGATGATACTGTATCTGCCCCCAAATGCTGATGAGCATATGGGGAAGTATTTTTTGTATGACAGATGTATCTTTTGTATATCGGGTGCTGAGGGCACTTATGACATGTTGACTATTTGATTTATATATATATGTGGATATATATTTGGATATATTGTCGTGTATGCACGTGGATGCACCTTTGTCTTTTGTATATGCCCGTGGAGGCACCTGTTATGCACGTGGATGCAGTATGTTTGTTGATTTCTGTATGCCCATGGAGGCACATGTTATGCACATGGATGCATTATTTGGTTGTTTGTTTTATGCCCATGGAGGCACATGTTATGCACGTGGATGCAATATTGGTTTTTTGTATATGCCCGTGGAGGCACATGTTATGCACATGGATGCATTTTTTGTTTATGGATATGACATGATGTGATTGGTGTGCCAGTCGAGGACACTGTTGGCCATATTATCTGCTACACTATTGAGGTGTCTTGGGACATGTGTGAATGTAATGGATTCAAACTGTCTAACCATTTGTTTAGTGCACAGGAATTTTCTGAAAAGACAGGGATCGCGTACCTGGTAATCATTGTTGAGCTGGGAAACTAGGAGCTGTGATTCCAAGAAAACGTTGAGGTGACGGATGCTCATTTGGAGAGCAGCGGCCAGGAGACCGGTCACGGCATCGTATTCAGCTTGATTATTGGTAGCGGCACCTACACATACTCCGTCAATGTGAATTAACTCATGTGAAGGGGAGTATATTACCCAAGCTGCGGAGGCGAGATTGGGAGACAAACGGCTTGCACCATCAGCGAAACCGACATGGCAGAGTGGAAGAGGCTCCATCTGTGGTCATGCAGAGAAAAACAAATATTTAGGTTTTTGGAAATTTTTTGTGAACAAAAAATGTATGCCTATACTAAAATGGACGATGGTGTCCATCAGGTTTTCTATGGGTAAAATCGTTTAAGGTACAACCCGTTGCGTGGGTTGCGTAGGGTGTTGCCTTCTGAATCGGTCAGAATGTATGCCCCCTGCCCAAGGCAGGTGTGTATGATGTAGGGGCCTTGCCACATAGATACGAACTTTCCTTTCCCGGTTTTATCATGAGCTTGATCGTAAGCGAGGACAAGGTCTCCCTCAGAAAAGGTTCTCGAGTGGACGTGTTTGTTGTAACTTAGTTTCGATCGTTGTTTAGCTGCTTCCACGTTTTGAATGGTGGTGCGCCGATCTTCATCGGCCTGCTCTAGGAGTAGTAAACGTTGCTCGATCGGGGAAGTATCTGGTAGGAGTTCGACGGCGATATGTAAGGCTGGGATCTGGCACTCAATAGGGAGGACGGATTCGACACCGTGAACTAAATGGAAAGGGGTAAAACCGGTGGCGGGTTTGGTCGAGGTGCGGTAGGCCCATAGTGCCGGGAAGAGCATGTGGTGCCAATTGGATTTGTGTTTGTCTACAGTGCGCTGCAGGATGGTCTTCAAAATTTTATTGATCGCTTCGACCTGGCCGTTTCCTTGGGGATAGTAGGCTGACGAAAAATGGTGTTCAAATTTCAACATGGTCGATAATTCTTTCCATACGGCATCTTCGAAGTGAGAGCCGTGGTCAGAGACTAGTTGTTTCGGCACTCCGAATCGTGTGATAACATGGTTGAAGAAAAACTGTGCTGCAGTGTCGGCTTTGCAATTATAAGTTGGCATTGCTTTCGCCCACTTGGTAAAGTAATCTACGGCCACAATGATGTGTTTGTGACCGCCGGCTGACGGGGGGTTGCAGTCGAGGAAGTCGATGGCCCATTTGCAGAATGGTCCGACGGTGATAACTGGATGAAGGGGGGCGGGGGGGGGGGTTCTTGCTTTGGGGGCAAAGAGTTGGCAGTTCTGGCAATGCTTGACTGCGGTTATGCAATCAGTAAACAGTGATGGCCAAAAATAACTTGCCCGAATGATCTTCTGGGCGGTGGCCATGCTGGAGAAATGGCCTCCGCAGGCACCGCTATGACAATCATTGAGGACTTGTTCTGCCTCACTGTGGGATAGGCAGCGGCGTAGGATGGTATCAATGCCGCGTCGGTAAAGCACATCCCCTAATAAGAGGTATCGGGGGGCATGGTGTCGTATGCGACGGCGTTCGTCACGGTCGATCTGTGGTCGAAACTTTTGCGTGCGAAGGTAAATCAAAATGTCTCCGTACCATGGGTCGTCAGACGAAATGATGAAGATTTGATCGTCAATCAGATCCGTTTGGATAACGGGTGATGATGAAGAGGACGGGAGGTCGGTGATGAGGTGAGCAAGCACGAGGGCTTTGGTGCTCTTAGGAGTCTTGAAAGTAAGGTCATATTCCTGGAGGATAATGACCCATTTAGCGACACGACCCTGAAGGAGCCGTCGGCTGAGGAGATAGACCATGGGGTTGGAGTCGGCCACGACCGTGGTATGACTGAGTAGGATGTAGTGTCGCAATTTTTGTACGGAAAAGACTACAGCTAGGGCTAATCTTTCCTCGTATGGGTAATGCAGAGGTGGGCCAGACAAGGTCTGGCTGACGTAATAAATCACATGCTCTCGGTGTGAGGCATCTTCTTGGACCAAAACTCCGGACACAGCATGTTCGGATGCCGAGACATAAAGGGTGAAGTCTTGAGAGAAATCCGGTGGGGATATCAAGGGGGCTTGTGTGAGAGCTTTCTTGAGGTCTTCGAATGCCGTGTCTGCTTGCTCATCCCAAACAAAGGGTATGTGGGTACGGAGTAAGCGTAAGAAACCGTGAACTTTGGTTGCATAGTCAGGAACGAAGCGCCTAAGGAAATTGGACCGCCCTTGCAAGCTCTGAAGCTGTCGAAGCGTGCGAGGAGGGGGAAGTTATAAGATGGCTTTGACTTTCAGGGGATCGACAGTGATTCCGTCTTGGGAAACAATGAAACCCAACAAACGGCCCGCCGGGACGCAAAAGACACACTTGTGTGGGTTCAAGCGGATTTTATATTTGCGACAACGCAGGAAAACTTGCCGGAGGTCGTTAAGGTGGTCTGATCGTTTTCGGGAACGAGCTGTGAGGTCGTCAAGGTAGACTCGCAGGATATGGACCAAGTCGTGAAAACAGTAGGTCATGGCTCGCTGGAAGGTGGCACCAGCATTTTTAAGGCCAAATGGCATGACGCGATAGGCAAATGTGCTCCATGGGGTGGTAAAGGCGGTCTTGTACTGATCCTCCTTGCGGATGTGAATCTGGTTATATCCAGAAAACCCGTCCATGAAGGATAGGACTTCATGGCCCGCACACTCATCAATGAGTTGGTCAATGAATGGCGTGGGGAAATTGTCTTTTGGACAAGCGTGGTTTAAATCATGGAAGTCAGTGCATACTCTAAGGGTGCCTTGCTTTTTGTTGACCGGAACGGGGTTCGACACCCAGGTGGTGTACGGAATGGGATAAATGAATCCTGCTTTGCGGAGTTTCTCGACCTCAGCTTTAACGGCAGGTAGCTTGGAAGGGTGAATGGGTCGCTGTTTCTGACGAACAGGGGGTACCTCAGGCCATGTATCAATATGGTGTTCAATGATGGCGGGGTCGAGACCAGGCATCTCGGTATAGGACCAGGCAAAGACATCATGGAACTCTTGAAAGAGCTTTTTGTATGCCTGAGTTTCTGCTTGAGTGCAAGATGCACCCAGTGAGATGAGCTCAGGTTTCCCTGGTGTTGTGGAAATGTCTATCTGTATAGTGGGGGAAATGTTCGACATGTTCCCTTCTTCAAAGGCATCCGGTGCTGGGATGGGGTCCCTTAACCAATCGACCTTAGTGGGTATGAAATCTTTCAATTCGACCGATAGCTGGTTGGATGCGTTGGATGTAGATGCTTCCGGGAGGAAGTACGAGCGATGATGCATATCATCCCAAGGGTAGTCGGGTGCAGTTAGTGTCTCCAAAATTTGCTCATCAGTATTGAAGTAGTCAGACCATAAATCAAGGGGTTCTGGTTTGAAGGTTGTTGAAATCATATATATTGTATTGACTTCTTCCGACGAGGATGATGGCGGGGGGTGGATCTCCTCGATGAGGGGAGGAGATATCTCTAAGTCGACGTTGTTTAATTCGTACAATGCTGCTCTATAATCGGGTAGATCAGGACAATGGTGAGAGTAGTGGCCGTAAACACTGCATATAGCACAAGGATGGTTGGTGCGCAGTGATTTGTCGCGAGGCTGTAGAGGTGGCTCTAGTCTAACTACTGGGATGCTGATGTCATCGTCCAACATATTCATATGCTCTTGGAGTGCCGGTAAGTGTGGGCATTGATGAGTTGGATGGCCTATCTCATCGCACAACGAGCATTTAGGGGGGGCTCGAAACACCGGTGGGGGTTTAACTGCCTTAGGAGGTGGTATAGCAGTGTATGGTTGTGGACCTCTGCCCCCAGTGGGCTTGATAGGAGGGGGAGGATTTGTTGACGACGAAGGGATATTGAGGTTAGGAGGAGGTTTCGTTGACGACGAAGGGATTGCGACACCAGGAGGAGGTTGATTTGTGGTAACAATAGGTTGTACCGGTTGGAGGATGACGTTTGGTGTCGGCGGTCGAACAAGAGGCGGAATATACCACACGGGTAATCATTATGTTAACCCGGGTAGACTAAGGGTAGCCATAACCGGGGCGCTTACTACACCTGAAGGAGGAAATAGGAAAGGGATGGTGTGGATGGGTGTAACACCAATGTGACTGGGGATCAATGGTGGTTGACTACCGGATGTTTGTGTATTCTGTGAAAGAGTACAGAGGTTTGCGACATGGGTCTCCGGTGACGGTGGTGGAATGGCCTGGAATATAGAGGTCATTGGTGTATCCGAATAAAGTCCGGGTCCCACGGAAGACACAAAGGAGGTAGTTGCACCAGAAGTGGGTTGTTCAATCATGGGAAGAACATTCTCGGGTGCTGCAGGGGCGTTGGGATCATAGTAGGTGAGTTGGTCGATTTTGACCACGCGTCCCTCATGGGGGAACATCATGGTACGAAAAACGGATGAGGCAATTGCTTTCATGGCGTACATGTAACTACGGCCAAGTAAAAGGTTATAATCGAGCTGGGCGTTAATGACCTCTATGTCGATGAGCACAGTTTTCCCACCTAATTGGACGGGCACTTTGGGTAGTAAACCTTGAGGTTGAGCTGACCGGCCGTCGTAGGCCCGCAATGCAGTGGTGGATTGCTGGAGAGTAGGGGATCCCAACTTCTGCCAAACAAATGTGGACATGACGCATGTGGAGGCACCCTCGTCGATGATACATCCATGGATGACAAGATTCTGAATAGAAACGGAAACTTGGACTGCTATGGTGGAAGGCAGCCGTGGTTCAGACTGGTCTAAATCAAAGGTCATCAATTTTGAATCATTTGGGTCAATCACCCCAATGGCGGAAAGTAAAGTCTTGCGCTGAGTAGGACAGTTTTTTAAGACTTCTAACGCAGACATGGCTGCGGGAGATTGAGATAAGTCATCTACAATGTTGTAATTGGACGCAGCCCGTGCATTGGGGTTGTTGTTGATTCGGCGAAGGGGGAAGCGAGGTGCTTTAGAAGCGTTATCGAGTGGAACCTAAGGTATACGCAATGTTTGATCAGTGGGATGAGCATTAGTATCCTTTTCGGTGGGGGGGGGATTCAGAAGTCGGTCCGTATTGATTCCGATGGGTTTGGATATTGATGTCGGCAGTGGACATCATCAATAAATGGTGGGTGCCTGAATCAAACATGGGTTGGTCCGGAGCTGCGTAAGTAATTTGTTGTGGTTGCACGTTGCCCTGTGGGGGGGCTAACGGCTGAGTGTTCACCACTCCTTGTGTTGGAAAAGGGTTTTGTAGTACCAAAGGTTGTTGTGGAGGTGGTGGGGGGTTGGGTGGCGGCTGAGGAGCTGCCTGCCCTTGACGATGGGCGTCATTTGTCCATAGTTGTCGAGCTCGCTCCAGATGTGGGAAAGCGTGGGTATAGTGACCATAGACACCGCAAATGGAACAAGGATGGTTTGTTCGTAAATTAGCATTTTTGGCTTGCTTAGGTGGTCGATCAGGATTCTAATGAGCAGGCGCCGCGTTATTGTTTTGCGGAGGATGGGTAGGTTGTGGAGCTTGGTTACGGTTTTGATTGTTTCCACGGTTGCGTCCTCTTTCGCGGTTTGGTTGCCCACCCTGGTTGCGTTGGTTATTTTGGTATTGGGGCTGATGTTGTTGTGCATACACATGCCCTTGAGCATTGGGGGGATTCTGAGGAGCCGCAGGTGCGCGAGCAGGTTGCGGTGGATAGTATGCAGGTGGAGCTGGAGGTGGTCCAGTTGCCTGTTGGGGTTGTTGGTACCCCTGAGCTGGTGGAGGTGTGAGGTTAGCTGGTGCAACCGGTTGTGGGTAATGCATGGGCTGTTGTGGGAACTGCATGGGGGTCTGTACCGTAGGTTGAGCATAGTATGTAGGAGGTACATATGCTGATGGCACTTGGCCATAACAATGTTGTGGACAAGAGGGTCCATGAACGTGATGGGTCTGGTTTGTTGGAGCATAAGAAGTTGTCGCTCCGGAACTAGATGTATCCCTAGAAAGGTCTGGGGCAGGCATGGTGCTCGCCATACTGAAAGGTTTTGCTTGCGGTGTAATTTGGCCAATAATGCCATCATCGGCATGTGATGCCCCCGGTGTGTCACCGCGTGCAAAGTCGCCTCGTGGGGCGTCCGGTGATGATCGTGTATAGGTAACCCGACTGGGCGTAGATGAGATCAAACTGTTGGGATTTGAGGATGGCCTCTTCTTCAGACTGGGGTCTTTCAGATGCTACATCCTTCGCAATGAGAGGAAGGAGGGATTTTAGAAACCAATCTAGGAAGATTCGGTCGTCTAATTTGATTTTGCATAGGCTTCGGCGCCGACGCCAATCATGAATATGGTCAGTGATATGCGTGGCCGTGTTTTGTCTGCAAGACAGTAGGATCTCGACGCCCGCATCATAGCGGACAGGTAACTGGAAGAACTATAGTAAGGTCGAGGCAAGGGAGGTAAATGTGGAATGCGTCCCATGGGGTTGCCCGATATACCATTTGGCTACAGAGCCAGTGAAGGTGCGTTGTAAAAGCCAGAGGCGGATTGAGTCGTCCACTATGGAGTTGGAGGAACACCATAAATGGAAGGACATGATGTGGTTCTGGGGGTCCTCTCCTGCCTTACCCTCAAACTTAGGGATGTCAGAGGGGAGTTTGGTGGGAATTTGAGGCCACGCCGGATCATGTCTGATGGGGTCATTTGTGAGCCTAGCTAAATCTGGCAGGTTCAGACTTGCCATGTATTGTAGACTAGCAGATGTGGTGACTGGAACTGGGACATGCCTGGCCATAGTGGTATGGTGTAGGGGTCCAGTAGCGCCTAAAGGTATGCTAGGTATGGTGGGTATATGCCCTCCAATAGGTATAGTCTGGTATGGGCCAGCGCCTCCAAGTGCAACTTGGGTTACACTTGGGTTAGGAATCGCACTAGGGATTCCTGGGATAGCACTTCCAAGTGCAACATGGGTTGCACTTGGGTTGGGAATCGTACTAGGGATTCCTGGGATGGGGTTTGTGGAAACCAAAGGGGGTATGACCCCCATGTTGGGTATACCCATGACAGGTGGTGGCCCTGTGTGAGGCATTCCTAAATGTGGAGTGTTACCCGTATTGGGCATACCCAGAGGGGTGGTTGTTGCCGTGGATGGTACTACAGCAGAAGGGTCTGCGGATGTCTGACCTATGGTAGTTGTAAATAGTGGATCAAATGGTGTTCCATACATAATGGTGGTTGGTGGTAACTCTGTGGGGTTTTCGGATTCTACCTCCAAATCAAAGGTGAAGTGAGGTGTGTCAGAATCGGATGACTGCCTAATTGATTGACGATGTGTCGAATCAAGGGATAAGGCTCTGCGTCCGTGACGTGGAGAGCCAAGTGGACTAAACTCTGGGAGTTCGCCCTGTAGACGACGAGAGCGTCTAAAATTCTCAATGGTGAGAATATGTGTTTGGGTAAAAAATTTATTTAAGTATCAGGTGGTGATATATATAAAAGACTCAAAACCCTAATGCAACCAAGGGTGCAAGAAGGGGAGTGAAAAAAGAAGGCTCTCAGGCCAAAAATTAATCCTCAAAAAAGGCACTTATTCTAGCAGTTGTGCTACAATAAGTGGAGGAATGCAACAACTGGTCAGAATACCAACATGCAAGCGGCTCCTAGAAAAAATAGGTGTAACTAGACCACAGGTAGGTTGAAATCATGCAAACACCTAATCTAAAAGTATTGTGACTCAAACAGACGATATCCTCTGCAAGGTGATGAAATCCAAGTCAGACAATATGAATGTTGAGACAACGGCTAGATATCCCCCTACCGGGAGGGACACCGGGTAATCAATCCTAAAGACAGGCTACTAGGATACTCCGTTCATGACGCGTCGAGAAAAGGTAAATCTGCCGTTTGGTCCTTTGATCGCAATATCCCAATACAGGGATATCCCGAGAACTGTGAATGGTAGCCCTTCGGTTACTGAATGGATTTCGGTATTCCACTCAGGCTTCCGGAACCATCCTCGCGACTTCAACCCTCCTAAGGGAGAGGCCTTCCCACAAACCGGTTGTGACCGCGCCAAAAAGTACTAAGAGATTTTAGCTCCCTAATTGGACAACTTCTATGTCTCAGATGTAAGAACTGAGGGGTGTTATTGGAACACCTATCCCCCCAATACTACCTAGCTACAAGAATTCTTTTAGTGTTCCCCAAGTGGGGTTAAAAGTGTGTTCAAATTAGGGTACGTTTTAAGGCTTAGTTCAATTAAGTGATCGTGTGAGTGCACGTGAGGTGTTGTAAACTGAACTTGAAAAAATTAAATGCTTTACAGGAAATTTTCAAAAAATAAAGGATTTTTCGAAAATAAAAAGCAAATATTTATGACTTTTTTCACTAAGAGGAATTTAAATGCCTTTCAAAAAATAGCTCAAAAAACAAAGGATTTTTTGGATTTATGAAAGCAAATAATAGACTTCTTTTTAAAAGAAATAAATGGATTTCTTTGTTTCAAGAAAAAATTGCTAAGGGCAAGATTTTTAAAGAAGTAAACAGGAAAAAATTTGAATCTAGATGAAAATGCAAAATGAGTCTTTCTTTCACTTTCTTGAAATTTTTTAAAAAGATTTCTAGATATGCACTTTAAATAGTAAAAATTTTGTCAAAGCTGTCAAATATGCAGAATTTAATACTGTAAAAAATGTGCTATGAGCAGAAAGTACAGTAAATTTTTTTTTTTCAAAATCGGGATGGCCGAATGAAAAATTCAGCCGCGCGGGTTTTGACAGAAAAGCCGCGATGGACCACGCGGGTTTTGGTCGCACAGTCGCGCTGGACCGCGCGGGTTTTGGCCGCACAGTCGCGATGGACCGCGCGGGTTTTAACCGCACAGTCGCGATGAGCAGCGCGGAAATCGGCCGCGACGCCGCGGTGTGCAGCGTGGAAAAACGCAGAAAGGTCGCGATGGACCGCGCGACTGTCTGGCAAAAAGCCGCGATGGACCGCGCGGAAAAACACAGAAAAGTCGCGATGGACCGCGCGACTGTCTGGCAAAAAGCCGCGATGTGGAAGCCGTGCACGGAAACCGAGAAACGAACCCAAAAATTGAAAATATCGGGCTGTTTATGGGGCCAAAACTCAGAGCAGCAATGGATCTGCTGTCTAAGATGGCAGATCTATGGATCTAAAGGTTAAAAACTCATAAAAAACTAAGATTAAAGGCAAAACTAGAGATCTATAGTTCAAACCAAAGCGGAGTCGCCAAAAACTGTTGGCCCGGTTTTGCAACCAGGCTTAGTGCTATGGGCACCTGCTAACTAGTAGCAGCAGTTTCAATGGAAATAAATAACAATAAACTAATTAAACAATACTATTCATGGATCTAAGCAAAGATATTAAGCAAATAACAAAGATAATTTAAAATCAAGAACAAGAACATATAAGAATAATAAATTTGTATTGAAAGAATGGGGCAAGCAAGTGCTTGCGGAATCAATACCTCTAATGGTGAGGTTGAATGGCTCCAAGGATGAGCAACTCCAATCTCCAATGGTCTCTTCTCCAATGTGGTTTGCAATGGCTAAAATGCTCAGGGGAGATTTCAGCAGCATAAGGATGAGATAATGGATGGATGTGAAATGAGGAGCCCCTACCACCTTTTTATAGGTTTTGGTGGTGGGAAATACCATTTGTGGTTTTGTGGAAACCAAATGGTATTGACCAACATGGTTTAGGTACTTTTCCCTCCTTTTTCCTTTTTTGAATAAAAATAATATTTTAATTCCCTTTTTAATATTTTTGGGAATTTGGACCCTTTTTGAGGGTTTTTTATGATTTTCTTGGAAAAATAATCTTTTTTAATGGAAAAAGGGGTGTACTAAGGTCTTTTGGTGACCTTTTGTTGGTTTCAGAGGCTCAGATGGTGGAAAATTGGACAAATGGGTCATGTGAGTAAGGGAATGAGCTAGTGAGCACTTTTTAGGTGTTAACAATGAGGAACACTGAAGAAGAAGCTAGACACCTAGCATCCATCTCTGTAGCCATGGTCACAGCAACTGCAGACAATGTTTTTATATTGGGAGACAAGTTACATGAAGAAAAGGAGAAAGCACAACAGCTTCAGGAAGCCTTGGTCAAAGAGCAGAACTATGCAAACTTGATGATTGAGAAGAATAATGCTCTCACATCTCAAAAGGAAGACTTGCAAAGAGCACTCCAACGATTAGAGGCAGATAGGAGAGCTCTGTCAATGCAATTAAGGACCTTAGAAGATGAAAATGCAGAGCTTAAAGGGAAGAATTTGAAGCTCGAATCAGATAAATTTGACAACCTTTAAGAGTTAGAAGACTTGAAAGAGAGCATTGAAAAATTACAAGGAGAGAATGAATCACTGGAGCAGCAATTGGAGTTATCAAACAACAAAATGGGAGATATCAGACCCTTCTATGAGCAGGCCAGTAGAGTCCTAAAAGAGACCTATGGAGTCAGAGAACTCATAGCAGAAGAAATATATAGACTAAAATTAGTCATGGCCAAGGTCAAGCAAGTAAATGTTGAAGCCACCAGAATCAGACAGAAGCACTCACGCATCAGTGAGGAGATTAGAAGGCATATCGAATGGAGAGAAGGAAAGTCAGGGTTCCCAGCAACCCTTCCCCTTAAAACTATTGCTGAATACAAGGCAGATATATGCACCTTGGAGTATTCCAGAGATCGCGGAGTGAAATTGGCCTCCATGACTTCAGAAGTTTATGACCAGTGCAAGACCATATACTCCCGGATCTGGACCACACAAGAAAACTGCATAATAGCCATGCCTCAAATGATAGAAGACTTCCCGGATAAGGCTCAGTATTTAGCTAATATGAGTATAGAGCTCTAGGAAGAAAGTGAATATGTGCAGAAGCTGGACACATTGACAGCAAAAGATCTACGCCAATTTATCAGCCAAGCTATTGTTCATCAACATAGCCTAGAAGAAAGCCTTCGGATTACTGCGGCTGAAATAACCACCTTAGAAGAAGAGTTGGTCAAGCAAAATATATCTCTCAGATTCATGAGCCCCTTGATTGGAGCAAATATTGTGAAAGACACTAATCACTGGGGAATTCACATAGCAGAGGTGGAGAGAGAACTAGAAGCTAGTCAAGCTACTACATCAGAAAATGACCCAACCATTGCAGTGATGCAAGAGGAGACCCCAACAATCCTAGAGGCGCCTGAGTTGCCAAAGGAGCCAAGTCAGGGATAACTCATGCTCTTCAGTGTGCCACATGGATGTGCATTTTTGTACATATGTTTGGGACGATAAAACATTTGTAATTTTGTAACTCCCATTTTGTAAAGCATTTAGAATATTTCTCTTATGTAATATCAAGCACTAGAAGACAAAATAGAGGAATCTAAACGGTTAGGGTATAGGTGTCAATTCTAGGCACATTTTGTAAAGCTATATATAGCTAATAAGAAGAGAAGAGAAGGACTTTTGGCAGGTGAAACTCTTTTGCTATTTTGTAAAGGAACTATTTCTGCTACAAGAATGGAAATTGTTTTGGCCTATGAAAGCTAGCACGCCATTTTACATGGAGTCTTGTTGATTAAGTTGCTGAACTATTTCTGCAAATTTCTCATACATTTCCTGTGAGATCTTTCCTGGCTTTTATGAATTAATTCTTTGCTATGGATGGTTTCATATTTTTATGTAAAATTTCTGTGTTAAATGGGTAATGGAATGTTTATATTTATCTGAGTTACCTTAGATAATCTTTCTTTTCTGTTGTAAATGCCTCTTTCAATTTAACAGCTAACTATGGATTGTTTTGGTGTATTTTCTAGTTATTTACCCATTCTTTAACTCTGCTCCTTATAAGGATAGGTAGATTAGACTAGTTTAGATTAATACAGATTTGTTTACAACATTCATTTAGTCTAGGGCACGTGCACATCATTTTAAATACAAAATATATAACCGGTGGATCGGGCCGCAACCGATAAAACCAACAAATCTTTAAAAAACTACGGTAGCCGGAACCGTTAACCAGACGGGTTCCCCACACCAAACGGTGAGTGATCTAATTGGGATTGCTTACTGGGGAGAATCCCTTGCTGATTGATGCAATGATATTAAGGGCATCAACAGAACCTGAAGCTTCTGTGTGATGGTTCATCTGATCCGATTGATGTCACTGTCTATCATCAGATGATTGGGTCCTTAATGTAGTTGACGAACACAAGACCAGATATTTGCTTTGCGGTGAACACATTGATCCAGTTCCTGACGGATCCCAGAGGTGTTCACCTAGTTGTTGTAAAGCATATTATGAGGTACCTGAAGGGTACAATTGATTGTGGGCTCAAGTATGATGCAAATCAAAAGTTTAACCTATAGGGTTATGTTGATTCAGATTGGGCACGTAGTGCTGCAGATAAGAAGAGCACTTCTGGGTGTTGCTTAAGTATGGGATCAGGTGTGATGTCTTGGTTTAGTAGGAAGTAGTCCTACGTAGCACTGAGTACAGTCGAAGCAAAGTATGTTGCAGCTTGTTCGGCTAGTTGTGAGGCAGTATGGCTGAGGAAGCTACTGTTTGAGTTATTTGATCTACCATTGGATGCTACTGGTATCTTTTGTGACGACTAGAGTTGTGTGAAGATATCTGAGAACCCAGTGTTCCACGATAGGTCGAAGCACATAGAGATCAAATATCACTATATCAGGGATATGGTGCAAAGAGGAGCAGTGAAGCTCCTGTATGTTGCGACGGATGAGCAGATTGCAAATGTATTGACGAAACCACTAGCCAGAGTGAAGTTTGAGTACTTCAGAGAGAGGCTTGGTGTTCTTCAGATTGACGACGCTTCGAGGAAGAAGTGATGGACACATTTACAGGAGCCATTCCAAGCATGGCGAGAGGAGGATCCTTCCCATGGCTATGGATGTAAGCGTTGGATGATGAGCATCAAGATGATGCTCCAGTTACTGCTATGTATATGCATCATGTTGGATGCTTGTTATGATCAGTTGGATCATGCTATGTATATGCATCATGTTGGATGCTTGTTATGATTAGTTGGATCATGTATATGTATATGCATAATGTTGGATGCTTGTTATGATCAATTGGATCATGTATATGTATATGCATCATGTTGGATGCTTGTTATGATCAGTTGGATCATGTATATGTATATGCATTATGTTGGATGCTTGAAATGATCAGATGGATCATGTATTTATGTATGCATCACATTGGATGCTTGATATGATCTGTTGGATCATGGATTTGTAATATGTATCTGGTGAATACACTGTATGATCAGGTACATCATGTATGATGATATGTATCAGGTGGATACATTGTATGATCAGGTAGATCATGAATGATGATATTTATCAAGGGGATACATTGTATGATCAGGTAGATCATGTATGATGATATGCATCAGGTGGATGCATTGTATGATCAGGATGATCATGGATGACGAGCTTCAGGATGTTGCTCCAGATGATATGCATCAGGATGATGCTATGATGACGATCAGGTTGATCATGTGATGATGTACATCAGGATGATGTATGGTGAGTATCAGTTTGATACTCTGTGGCCGTGGACAGGTTGTGCAAGGGTAGCATGTAATAAGTATTGGAGATCTGGACAAGTTGTGCTAGTCACATAAAAGGCCTCAGATGCTCTTTAGAGATCTTTCTTGACAAGACACTCTTTTAAGGTTTTGCTAGACCACATGTAATATGTCCTGGAGATATGGAAAGGTTGTGCTAGTCATGTAAAAGGCCTTAGATGCTATTTAGAGATCTTGCTTGGCAAGACACTCTTTTAAGGTTTTGTGGGGACCACATGTAATAAGTCCTGGAGATCTGGATAGGTTGTGCTAGTCACGTAAAAGGCCTCAGATGCTCTTTAGAGATA
Organism: Larix kaempferi; assembly: GCA_027924585.1. Taxonomy (NCBI): domain Eukaryota; kingdom Viridiplantae; phylum Streptophyta; class Pinopsida; order Pinales; family Pinaceae; genus Larix; species Larix kaempferi. Next base: position 27,070,375 of record BSBM01000074.1, on the reverse strand, counting down.
TTGCTTGGCAAGACACTCTTTTAAGGTTTTGTGGTAGGGGTCACATGTAATAAGTCCTAGAGATTTGGATAGGTTGTGCTAGACACGTAAAGGGCCTCATATGCTCTTTAGAGATCTTTTTGGGCAAGACACTCTTTTAAGGTTTTGTGACAGTCACATGTAAAAGATCCTGGGAGATACTATAGGTTGAGCTGTGCGCTCATAAAATGCCAGGGATGCTCTTTAGAGGTTTTGTTGATGCACGTAATCAGTCATGAGGATTCCATAGTATGGCCAGTGATGATGAAGACCAGCAGGTGGTGGGCCTACATCCAGTATGAAAAAGGACTGGCTTTGTAGAACTTCCTATGACGAGTAGATTGGAGATTGATTGAGATAGCAACAGCAGTGATGATGATGATGATTCGAGGACGATGATTCACTGATGATGATCCAGCAAAGAAGACTTGTGCTAGCAAATCTGTGTCGAGAAATACCTTCCTAGTTAAGAGGGAGTGTTGATGTATATGTAACTTCGGAATGTATTTCACCCATGTATATTGTACTCCTATAGAGATGTTATTATTCCTCTATATGGAAGTGTCGTCATTTGTATTGACAAGTGTCACAAGTGTCGTAACTTGCAGTGATGGTTTATTAGACCACCAAGTGTGGGGTCGGCCCTGATTAGTTTAACCATGGGTTATTAGACTAAGTTAGACAAGTTGGCCTAGCTAGGTTATTGGGCAGGACAGGTCATGTATAAATAGAGAGCGGGATATCTCTATTTTGATCATCTCATTATTCACTTCTACACTACTCAAAAAGTGGCGCACAAGTGAGGAGGAGGTTCAGCTGCTAGGAGAATACTATCTCTTGTACTTTGGTTGTATCATTGCTCTTTCTATATCTGAGGAAGTTGTGGGGTTTTTCACCTTTATGGTTTTCCCCAGTGAAACTCTTTGTGTCTATTGTCTCATGTGATTGCTTGGTGTGATTGATATGCATTGTTATACTTGATATGCTGTACATGTTATTCTCTTAGTAAATATCCTAGAGTATGTTGAATTAATGCTAAAAATTAACATCTATTTCATTACTAGTTTGTCCTGCCAAGGTGAAGTGGAAAGCCTTCGATCTCGTTCTGTGGGTGGTGGGATCACCATTCCTGACTACATCGAGTGATACTGTCTTCCCAATACTCGGACAGTGGGGAGTCAAGTGCCCATCAAATGCATAGTTGATATGAGCATGAAGGTTATAGTGGCTACCTTAGTGCAGATTACAGGTTCGGCAGCACTTCACCAGGCATCGCAGTCGGTGATGTTCTATGCCTCATAGTGTATGTAGCCCATAGTATATGACTGGTGCATAACGTTACTGAGGTCCATGAAGACTCAGTTAACGGAGTGCAAGCAAGGGGAGGAAAAAAACTTTGGATACGGAAGTATCTTATGAAGTTTCTTCTTTAAGTGAATTCCGGGGCTCAGTCCGAGGGTTGAACTCCCTCCTCATAGTATCTGTGACCCAGCCCTGACCCAATGGGTAGAGTTCTTGACGCGACAGGGTGGTGGCCATCAGGCATCACCATACACAACTGAGTTCTTTCATTGGTGGGACCGACAAGTCATAGCTATAGATGACTACCCCTATGCAGGGATAGACTTCCGTTAGGATCATGACATGCCGCTTCCACCAGGGGCAACGCTTGGAGACATTGGTGAGTTACTCTTTTTAAGATTTTTTTGTGTATTAAATTTTTTGGATTTTTTATTAGAAATGTGAATGGAAAAATCTTTTTGGTGGTAGTATCACATATTAATATTTCGTTGTTTGCTCGCAAACCAAGGTCCATTAAGACCCGAGGGCTTCCCGAGACATCGTCGACGGGGCAGGGGTGGTGAAGTAGTGGGTGTTGTAGCAAAGCATACACTACAGACTGTGCGGGTCAACCTATCACGGATGACCAACATGGTACCAGGTATAGAGATAATGCAGCTACCAGAGGATATGCAGTGCCATGTGGTGGGGGTACCGACCAGCTGGGTGCGACTACTACAGTGTATAGCTAATGCAGTACATTATTACTATCAGACGGATCCTACTGAGGTGGCAACTAAGCCTCCTCGTAGGGCTTAGATATCTCAGAGTCCCATTTTTGTATCGATATGTATATTTTGAGGGCTACAGGATGCAATTTTGTATTATGACACTACCATTTTGGACATATTATTTATAAAAAACTATGGTTCTTCGGTTCTACTATATGTGTGTATGTACAAATGTATGAATGTATCTTTTATTTGTGTGCTTCATTATGAATGTGACAAATACCAATCTAGGACATGGTTAGCATATGCATCAGATATATGATTAAAACTTCTTGGAACATGAATGTATGTAATGGGAACAAAATGTCATTCCAACAGTCTTACCCTTAAGAATCTCCGTAATAAAGTAGGATCCCGCACACGGTACTGACCATTCAACTGAGACACAACTAGTTGTGAATCCATGCAGAATTCTAAGAACTGGATACCATGTGAAATAGCATCCCAAAGTAGCTCAATGACAGCACTGTACTCAGCCACATTGTTAGATGTAGGACCAAGACAAGCACCTCCTGAGGAAACAACTAGGTGGTCAGGTGAATAAATAACCCAGGAAGCAGAAGCAAGCTATTGTGTATGACGGCTAGCACCATCTACAAATCCTAAGAACTTAGGAGATTCCGCTGACATCTGTCAATCAAATGGAAGCGAATCAGCAGACCCGAAAACCAAAAGAAATCTAAACTATGTACAGAATCAACTATACAATAGTATACAAAAGTATTAGCTTGAACTAGAAGTTCAAGTGTAATACCGCTTGAGGTAGAGCCCATTTCTAGGCTCCTTCAAGACGTTCCCCTCATAATCCTCTAATTCATAGGCTCCTTTTTCTAGGACACGCCTCACGATGTAAGGACCATGCCACATGGGGTTAAAATTTCCTGCCCCTAGGGGTTCTTTAGCTTGGTCATATAAGAGGACCAAGTCACCTTCAGCATATTTCCAGGGACGGACAGACCTATCGTACTGAACCTTGACACGACGTTTATTGGCATCTATAGCCATGGAGGCATCTCGATGCTGCTCGTCAAGCTGCTCAAGGTGGATTAAACATTGCTCAATACCCGATGTATTAGGGAGGAGCTCTATGGCCAGTTTTAGCAAAGGAATTTCGCATTCGATTGGTAAAATAAACTCCACACCATGTACCAGCTGAAACACTGAGAACCCGGTGGTAGTCTTGAATACGATTCGATACGCCCACAAAGCAGGATATAACATAATGTGTCAGTTGTTCTTGCTTTGTTGGATGGTACGTTGGATAATGGTCTTTAAAGACTTATTGACTACTTCAACCTGACGATTCTCTTGGGGATAGTAAGAAGATGAGTGTTCTTGACGAAACACAATCTTGAGTGACAAATCCTCCATCATGTTGTTCTGAACGTGACTACCATGGTCAGTGACAATCTCTTTCGGAATATCGAACCGAGTAATAGTCTAATTGAACACATAATGGGCTGTTATAGCACCATCGGCTTTTACGGCAGGCATGGCCTCAGTCCATTTGGAAAATTAGTCCACGGCCATAATGATATGGTGATGCCCCCCAGCCAAAGCTGGTTTGCAATGCATGAAATCCACCCCCCACTTGGTGAAGGGACCGACGGTGACGACCGGATGAAGGGGCACTAGATGTGAGTGTATATTCTGAGAAAACACCTGGCAAGGGTGACATCTCTTCAAAGCATTCACACAATCTTTAAATATGGAAGGCCAAAAGTATCCATTTTGCATAATACTTTGGGCTATAGGAAGCCCGGATAAGTGACCGCCACATGCCCCAGCATGGCAATCATTAAGCACCTCCTCTGCTTCTTCGTGATTCAAGCAATGATGGAGAATAAAATCCTTTCCTCGATGATACAAAGTGTCACCGACGATAGTATAATCTTTAGCATGGTGTTTCACACACCGTCGCTCGTCCCGTGAATAATGTGAGAGAAACTTCAAATTTTGGAGATATACAATGATATCCCCATACGAAGGGTCGTCTGACGAGATAAGAATAAGTGTTCATCCACAAAGGAATCTTCATGGACAACATCCTCATCAAGTCGCGGAAGGTCCGACATAAGCTCAGCAAAAACCAAGGATTTCACTGACTTCACCGAAGCAAAATCAAGATCAAATTCCTGAAGGATCACAATCCATTTATTGTATTTCCCCCCTATAAGGCGTTGTGATAGCATGAACTAAAATGGATTGATATGTGCTATTATTGTGGTTGTTCTAAGCATAATATAGTGTTGTAACCGTTGGACTGCATGAACAGTCGCAAGTGCCAACTTTTCCACGTGAGTATATCTCAGTTCAGCATCTACTAGATTTTGACTAAGGTAATAGATTACATGCTCGAGGAGCACATCATCAACTTGAACTAAGACCATGCCAATCGTCTCTTGAGACGCAGCCACATAAAGTATAAAAGATCATGAAAAGTTGGGTGGACTAAGCATAGGGGATGATACCAAATATTTCTTAAGGGCATCGAAAGACTTTTGGGCTCACTCATCCCAAATAAACGGTGTGTCTTTCTTCAACAAGCAAGCGAAACCTTTTGTAAGACTAGCATAATTGACTACAAAGCGACGCAGAAAAGCAGCTCTCTCTTGGAGGCTCTGAAGTTGAAACAAGTTGCACGGAGGAGGAAACTGAAGTATTGCCTCAACTTTAAGAGGATCGACTCTAATACCCTCTTTCAAAACGATGAATCCTAGAAGGCGACTTGACCTCACCGCAAATATGCATTTATTGGGATTCAACCAAATTTTGTAGCATATATATCATTCAAGAATCCAATGGAGGTGCTTGGGGTGGTCCACTCTCTTGCGATAATGGCCAGCAAGATCATCCAAGAAAACCTCCATTATCTTTTTAAGGTCATGAAAGGCATAGGTCATGGCACACCAAAACGTAGCTCCGACATTTTTAAGGCCGAAGGGAATTTTCTGATATGCAATTGTACCCCAAGGACAAATGAAAGCAGTCTTATGGTGGTCCTTGGGTTTGATTTGAATCTGGTTATACCCCAAAAAGCTATCCATGAATGAAAAAACCTCACTTCCCGCACAAGCATCCAAGATCTGAACAATGAATGGAGTGGGGAAATTGTCTTTCAGACACGCACAATTCAGGTCTCTAAAATCAGTTCCTACACAGATCATTCCCTGCTTCTTATCCACAGGAATGGTGTTTGACACCCATTGGGTAAGGGGAACGGGGTATATAAAACCAACTTTAAGCAGTTTCTCCACCTCTTCCTTGATAGTGGCTGCCTTCCTAGGGTTAACAGCATGAAGACATTGTCGAACCGGTTTAGCATGAGGATACATTCTAATCTCCTGTTCGACAATATCATTGTCGAACCAGTTTACCAAGAGAAAGCTTCCCAAAGTTTAGTAAACAATTCAGTGTAAATGGAAACTTCCTCAGAAGAGCAGTCATCACCAAGGTAAATGTTCTCAATCTTTCTGAGAGTGCGAGAGATGTTGATCGGTATAGTCAGGGAAATATTAGCCATGTTCCCCTCTGCATAAATCTCATGTGAGCCCAAAAGAGCCACAGGGTGACCAACCATCTTGACAAGAGTCATCCTAAACTCTTCTTTCTCGGTGAGATCGAGGTTGGGAAGAAAATGAGAGTGATGATGCATATCCTCCCAAGGCCTCTCACTATCGCACATGGCCTTGATAATAGCTTCATCCAAAGGTAAAGTATCATCAAGGCAACTGTGCGAACAAGACGAGTTGGATGCCCAAACCGGTAGCATAATGGGATCTTCCTCTTCTGTCCGTGAAGAAGAGAGATCCAGCTCTACCGTGGCTTGTTGAATATCTTGATAAGTAAGCTCAGCAGCAAACAGTGGCATAGACATCCTGATGTGCGCAATGTCTCCAGATGTAGAATTCGTGGATGGTAAGGCCCATGGATCATCAAAATATGAAGTCCAGAACAATACATTATGCAATGGAGGAGACGCATTGTCGGAAATGGTTCCAATAAAATTAATGGGTGAAGGGAAATCATAAGATCCCATCAATGAAGGGTACAATCCGACACCCATGTTCCTAGTTGCCGGCTGAGAATCTGTAACCTGCGGGACTACTGATCCCATGGATGTTGTGGGAGAAGGATTAACGAAATCCAGCTAATATATTGTCACAATCTTGCCTTCGTGTGGAAAGCAAATAAATCTGAATACAGTAGACGTGATGGCTTTCATCACGTACATCCAATTCCTACCCAATAGAAGGTTGTAGTCAATGGGCGCATCAACCACCTCAACTTCAATAGGCACAGGTTTACCTCCCAAGAGGACAACAAGGGAAGGGATAATCCCATGCATCTTAAATGACCGACTGTCAAACGTAGTGAGCATGGTCCTAGACGTGATTAGAGGATCAGATCCAAGAGCTTTCCAACAAGCTAGAGACATCACTGACGCAGAAGCACCTTCGTCAACCACCATTCTCTTGACGAAATTCTGAAGGCACTCCACATGGATTTGAAAAGCCACATGGTAAGGTAAGCGAGGTTGAATGTTAGTAGTGTCAAACTTGATAACGTTGGGACTCCCCCCATCCTAAACTCCTAAAGCATTCAAAAGGGCATACCTTTGAGAAGGACACGCCTGTAAAACTTCAAGAGCCGACATGACACACGGATTTTGGCCCAAATATTCTACAATGGAGTAGTTTTTGGTGGCTCGAGCATTGGGATTATGCGTAGAGAGCTTCATAACACCTTTCGGTATCCGTGGCATAGTAGAGGGCTTCTCGATATGCAAGGAATTATCAGGAGGAGGGGGAGGCTCATTCCCCATATTCGGTTGTGGTGCACCATAATCGCGTTGACGAGTAACAACACTAACCTTCGATTGGACCATATTCATGCATCCATAACCACTAGTATTAGAAGAAGACATTGGAGTCTCATTAGTTCCATAACCAGTAGCCGGAGCATTCAAAGCCATGTTCTGATGAGGAGGAAGGGGATCCTTCAACACAGCTGGGCTCTATGCAAGATGCTTCGATGCTTCTTCGATTTGAGGACACAAGTGAGTAAGATGATATTCCCCACAAAACTTGCAAGGGAATTTCACCTTATGCCTAGGTTTACGGTCCTCATCAGCATTTCCTCCTTCCCGTGGAGGGTTGGCATTCTCCTCACAAGGGGTATTGCAATTACTGTTATTGTTCCCATTGTTTCCACCCTTATCGTTGTTTATCCCCTTCTTCTTACCACCAGGTTGTTGGTTACCCGATGGGTTTGTCGGTTGCACAGTGTGTACATCGGACGATGGGGTGGAAGTGGACAAGGTGTGAACCTATCCGGGAGTAGATTGGTTAAGCGACAAATTTTTCATTTGATTAGCCACCAAATCTACAGGGCGAGTACTTGCGGATCCCACAATGCCATCGACATGTTGTCCAGAAACTGGCTTGGGCTCATGTCGTGTTCATGGTGCATCAAGAATAATGTCATACAAAATGCCAGACTGAGAGTATAGTAAATATTACTGCTGGACTTTTAAGATGGCTTATTCCCCAATCATAATACCAGACATCAAAAAATCCTTAGCAATATATGGAAGTAAAGACTTGAGAAACCATTCCAACAGAAACTCTGGACGAACGTTGGATTTCACTAACCTCTTCCGTCGACGCCACTCTTGAACGTGGTCAGAAATATGTGTGGCCTTATTCTAACGGAAGGTAGACAAAATTTCAGTACGAGAATCGTAACAAACCGACAACTGGAAATGGTCCAAGAAAACCAAATCAATCTCATTAAAACCCCTATAAGTGCCCCCAGGAAACTCAACATACCACTTAGCGGCTGCCCCCATGAGGGTGCATTGAAATAGTCACAATTGAATGGAATCGTGATTCAACGAGTTGGAAGAGCACCAAAGGTGAAAATTTGTGACATGATCACCCAGATCCTCACCACCTTTCCCCTCAAACTTAGGAATGTATGAAGGGAGCTTGGTATGGACCGGAGGCCAATTAGGATCGTGACACACCAGATCATTCATGAGCTTTGAAAGATCTGGAAGATTCAATCATGCAAGGAACGGAAGCTATGGCTAGAAAGCTTGATTATAAGATCCCATAAAAGGTTGATTGTAAGGATCTAAAGGATAAGAAGGACCATAAGCTTGACCATGACCATTAAACTGCTGATTATACGGACTTGACTGACCATAAGCTTGACCATGGCCATAAGGTTGATAACCTCCTCTGACTTGGCCCATGTGAGAGTAAGCAGGTATATGTGTACTTTTGAGCACCATATTGAGGTGGGTTGTAATGATGGCCAACACCAACTGTATTGTAGTAAGGGTTGCCACCATAATTATGGGGCATATAAGTACTATTCGTAGCGGGAACCATGTTGTAATGAACATGGTTGTAAGGTATGTTCCCACCCCCTACGTAAGAATTATTAGTAGCATGAGCAGTCGTGTGGTGACCATAAGTATGAGATGTATTCCCAACCCCAACATTGGTATTACTAGTAGCAGGAATGGTGGCGTTGTGACCATGAGTATGAGGTATATTCCCACCTCCTACATTAGCATTACTAGTAGAAAAAGCGGATGTAAAAGTATATGGTATGTGTCCACCCTCGTGATTGGGAGGAATGTTAACATTTGCAAATGTGGTCCTCGGTTGATGTGTAGAGGCATGTGTATTGTGTTGTGGATGGCGAGTCGTGTTGCGAACAGTGTTCCTATTAGGATGGGTAATCCTAGGAGGTGGCCTTCTTCCAACATTAGCATTGTTAGGAGGAATGTGACCGGTCCCCATACTATGTGTGTGAGTGGAAAAATTGGTGCCCCCGTTGAGGGTATTTCCCCCAATGGGTGCAGTGTTGCTAACACCATGACTAGTGCCAGCATGACTACCAAATGCAGTAGAAGGATCAATTGTGTTGTAATCAGGAATACCAAAAGAGAATGGGGTAGCATTGGTCGTAGGACATGTTTCATCATGTAATTCTTGCATCCCATAATGGAAATCATGTGGATTCAAAGGATCAAACGAGTCGTCCTCGAGTGGATCTGTCCAAACAGACTAGGTTGGGTCTCGGGTGGATCACCCCCCCACGCCTCTCAAGGAGTAGGGGTGTTTGAAGTGTGTTTGAATATACCCGATGGAGTCGTAGGGATTTCTCCCATGCCAGAATGTGCAGTCATGACGTCGATGATGTATGTTTTGTAAGAATCCAAAGACTCGGAGGGAGCACACCGGCATCCCGTATCAACACATCGTGAAATATCGGCAGCTGGTAAACCAACCAACCGACGAGATCCGCGGAGAGCAGGACTCTACGCCACGATATCTCTAGAGAGACTATAAAATCGAAGCATCCCCTAACGGCCAAAATATTGATCAAAAACAAAAAATCAAGAGCGCACACCTAGAGAAACTACAACCAAGAGTAGAGAAACAGAGTGGCTAAATGAGCTCCCAACACTAGAGCCAGTATGTCTCTCCTAGGAGAGGCTTGAGACACCCAAACTGTAGCCGAAGGTAACATAATTAGTTGTAAAGGTTCCCAGGCTTCACTACATGCAAAGGGTCGGAATCCTCGGCAACAAACAACTATGTTGTCCAACCCCTATTTGACTCAGGATACGAATAGTATAACCACTACAAGCACCCTGTGCGATACCTAGGTAAGGCAACTATAGTCACCGTAGTATAACCAATGCTCAAGGGGACATTCGCAGGTGGGATCCATCGTATGGGCAGGGTAACTAAGCCCAAAAATCAAGAGGGTCAAATCCCCCAAGAATCCCTAGATACAAACAAATCCTGGAAATATCTCCCACGTTTGGCCAATATTGGAGGGCTATCTCCGCAACGAACCTCCCGTGGCCTCATGCTTAACTCTGGTCTGGGTAGATCTTGTTGTGGGGAAAATGCACCTATAGTTCAGGGGAGAAACTACCAACTTATGGTGATAAAGATAGACTTACAAGCATTCTGCAAGTACAACAAATAAATGAAGAGATTAGGGTTTAGAGATGTAGGCACCTCATTCAGAAGGTTGATCCTAGCTTTTCCTCCCTCTCTCTTCAATGCTTATCCAGTGTCGCAATGCCCAGACCTACAAAACAACTTGATACCTTTCTCAAACACATTTGACTACACATATAAGACTGATATCCATAATATAAAGAGACATCAAACTATAATCAAACAGTAATCAAATCTAAGACACATTAATAGGTCATATTTGGAAAGAGAAGAACGTCTGATCTTTATTAATGAATGAAATCAAGTACATAAATTTATACCTTCCTTCAAGCTTGGCACTTCACGAAACCTAGATTCAAGGTCTCCTGCTTCTGTTCTCCAAGGATCCCATCCTCTAAGCAACTGTGCTAGGGTTTACCAAAACTGACGCACAAGAGAGGGGGATGAGGGTCTCCATTCCTCCAGCATAACTTTGTAATTGGGCTTGGTCCCCTCACATGACCCTTCTACCCTCCTTATATAGTCAATGAGGAAGAGGAAAAGAAGTTATAACCACTCAAGAGGTTTCCCAACCAACTTAACTTACTCGAATTTCAAGATTTTGACCAAAACAGGGGTGTACGCTACTCTATAGTAGACAAAGTCACGTACACACGCTACTATTTCAACAGTGGAGTCGCGCTCATATTGAAAAATGGCCAAAAACAGGCTTTTCTGCTCATTTTCAGGAGACGGTTTGGTCTGGAAAAATGTTCCTAAGGGTCATATACATCAAATGGGTCAAGAATGAGGTAATTTCAACCATTTTTAGTGTCCCAAATGACTCCTCCATCCACAAATGTCCTGTTGTGTGACTGAACTTGTTCTCAAGAAGTGTTGTCATGTGACCAAGGGAAGCAAGTGTCGTCACGGACGGAGAGGTGTCATTTCAAGCTATAACAGATGCCCCCTAATGTATGAGGTCAGAGGGAGTACGGGAAACGATGGCCGAAATACATTATAAATAAAAAAGAGTTGAATCATGGAGGAATGGAGAAACCAAGAATCATAGGCTTAAATGAAGTACCTGAAAGCAAAGGCAAAGTCAGACAAACTTATCCATGGGGTAACTGTCCATGTTCAAATGGTGGAAAATGACCTCCAAGAGGATACAATAATGATCCAAATACTGATGCATCTATCATGGCCACTAAAATACAAGCGTGGATCCATGAGGAACATAAGTGTAAACATAGCCACATAAATACAAGGTGGATCTATGTCAAAACTGGAGAACATAGCCATAGAGAACAAGCTGGATCTATGTCTCAGCAAGAGCCAAAAAGAGTGTGGCTCAGTCTTGCGCAACTTGGGCGATAACATAAATGAGGTGATGCTATCAAGGATCCCAAGGTCTTCATCCAAAAACAACCCAAGGTACAAACCTATCCATGCGAATAAATGAGTTGATGTCAAACATGGGAGGTATCATTTAATTACCGGTCATTGATGTATACCGTTAACAAACGCGAGGGTTTCCACCAATAATGAAAATGGAACCCAAGGTACCTAGTACATTCAAACAAGTGCGAATAAGTGGTCTGGCCGTTGAACACTTGAAGAATCCATCGGATAGGAGACATTGATGTATTCCCATCTATCCAATAGCGAGGGAAACTGCCACTAATGATTGCAATCCCCAAGGTACTAACCGAAACTCTAAACTTCATTCCCAGAGCACAATGAGATGAAGTCGATGGGAAGAAGTCCATTGGAAGGGAGGCCTTAATGCATCCTCCATCATCCAACACGAGGGACACTCACAGGTATGAGCTGATTTGGAGTAGGACTAAACACATGATGAAACATACTGACACCAAGGAATGGCCGACATATGACGTCAAGGAAACTGAAGAATGGCCTACACAGGTTATATCCTTGAGCAATAAGCACGACACAAGAGTGACTTAGGCAGCTTTGAACACAAAGAGACCACGATACATATCTGCAATGTAGGAGACATTAACAGATTCTCCAAATGATTGGAAGACTAACCAAATGGAGGAGTAGGAACTCTGAGATCAAGTTTACCCTAAGGCCAACACTAGAACCCAACTTGTTTGATAGACTCAAAACAGGTGCTTTGTTCAAGGAGATAGTTGACTTGCTGCCATCATATCGAAATATATTTTAACATTCTTCCCTTCCCTTTCCTTTTTCATTTTTTAAACGAGCTTGAAAAAGAACTAAAGCATGCTCGACGGTATTTTCATATTTAAGGAGTCTGAAAAATCGAGAAGAAAACTCCATACACCTATCCGTGGATTTTATATCGAGCCCGGATTGGTCTGTGCTCGGCGGTGCTTTCTTGCTTATAGAGTTGAAAAACTTAAATAGTCCTCTATACACCTATCCGTGGATTTTATATCGAGCCCGGATTGGTATGTGCTCGCTTGGTGTTTTCAGTTTTTGAGAGTCTGAAAACCCTAAAGAGGACTCCAAAAGTCCTTTTTCGTAAATTTAGTCTCCTTCCCCGAAAAAGTGTAAAATAATGGAAGAAGAACTCTTCTAGCGCATACCAAAGTATACCTAGAGTATACCTTTTCCATAAATTATCCACCAAGGCCCGGAAAAGGGGTAATTCTATACCTAAGTGGATGTCGATTCAGTTATTTTAACGATCTTGAAAAGACAACTATGCTCGGCAAACTTTTCCTATTTAAGGAGTCTGAAAAGGGCTTAAAAGAACTCCACAGGGATCTTTTCCGTAAAGGTTTAACGAGTCTGGAAAAGTAAACTCATGACCTCCTTACTGTTTTTAATGAGCTCAAAGGAGATAGAAAATTGCTCATAACTTCCTTACTGTTTTTAACGAGCTCGAAGTGAAGATGAAAGAAATGCTCGTAGCCTCCTTACTGTTTTTAATGAGCTCGAAGTGAAGGCAGAAGAATGCTCGTAACCTACTTACTGTTTTTAACGAACTCGAAGTAAAAGAAGAATGCTCGAAACCTACTTACTGTTTTTAAGGAGCTCGAAGTAAAAGAAGAATGCTCGAAACCTACTTACTGTTTTTAACGAGCTCGAAGTGAAGGCAGAAGAATGCTTGCAATGGGAGGAGATGAGTGTCAGGGACATGCAAAACTAGCTCCAAGCGCATGGAACAAAGCTATGCCTAATGCAAGGAACATGAGCAAGATAAGGACACTCAGGGTGTGTCTCCTCCAGGTAAAAGGTGTCAAATTGTGAGGGCAAAATGATACAGGGCTTAGCGAAAATGAGATTAGAGATGGAGGCTTATACAACGAGCTAAAAGCGTGGAAGCTGGCATTGAGCTCATTAGCGCAGGCGGGATCATAACAGATGCATATGCAATTTGAACATAAAGTAGGGAGCCTTATCAGGGATGGCCAGAAATATATGAGGAAGAAAGATATGAGGCTTCTTCTCAAAGTCATGGTAAATCTAAAAAGGCTCCCGAGCCTATGACAAAAACTCAGCATGGGCACCAGTATGGCATAAAGTGCTGACTAGGGTGACCCATGTTAGGTAGGATCTGCTGTCGGACTGGTGCATTCATAAAGAGACGGCTAACACACCAATATCCAACAGGTTCGACCCTATGGCGAATTCAGATGGAAAAAGGTTCAAATGCAACATAACAGCGGGGAAGCCTAAACCTATATGCAAGGTTCCGAATATACCTGACATGGTCGCATAAGGTGTCGAAAAGGACCAGTAAGCAAGTATACAACCAGCTAAGAATCCTGTCTCCAAGAAACATTAGTACCAGGACCATATCTAAAACATATGTAAAGAAAGACCCGATACAAGTCACTATGGTAGAAATACTTTCAACTTCACTATAATCAACAACAAGCATAAACAAGGCAGAGTTTTCAAATGAAGACTCTATGGTACCCAAGCCCGAGGACCTACAATCAACAAGATCGACTTCAGGATGAAGATCAAAGTTGAAGGACATGATGGAATCTACAGGAAAAAATTCATCATCATGGGAGTTGAAAATTCTAGAAGCAAAATCAAACTCAGCAGGAACACCGATTTGCGGATCTATAGGAGAGTCCAAAGACTCAACAGTAGGAAGATCAGACTTTAAGGTCAAACTGGGGCTGGACATAACTGCGACTGGATCAACATCCAAATGAATGGCATACTTTACTATGGACTCTAGGAAAACTTCATCGGAAGGAAGCATATCATCCCAGATAGAATACATATCTAAACATTAAGATGGAGGTGTCTCTTGGTCAAAAGCTGGGACTAAGTCCCGAGAAGGTAAGCATGAACTCAGAGACTTCTTCTCAGTAGCATTTGAACTCAAGGAACAATATGCCACAACATTCCCATGTGACATAGTAGTGCCTAATGACGAGGGATCCAACTGGTCTACAGTTGGGTAATAAGGAGGATCAACGAATGCAAGCTGGTCGATGGTGACAATGTTTTCGATATGAGGGAAATGCATCACACGAAAAAACATAGACACCATAGCATGCATAGCATAAACGTAATCACACCCGAGGATCATATCAAAGTCCATAGGGTCCTTTAAAACCATAAAATCAACTAAGACAGTTTTTCCACCCAAAGTAACAGGTGCCTGACGGAGGAATCCAAACGGTTCACTAGGTCTTTTATCGAAGGTCAACGGCCAATTAACAGCTGGAATAACATTAGGGAAACCCAAATCTCTACAAGCATAAGTGGATAAGATACTAACAGAAGCACCTTTATCAACAATGCATCGATCAACCGTATGGTTCCCAATATCAACCTTTATCTGGAAAGGTGTTGAAGAAGGAAGACGAGGCTCGGCTAGACTATTACAATCAAAGGAAACGGTCCTAGGGCTTGGTAGGGGTTCACATGGCACAGATGAAGTTCCCCCTTTTTCAGGAACTTCCAAACTGGTAATTCAGAAGACTTCAGCAGTAGGTGCATCAATCTCCGAAGGACTGATGGGATCGGTCGAAGATTGCATCGATTCGATCACTTCACTCTTCGAAGGAAGAGTGGGGTTGACCAAAGATTGAATTGGTTCAACCACTTTATCAACCAAAGGTTGATCTGACTGCAGGGAATCTATAGACAACTCGAGAACAGAGGTTCCTTCAGACATGGACCACACTCTTCGTGCCTCTGGAATGGCAAGGCATCGGTGAGTAAGGTGATCTCCCTTACAAAGTTTACAAGGGAACTTTGGTTTCCGTCCTATAGGTTTAGACTCATTTACAACGTCAGTAATCTCAGCATGACTAGCATTGGCTGACAGCTTGCCCCCAGAATGACTCACAGAGGCTGGTTGCTCAGAAGCATCAGACTTTTGAACTAAGGACCACACTTTTTTCACTTCTGGAAGTACAGGGCACAAGTAAGTAAGGTGATCTCCCTTGCAAAACTTACAAGGGAACTTAAGCTTTTGTTTGTTTGGTTTGTCGACAATGTCAACTCCCTCAGCATGACTTGCAGTGGCTAATCTGGTGTCTCCAATATGACTCACAGGAACTGGTGACTTGTCATTAATATGATTAGCAGTGATCAATGGCGTGTCCTCAACATGATTGACAGTGGTTGAAGACAAACTTTCAATATGATTTTCAGTGACTAAAAGTTTTCTCCCAGCATGACCTCCAGAGGATGGGTAGGTGCCCCCTGCATGATTTGCAGAGGCAGGGTGCTTTCCCCCTTGTTTTGGCATCTTCTTCCTATTCTTCCCCCGTCTATTCCTTTTAGACTGCTGTTTACTAGTATTGCTACTTTCTCCACATGAGGTAGAAGGAGGAGGAGAAGATGTTACTGGAAAAGAAGGCCCAGGGTTCTGATGCTCTTGATTTGAGGTGCTCACAAAAGAAGCGTCAGGAGCATGCAAGGCATTCGGAGTGGAAAACAAACAAACTGGCAGCCCTATAGTGAATCCAGGAAGATTCAAAGTAGCCATTAAGGGAGCACCAATGTTTCCAATGAATGGAACAGCACAAGGATCCCCCGGAACAGGGGTACCCTGATTGGCACTCGCCGGAATGCTAGACATAGTTTCTTGCTCAAATGAACAAGAAGTTCTCTAAGGCAAACTAAAACAAGTAGCACAAACAGCACACCACTAAAAAAGGTCCTAGGTAAATCAAACCAGGCAAACAGATGCCTTCCGGAGAAGAGTCTGGGATGATGAGGGCCCAGAATAGATCAACGAAGGAAGAAAGACAGTTACCCGGGGTCCAAAATATAATGACTAAGGGTGCAAGCGCTAGAATCACGCAACCACCCTCCCAAAGACCTGCAAGGGATTTCCTCCCATGTCTGTCTTAGGTACAACAGATATACCCTCTGCTGTCACCTGTGTATGAACCTAGAGTCAGATACTAAGGATACCACAACACCGAAAACTCCTGGGGGAACAGTCACCGGTCGAATCAGAAAGCATGGGCATGGTAGCTAATCCCAAAACTCGAAAGAGTCCCCAATACACAATCCGATCCAGGCGTATGCTAGAACAGAAAGTAGGAGGAGTATTCCCAACAATCTGATCTTGCAATGACCTACTGCATAGATCCCAGGCAAGTTTTGAGTGAAATGGGTTTACCTGTGATAGTCTTACTACGATTTTTGCGTAATGTGTGATCTTGGGTGGTTTAAGGTGTTTTAAACCCAAGATCCTAACCAAGACTAGTTGGTGTAGTGTAACCTAGAAAAGAAAATGTTGCTAGTACATTTTATTAGAGTTCATTTTAAAGGTTACTTTCTTACTCAAAAAGTTAGTGGGTGTGTGAGAGTGGTTATGATAGAGATAGAGTACTGAAAATGAAATATTTACCACCAAACAAATCTTTTTCTTTTCAATGCAAGTCTTAAAATTCTGATCTAGAATGCATGTGCAAATGCAATTTTTTAATCTTTCGAATGCAAAAAAGGTAAAAATAAAGTCTAAATGTACAAAAATAAACTGAAAACCTAAGAATGCAGCTACTCAAGCAACTAGGTATGCAAAAGAAAACTTGTTCTTTTTGATGCAAAGCACTCTAAAATCTTTTAAGCCACTTGCAAGGTACTCTATTCAGAAGATAAATCAAAATTCTTTATGCTTTTCAAAGGTAAGAAACAAAACTGAAACTAACCTACTATCAAAGCAAAGCAAAGAAACTTTCAGGTTCTCTTTATGAAATAGTAAAAGCTACCAAATATGACTTTCGAATTCTTATTGATGTAAGCATGCCAAACATTGGGAAAAGAGTACAAAAACTGCTTTTAGACCCAAACGAAGCAAATGACCTACTAAGAAGTATGATTTGGTAAATTCAGGTCTGCACATAAACAATGTAAACAAGGTCTTGAACAACAGCCAAAACACTTGAGCTTTCACTACAAAAGAAAACTAAAAAGCATAAGGGAGGATAAAAAACCAATCTAAAATAGAAATTTCACTCAAATAGATACAAACAGGGTCAAGAAGACTCAATAGGTTTCAAATCCAATGGAAATGGTGTAAGCAGGTTCAGTCAGACACAAATTAGGGTACAAAACAACAAACGGGTCCACAACCCCCCAACTTGGGTCAACAAGCCCCAAAACTTTCCAAACAAGCCCAAATTGATCAAAAGAGGTTCAAATGATGAATGTAAGATCAGTACAAGGATGGGAGTACACTTACAGTGGTTTAAATCAGACCTAGGGTCATCAGGGACCCCAAAAAATGCAGCCACAGCCCCCAGATTTGGGTCCACAACCCAAAAACTCAAAAAAATCAAACCCAGATTTTAAGCGCTACTGTGTATGAAGGAAACTAGCGCTCATAGTAGTGTGGACGCTACTGTGCAGAGGAAAAGTAGCATATGGGTGCTACTGTGTGGTACAAACAGTAGCGTACAAGTGGAAAAAGTTGGAAAAATGGGGTTAAAACCACCACACCTGGGTCCACAAGGGTTTGCAAGGGATGGGAAGGGTCTATAAGAGCCAAAGAGGGTCAAACAGAGCCTACTAACTGATCCTAATCAATAAAATGAACAAAGACCATCAAACAAGACTGAAGAAATGACCTTGGATACCCCTAAGCAGTTAGGCTTTCCCCAGTGGAGTCACCATTCTATTGTGGGGAAAATGCACCTATAGTTTAGGGGAGAAACTACCAACTTACGGTGATAAATATAGACTTACAAGCATTCTGCAAGTACAACAAATAAATGAAGAGATTATGGTTTAAAGATGTAGGCACCTCATTCAAAAGGTTGATCCTAGCTTTGCCTCCCTCTCTCTTCAATGCTTATCCAGTGTCGCAATGCCCAGACCTGCAAAACAACTTGATACCTTTCTCAAACACATTTGACTACACATATAAGACTGATATCCATAATATAAAGAGACATCAAACTATAATCAAACAGTAATCAAATCTAAGACACATTAATAGGTCATATTTGGAAAGAGAAGAACGTCTGATCTTTATTAATGAATGAAAGCAAGTACATAAATTTATACCTTCCTTCAAGCTTGGCACTTCACGAAACCTAGATTCAAGGTCTCCTACTTCTGTTCTCCAAGGATCCCATCCTCTAAGCAACTGTGCTAGGGTTTACCAAAACTGAAGCACAAGAGAGGGGGATGAGGGTCTCCATTCCTCCAGCATAACTTTGTAATTGGGCTTGGTCCCCTCACATGACCCTTCTACCCTCCTTATATAGTCAATGAGGAAGAGGAAAAGAATTTATAACCACTCAAGAGGTTTCCCAACCAACTTAACTTACTCGAATTTCGAGATTTTGACCAAAACAAGGGTGTACGCTACTCTATAGTAGACAAAGTCGCGTACACATGGCAATGGGCACTACTTTAAATGAGACAATGTCGCGTACACACGCTACTATTTCAACAGTGGAGTCGCGCTCATATTGTAAAATGGCCAAAAACAGGCTTTTCTGCTCATTTTCAGTAGATGGTTTGGTCTGGAAAAATGTTCCTAAGGGTCATATACATCAAATGTGTCAAGAATGAGGTAATTTCAACCATTTTTAGTGTCCCAAATGACTCCTCCATCCACAAATGTCCTGTTGTGTGACTGAACTTGTTCTCAAGAAGTGTCGTCATGCGACCAAGGGAAGCAAGTGTCGTCACGAACGAAGAGGTGTCATTTCAAGCTATAACAGATGCCCCCTAATGTATGAGGTCAGAGAGAGTACGGGAAACGATGGCCGAAATACATTATAAATAAAAAAGAGTTGAATCATGGAGGAACGGAGAAACCAAGAATCATAGGCTCAACTGAAGTACCTGAAAGCAAAGGCAAAGTCAGACAAACTTATCCATGGGGTAACTGTCCATGTTCAAATGGTGTAAAATGACCTCCAAGAGGATACAATAATGATCCAAATACTGATGCATCTATCATGGCCACTAAAATACAAGCGTGGATCCATGAGGAACATAAGTGTAAACATAGCCACATAAATACAAGGTGGATCTATGTCAAAACTGGAGAACATAACCATAGAGAACAAGCTAGATCTATGTCTCATCAAGAGCCAAAAAGAGTGTGGATCAGTCTTGCGCAACTTGGGCGATAACATAAATGAGGTGATGCTATCGAGGATCCCAAGGTCTTCATCCAAAAACAACCCAAGGTACAAACCTATCCATGCGAATAAATGAGTTGATGTCGAACATGGGAGGTATCGTTTGATTACCAGTCATTGATGTATACTGTTAACAAACGCGAGGGTGTCCACCAATAATGAAAATGGAACCCAAGCTACCTAGTGTAATATCCCTCCTTTTATCTTTATCAGAATTTTAAAATAATTTAGGGCTTATAATCTCAAAGTAGAATGAGGATAATATATTTATCCAAGAATAAAAGAATAATATAATATGTGACTTATAATGTCATTCATTCTAAGTGGAATGAGGATAGTATATTTATCATGGGCCGTCTTCTATAAATATATATATATTGAAGACGAATAATACTACTAGTGGAGTGGTCTAAATGAAGTCATTTATGGAATCTCATATTTTTAGTTGATCAAACAAAATAAGGAAACATACATTACAAATGCTTGGATGGTCATTGACACATACACATAAACCTTGTTTTGTCAATGGTTCACTCCGTATTTGCCAAGGAATTGGTACCCAGGAGATGGAATTATTAAAGATTGATATAACATAGCGTCTTCAAAAGTGTTATGAGATAACTAGTACTTAAATAATTGAACAACTAAAATAGAAATTAAGTCCAGTTTATCTTGAGCTTCCCATGTCAAGGAACGTGGGCACTTGATGTAATTATTTAGTGGTTATAGCTAAGCGATAGTGCTCCTTAAATGGAGGAATCAAACTCTAGTGAAGGGGACATTTTCCTTACCTACCAGGGTTCTCCTCGCATGTGTTCCTCAAACATTTCTTCCACTTGGAAAGGAAATCGTGGTTTCTTCCACCACTTGGCACTCAAGTGGAGTTGGAGTTACCGATTTCCTCTTTTTATTTATTTTGGGGGATCGTAGGGAGGGGGAAGAACAATGGGGGCCGCAACTCTGGGGATACGAAGTTACATCTCTGCCCTTGATTGCTGGTAAATGGGGAGGCCGTTTCATAATCGAGGGTGGAGATTTCATCCCTACAATAGCAGAGGAGATTTTCTTTCTTATACTGACTGCTCAAATTGTTAATAGTGGGTTGTCAAATAGATTAATTCTCTGCTGGTTTGGATAGCATGGAGAGGCACGGTTAGCAGCCGATCCCCAAAGTGGTATTTCGCAACTTGACACTGTATGGAATCCCAGCTCTGCGATCTGGACAGCAAGGAAATCGATCCCTTATTTACCTCTACGATCTGGAGAAAAGAGACCCTGAGATTAGATAAGAGAGAATGCTATTGAGGGAATCAAGTTGGTGATTAAGCATGAGTTATCAAAGGAGGATAAATACGTTTGGGAGGTTCACCGTTTGGTTCTTCTGACAGAACTGAGCGTGCTGTTGGAGAAATACTTCTCACTTTTAGATCTACTCCTAGTGATTGGACAGAGGTATGATTTCTCTGTGGAGTTTTGATTTTTACTCTGCATCATATAGATGCGTCATTTCTCAGTCTTTCTTGTTATCTAGACCTCTGTATGCACAGAGTATCATCTATGCCGGGTCTGGTTGCATTCGAGTATTGCATGTGTTATTTTTTACTTCTACTATTGATAATATTCTTGTGTGATCACCACCTTCCCGATCTAGAATAATTGCTATGAGGAAAATTCCAGATGCATTATGTTTGATCGCTGGTTACCTTCCTTATTTGGATCGATCGCAACAAAGCAAAACGTAGGTGTGGATATGTAATTTTTATTAGATGGGAAAGTGTAGATGCTGGTCTCCTGTTAGAAATGTCTATAAGCAGAAAATTCCTGCTTTAAATTCTTTGTTATTTCTAAGTCTTTTGCTTAGGTAAATTCCTGTTGAGTATTCGCCTGAGGTTTCTTATTCAAAATTGTGTTACTCCTATAGATCAGGTTGTATCTTCTGTTTCAGATCGGTGGGATGTCCTTCGCGAAATTATACCTCATTACTCAAATGTTTAGTGAATGTTGTCTAGATTTCGATCTACCTCTCGATATGGAAGACAATCCTTCTATTTTTCCTCTTCTTAACCTTAGTTCCCATCTTAAATACCTAGATGGAATGTAGATGATGGAATCAGTGATTACATCATGATGTATATAACCGGTTACATCTACGGCTTGTCTTGTTTCCTAAACATGCTGATCATTACTCTTTTTCAGTTTACGAATTTCTGTAATAAATTGCATAGGGCGTTAATTGGAATACTTATGTGAAGGCCAGGGAAACCCAATTGTTATGTTTGAAATCATATCCTAGCTCCGTGCTAGTTTTGTATGTAGATCTACGTGGGTTGTATAGTTAGATCTCTGCTAATTCATTTTCTCAGTGGAAACGTATTTGGGGGAATCTCTGGGCGAATGTAGAGAAGGGACGGTGAGCAAGCCGGATCCTATATAACTTCTGCTAAACTTCTTATTATTGGTTTATCGCAGAACTCTATGTTCATATCTATTTTCTTATAGAGTCCTCGACAGCTATAAATGTGGACCAGGTTTGCAGATTGACGCCAAGAACAGAGTTCAAAGCTCTTGAGGCATAATATAATAAAATTGATAGCTTTTGTATGTTGTTCTTTTGATCGAAAAGCGTATCCCTGTAATTGATGGATTGAATAGTGTATTTGGAGTTATGTTCATGCTGATTTGAAATTATAATTAGATCTCTGCTAATTCATTTTCTCGGTGGAAACGTATTTGGGGAATCTCTGAAATTCTTATAGTTGGATCGAATCGTTTACTTGGATTTATGTTTATTTAAATGTTGGATTTGAATTTACCCTTTTGTACTCTATTTTGCTTTAAAGCTTCGAATCAGATCTAAAATCGTGAGGGTATATTTTTATACTCTATTTTGTTTTAAGTTTCGAGCCAGATCTAAATCGGGAGGGCATATTTTGGCACTCTATTTTGTTTTTAGCTTGCATGGTTTTAATTTTATCTTATAATCTCTCGATACCAGTATCTATATATTTTTAGTAATGCAGAGACAGTTGTCTGTAATTTATGTCAATGGGATGAATATAGGCCGCTACATAAATTTATATATAGATTTATACAGAGATAGTTCTCCTTAACCCATGTTGTTGTGAAAGCTAGCGGTTATACATATTATATAGATTGAGTCCTCTGTAACTTATGTTGTCTTCGTATCAAGATATTCGTAGATGTGGTTTCCATCCCAGAGAATGAGGACGTTCTCCTTAAAGAGCTTCAACCTTATGTCTCGATTTGGATCAACTTCGATGTTTAGATTACTATAGATTATGAAGATCACTAAGGAAGATTGTAGTCATCCATGTGGTGTAACCCTGAATTTCAAGAAAGAATTATGAATGTCTGGAAAATCGCTCTCTAAGAGAGAGGTGATGAGGAAATAGATTGTAAATGATGCAATAATTTATGTTGCACGGGGTTACTTTTTGTTATGAGCAATAATACAAGAGGTGACTAATCTTTGGTGGACGTAGCCCACATAGTGGGTGAACCACGTATCATATCTGTGTTTATGTGTTGTTTCCCGTATATGTTATCGTATCTTATCTGTGTTTATGTTCATATTATGTTGTGTGTTTATGTTAACGAGGTTTATGTCTTGTTTTGTGTTTATGTTAAATGCTCATGTGGGTGATTATGATTACTGTGATTATGTTAAGTGTATAGCAAGCTTGTGTGGACGAATGATAATTCATTGTTAATTTCATATTGTCCAAATGATGACCATGTAAGATGTAACTATGGTATGGGTTAAGGCAATTTCAGTCTTCACAAATGGGCAATGATCTAATGAAGAGGTTGGAATATTTGATAAGAATCGGGGTCATTCAGGTATGATTATGGTTCTTAATTAACTTGTTAATTGGAGTATGTTGCATGAGTTATGTGGGACCAAGCATAAAGCACTTTTCTTTCACCCTTATAGTAGTAGTTTGTTTGGAGTAAATTTCTGAAGATAAATACGAAGTATAAATATTGGAGATAATTTGTTTTACTAACGTGTGAAGTTGGTTATTGAAAGGAGGAGCAAGTACTTTATTTCTCAAAATAGCATCTATCTCTTTGGGGATGTTACATATGGTATCAGAGCACAGGTTGCAAACACTCGGGCTTAGTTGGGCTCAGTTGAGGAAATAATATAAGTTGGTCAACGGAACTCCATCGATAAGACGCAAACAAAGGATATATGTTCCAAACAATCAGCAAGAGGTAATTGACAAGATGTCTTTTAAATCGCAAGTAAGTATGCTCCACTTGTTGAAGCATTCTAAAGGAAAAGCATTGTCGATATGTGATCATTTATATGTTTCCTTACGAAGTTGAATGATCTTCTATTAATAAATACTAGAGGATGAATATCTCCTCATGCTCTACAATTAGTTTCATTAAATGATAAGAAAGTATTCTTTAAAAATGATTAAAATAGTTGGACTATGTTCCTATCTTTATCTTGGTGATCTTGTTAAATATTTTCATATACATTGATCATAATGATAGTAATGAGAATCATAGGAGCATTTGCATGTTCAAAAGTTTATAAGGGTTGTATAAACATAATCAGGATTATTTATCTAATGAAAGGGTGTAAGGTACAATTAGGTCATTATGAGAAAGATTGGAAAATTGTCGTGAATTACCTAGTTATTGATTTCACGCACTTATGTTGGGATGATTGTATTAAGTATGTACACGAGATTGTAGGGTGGAGGTGATCCTTATCATGTTAGAAAAATACATAAATTGTACTAAGGGAGTAAGTCCTGAAATTCTCTATGTAGGCTATCTGTTATGTAGAAAGAAAATTTTCATTTTTGTTAACGATCTCGGAGTTGGAATAATAGACGTCTTACAGTGGAGGATTGATCGAAAGACGAATAGAAGAATTGACAAAATGTTATTGAGGGAGTTATATTGATCTTAGCCCTTGATAAGTAGAAGGTATGGAAGATGTTTGTACATTATGTTGGATGTTATAGGCGATGGTTCCAATATAGAATGTTAGTTATGCGTTCTTACATCTATGCTTTGTTTTACGTACGAAACAGATGATATGGTAGATAAGATGGTTAATATTGAATACGCAATAGATCTTCAAAGTTATTGTAAGTGATGATCTCACATCCAAGAGGAATACTATACAAACAATAGATGATTAGAAGAGTTGTATGAATGATTAGTAAAGGGTCATCCTCAGGGTAAAAGGTTGAAAGGTAGAGGAATTAACTTTATTTGGTTAAATAGACGTTCTACTGTGTGAAATTTTCTATGACTAGGAAATTGTTGTACTTATTATCTCTTTGGGGCATGGGATTGTATAGAATAAGTATAAATCTGTGACACGGGAACACGCTTGTACCCTTGCTTGTAGTTTTAGAAGGGATGATGGTTATAATAGAAGTATACATTTGTATGCTAAGTAGTCAATAGGATGCATATGATGAAACTGTAGGATTCTATTTTTATATATATATTCTATCTCGGCGATCCTTACTAAGAATGTTGGGATACTGGGAGTGGTTGACAGAAGGATTATACTTTTATGTGATTAAGATTTATGTTATGGATACCTTGATAATATGTATCATTTTGATGTATATGTTCTTATGATGTTGAGGGGATTACTAATGTGTGTTAATACAAGTACAACATACACCTTGGCATATGAGTCCATACAATAAAGTGATATGCAGTCTCCTTCATAAAGGTATGTGACTATCTTTATGAAACTATACAAGTATATATGAAGACGATTTATTGTTACTTACATGATGTTGGCATGTGCAAGAAAAGTCGTATAATTAAATGGGTGCTTGACACAGTTAAAGTTAAGGATTGAGGTGAACTGAATGTAATGTCCATAGGAAGAATGCATTTCAAGGAATTATGTAATTCTATTAATTAAGCCAGTGGTGTTCATTTTAGATGATGATCTTCTTATTTTTATGCATAGGGGAAAGATCTTCTTACAAATATTTTATCTTGTTACTAACAAGTGAATTTGGCTGATGGTCAAAATTTTGTGCAGCTTGGGGAAAGACAAGAGCATGAATATTATCCAAGGTAAAATAAGGGGGTGAGGATTTAGAACCCACATCACAACCGTTATTTATTCTTGTAATTTTGATAATTATTGTTGAATAAAGAACTGGAACTAAACTCGTCAGAGTAATCGTAAGGTCACGAAATGTAATATGATGAACTAATCGATAATTTGGAAAGGGATTTTCCTAGACTCAAGCGAGGAGGCTTGAGGGGAAATAAATTCCGGGACTCAAGCGAGAAGGCTTGAGGGGAATTATGTAAGAGTGCATTAAGGGCACTAAAACACTCCCTAGAAATCAGGGAGTTGATAGCCGCCATGATTCTCGAATGAATCAACAGGCTGTAAAGACCTAGGAAAACTATAACAAAATGCATATGCGGGAGGCAGGACGCTGCTTAGTATGCATGGGAGAAAGTATTGCTGTGTGATCACTGTGGTGTTAGGCAATAAATCTCCAAAAGTATTGCTGTGTGAGCACTGTGGTGTTAGGCAAGAAATATCCGAAAGTATTGCTGTGTGAGCACTGT
The DNA here is from genome assembly GCA_027924585.1 of Larix kaempferi. NCBI lineage: Eukaryota > Viridiplantae > Streptophyta > Pinopsida > Pinales > Pinaceae > Larix > Larix kaempferi. Next base: position 27,044,134 of record BSBM01000074.1, on the reverse strand, counting down.
GGTGTTAGGCAAGAAATCTCCGAAAGGATTGCTGCGTGAACACTGGGGTGTTAGGCGAGAATTTCCTGGATCAACTGATTGATGTGTTGATTAATTAAATAGTATACACTTCTTAGAGCACTAGATTTAAGTGTGTTTGTGATAATAAAAGCACACAAAAAAAAGACTAAAGATATTCCATGAATTGCAAATGATATGCTCCAATAAAATGGCTCATTGTTATATTTATGAGGTTGATTATGGAATTGATGATAAGTTTTCTTTTTAGGTTCCTTGAATTCCGGTTGTGTAGTGAAAAATGCAGATGTGATTGAGAGGGACTTGAAAAAGAGTCATGAAAGTGCAAAGGAGGACAAATAGAAATGACAAAATAAGCAAAGGTTGACTACAAAAGAGAGGACAAATGGATGAAAAGAATGAACACCGAGGACGGTGTTATTTTTAAGGGGAGGAGGATGTAATATCCCTCCTTTTATCTTTATCAGAATTTAAAAATAATTTAGGGCTTATAATCTCAAAGTAGAATGAGGATAATATATTTATCCAAGAATAAAAGAATAATATAATATGTGACTTATAATGCCATTCATTCTAACTGGAATGAGGATAGTATATTTATCATGGGCTGTCTTCTATAAATATATATATATAGAAGACGAATAATAATACTAGTGGAGTGGTCTAAATGAAGTCATTTATGGAATCTCATATTTTTAGTTGATCAAACAAAATAAGGAAACATACATTACAAATGCTTGGATGGTCATTGACACATACACATAAACCTTGTTTTGTCAATGGTTCACTCCGTATTTGCCAAGGAAGTGGTACCTGGGAGATGGAATTATTAAAGATTGATATAACATAGCGTCTTCAAAAGTGTTATGAGATAACTAGTACTTAAATAATTGAACAACTAAAATAGAAATTAAGTCCAGTTTATCTTGAGCTTCCCATGTCAAGGAACGTGGGCACTTGATGTAATTATTTAGTGGTTATAGCTAAGCGATAGTGCTCCTTAAAAGGAGGAATCAAACTCCAGTGAAGGGGACATTTTCCTTACCTACCAGGGTTCTCCTCGCATGTGTTCCTCGAACATTTCTTCCACTTGGAAAGGAAATCATGGTTTCTTCCACCACTTGGCACTCAAGTGGAGTTGGAGTTACCGATTTCCTCTTTTTATTTATTTTGGAAGATCGTAGGGAGGGGGAAGAACAATGGGGGCCGCAACTATGGGGATATGAAGTTACATCTCTACCCTTGATTGCTGGTAAATGGGGAGGCCGTTTCATAATCGAGGATGGAGATTTCATCCCTACGATAGCAGAGGAGATTTTCTTTCTTATACTGACTGCTTGGATTGTTAATAGCGGGTTGTCAAATAGATTAATTCTCTGCTGGTTTGGATAGCATGGAGAGGGACGGTTAGCAGCCGATCCCCAAAGTGGTATTTCGCAACTTGACATTGTATGGAATCCCAGCTCTGCGATCTGGACAACAAGGAAATCGATCCCTTATTTACCTCTATGATCTGGAGAAAAGAGACCCTGATATTAGATAAGAGAGAATGCTATTGAGGGAATCAAGTTGGTGATTAGGCATGAGCTATCAAAGGAGGATAAATACGTTTGGGAGGTTCACCGTTTGGTTCTTCTGACAGAACTGAGCATTTTGTTGGAGAAATACTTCTCACTTTTAGATCTACTCCTAGTGATTGGACAGAGGTATGATTTCTTTGTGGAGTTTTGATTTTTACTCTGCATCATATAGATGCGTCATTTCTCAGTCTTTCTTGTTATCTAGACCTCTGTATGCACAGAGTATCATCTCTGCCGGGTCTGGTTGCATTCGAGTATTGCATGTGTTATTGTTTACTTCTACTATTGATAATATTCTTGTGTGATCACCACCTTCCCGATCTGGAATAATTGCTTTGAGGAAAATTCCAGATGCATTATGTTTGATCGCTGGTTACCTTCCCGATTTGGATCGATCGCAACAAAGCAAAACGTAGGTGTGGATATGTAATTTTTATTAGATGGGAAAGTGTAGATGCTGGTCTCCTGTTAGAAATGTCTATAAGCGGAAAATTCCTGCTTTAAATTCTTTGTTATTTCTAAGTCTTTCGCTTAGGTAAATTCCTGTTGAGTATTCACCTGAGATTTCTTATTCAAAATTGTGTTACTCCTATAGATCAGGTTGTATCTTCTGTTTCAGATCGGTGGGATGTCCTTCGCGAAATTATACCTCATTACTCAAATGTTTAGTGAATGTTGTCTGGATTTCGATCTACCTCTCGATATGGAAGACGATCCTTCTATTTTTCCTCTTCTTAACCTTATTTCCCATCTTAAATACCTAGACGGAATGTAGATGATGGAATCAGTGATTACATCATGATGTATATAACCGGTTACATCTACGGCTTGTCTTGTTGCCTAAACATGCTGATCATTACTCTTTTTCGGTTTACGAATTTCTATAATAATTTGCATAGGGAGTTAATTGGAATACTTATGTGAAGGCCAGGGAAACCCAATTGTTATGTTTGAAATCATATCCCAGCTATGTGCTAGTTTTGTATGTAGATCTACGTGGGTTGTATAGTTAGATCTCTGCTAATTCATTTTCTCAGTGGAAACGTATTTGGGGGAATGTCTGGGCGAATGTAGAGAAGGGACGGCGAGCAAGCCGGATCCTATATAACTTTTGCCAAACTTCTTATGATTGGTTTATCGCAGAACTCTATGTTCATATCTATTTTCTTATAGAGTCATCTACAGCTATAAATGTGGACCGGGTTTGCAGATTGACGCCAAGAACAGAGTTCAAAGCTCTTGAGGCATAATATAATAAAATTGATAGCTTCTGTATGTTGTTCTTTTGATCGAAAAGCGTATCCCTGTAATTGATGGATTGAATAGTGTATTTGGAGTTATGTTCATGCTGATTTGAAATTATAATTAGATCTCTGCTAATTCATTTTCTCGGTTGAAACGTATTTGGGGAATCTCTAAAATTCTTATAGTTGGATCGAATCGTTTACTTGGATTTATGTTTATTTAAATGTTGGATTTGAATTTACCCTTTTGTACTCTGTTTTGCTTTAAAGCTTCGAATCAGATCTAAAATCGTGAGGGTATATTTTTATACTCTATTTTGTTTTAAGTTTCGAGCCAGATCTAAATCGGGAGGGCATATTTTGGCACTCTGTTTTGTTTTTAGGTTGCATGGTTTTAATTTTATCTTATAATCTCTCGATACCAGTATCTATATATTTTTAGTAATGCAGAGACAGTTGTCTGTAATTTATGTCAATGGGATGAATATAGGCCGCTACATAAATTTATATATAGATTTATACAGAGATAGTTCTCCTTAACCCATGTTGTTGTGAAAGCTAGCGGTTATACATATTATATAGATTGAGTCCTCTGTAACTTATGTTGTCTTCGTATCAAGATATTCGTAGATGTGGTTTCCAGCCCAGAGAATGAGGACGTTCTCCTTAAAGAGCTTCAACCTTATGTCTCGATTTGGATCAACTTCGATGTTTAGATTACTATAGATTATGAAGATCATTGAGGAAGATTGTAGTCATCTATGTGGTGTAACCCTGAATTTCAAGAAAGAATTATGAATGTCTGGAAAATCGCTCTCTAAGAGAGAGGTGATGAGGAAATAGATTGTAAATGATGCAATAATTTATGTTGCACGGGGTGACTTGTTGTTATGAGCAATAATACAAGAGGTGACTAATCTGTGGTGGACGTAGCCCACATAGTGGGTGAACCACGTATCATATCTACGTTTATGTTTTGTTTCCCGTATATGTTATCGTATCTTATCTGTGTTTATGTTCATATTATGTTGTGTGTTTATGTTAACGAGGTTTATGTCTTGTTTTGTGTTTATGTTAAATGCTCATGTGGGTGATTGTGATTGCTGTGATTATGTTAAGTGTATAGCAAGCTTGTGTGGATGAATGATAATTCATTGTTAATTTCATATTGTCCAAATGACGACCATGTAAGATGTAACTATGGTATGGGTTAAGGCAATTTTAGTCTTCACAAATGGGCAATGATCTAATGAAGAGGTTGGAATATTTGATAAGAATCGGGGTCATTCAGGTATGATTATGGTTCTTAATTAACTTGTTAATTTGAGTATGTTGCATGAGTTATGTGGGACCAAGCATAAAGCACTTTTCTTTCACCCTTGTAGTAGTAGTTTGTTTGGAGTAAATTTCTGAAGATAAATACGAAGTATAAATATTGGAGATAATTTGTTTTACTAACGTGTGAAGTTGGTTATTGAGAGGAGGAGCAAGTACTTTATTTCTCAAAATAGCATCTATCTCTTTGGGGATGTTACACCTAGTACATTCAAACAAGTGCGAATAAGTCGTCTGGCCGTCGAACACTTGAAGAATCCATCGGATAGGAGACATTGATGTATTCCCATCTATCCAATAGCAAGGGAAACTGCCACTAATGACTGCAATCCCCAAGGTACTAACCGAAACTCTAAACTTCATTCCCAGAGCACAATGAGCTGAATTCGATGGGAAGAAGTCCGTTGGAAGGGAGGCCTTAATGCATCCTCCATCATCCAACACGAGGGACACTCACAGGTATGAGCTGATTTGGAGTAGGACTAAACACATGATGAAACATACTGACACCAAGGAATGGCCAACACATGAGGTCAAGGAAACTGTAGAATGGCCGACACAGGTTATATCCTTGAACAGTAAGCACGACACAAGAGTGACTTAGGCAGCTTTGAACACAAAGATACCACGATACATATCTGCAATGTAGGAGACATTAACAGATTCTCCAAATGATTGGAAGACTAACCAAATGGAGGAGTAGGAACTCTGAGATCAAGTTTACCCTAAGGCCAACACTAGAACCCAACTTGTTTGATAGACTCAAAACAGGTGCTTTGTTCAAGGAGATAGTTGACTTGCTGCCATCATATCGAAAGATATTTTAACATTCTTCCCTTCCCTTTCCTTTTTCATTTTTTAAACGAGCTTGATAAAGAACTAAAGCATGCTCGACGGTATTTTCATATTTAAGGAGTCTGAAAAACCGAGAAGAAAACACCATACACCTATCCGTGGATTTTATATCGAGCCCGGATTGGTCTGTGCTCAGCGGTGTTTTCTTGCTTATAGAGTTGAAAAACTTAAACAGTCCTCTATACACCTATCCGTGGATTTTATATCAAGCCCGGATTGGTATGTGCTCGCTTGGTGTTTTCACATTTTGAGAGTTTGAAAACCCTAAAGACAACTCCAAAAGTCCTTTTTCGTAAAGTTAGTCTCCTTCCCCGAAAAAGTGTAAAATAATGGAAGAAGAACTCTTCTAGCGCATACCAAAGTATACCTAGAGTATACCTTTTCCGAAAATTATCCACCAAGGCCCGGAAAAGGGGTAATTCTATACCTAAGTGGATGTCGATTCACTTATTTTAACGAGCTTGAAAAGACAACTATGCTCGGCAAACTTTTCCTATTTAAGGAGTCTGAAAAGGGCTTAAAAGAACTCCATAGGGATATTTTCCGTAAAGGTTTAACGAGTCTGGAAAAGTAAACTCATGACCTCCTTACTATTTTTAATGAGCTCAAAGGAGATAGAAAATTGCTCATAACTTCCTTACTGTTTTTAACGAGCTCGAAGTGAAGATGAAAGAAATGCTCGTAGCCTCCTTACTATTTTTAATGAGCTCGAAGTGAAGGCAGAAGAATGCTCGTAACCTACTTACTGTTTTTAACGAGCTCGAAGTAAAAGAAGAATGCTCGAAACCTACTTACTGTTTTTAACGAGCTCGAAGTAAAAGAAGAATGCTCGAAACCTACTTACTATTTTTAACGAGCTCGAAGTGAAGGCAGAAGAATGCTCACAATGGGAGGAGACGAGTGTCAGGGACATGCGAAACTAGCTCCAACCGCATGGAACAAAGCTATGCCTAATGCAAGGAACATGAGCAAGATAAGGACACTCAGGGTGTGTCTCCTCCAGGTAAAAGGTGTCAAATTGTGAGGGAAAAATGATACAGGGCTTAGCGGAAATGAAATCATAGATGGAGGCTTATACAACAAGCTAAAAGCGTGGAAGCTGGCATCGAGCTCATTAGCACAAGCGGGATCATAACAGATGCATATGCAATTTCAACATAAAGATGGGAGCCTTATCAGGGATGGCCAGAAATATATGAGGAAGAAAGATATGAGGCTTCTTCTCAAAGTCATGGTAAATCTCAAAAGGCTCCCGATCCTATGAGAAAAACTCAGCATGGGCACCAGAATGGCATAAGGGTGCTGACTAGGGTGACCCATGTTAGGTAGGCTCTGTTGTCGGACTGGTGCACGATTCATAAAGAGACGGCTAACACACCAATATCCAACAGGTTCGACCCTATGGCGAATTTGGATGGAAAAAGGTTCAAATGAAACATAACAGCGGGGAAGCCTAAACCTATATGCAAGGTTCCGAATATACCTGACATGGTCGCACAAGGTGTCGAAAAGGAACAGTAAGCAAGTATACATCCAGCTAAGCGTCCTGTCTCCAAGAAACATTAGTACCAGGATCATATCTAAAACATATGTAAAGAAAGACCCAATACAAGTCACTATGGTAAAAATACTTTCAACTTCACTATAATCAACAACAGGCATAAATAAGGCAGAGTTTTCAAATGAAGACTCTATGGTACCCAAGCCCAAGGACTTACAATCAACAAGATCGACTTCAGGATGAAGATCAAATTTGAAGGACATGATGGAATCTGCAAGAACAAATTCATCATCACGGGAGTTGAAAATTCTAGAAGCAGAATCAAACTCAGCAGGAACACCGATTTGCGGATCCATAGGAGAGTCCAAAGACTCAACAATAGGAAGATCAGACTTTAAGGTCAAATCGGGGCTGGACATAACTGTGACTGGATCAACATCCAAATGAATGGCATACTGTACTATGGACTCTAGGCAAACTTCATCGGAAGGAAGCATATCATCCCAGATAGAATACATATCTAAACATTAAGATGGAGGTGTCACTTGGTCAAAAGCTGGGACTAAGTCCCGAGAAGGTAAGCATGAACTCAAAGACTTCTTATCAGTAGCATTTGAACTCAAGGAACAATATGCCACAACATTCCCAAGTGACATAGTAGTGCCTAATGACGAGGGATCCGACTGGTCTACAGTTGGGTAATAAGGAGGATCAACGACTGCAAGTTGGTCGATGGTGACAATGTTTTCGTTATGAGGGAAATGCATCACACGAAAAAACGTAGACACCACAGCATGCATAGCATAAACGTAATCATGCCCAAGGATCATATCAAAGTCCATAGGGTCCTTTAAAACCATAAAATCAACTAAGACTGTTTTTCCACCCAAAGTAACAGGTGCCTGACGGAGGAATCCAAACGGTTCACTAGGTCTTTTATCGAAGGTCAACGGCCAATTAACAGCTGGAATAACATTAGGGAAACCCAAATCTCTCCAAGCATAAGCAGATAAGATACTAACAGAAGCACCTTCATCAACAATGCATCGATCAACCGTATGGTTCCCGATATCAACCTTTATCTGGAAAGGTGTCGAAGAAGGAAGACGAGGCTCGGCTAGACTATTCCAATCAAAGGAAACGGTCCTAGGGCTTGGTAGGGGTTCACATGGCATAGATGATGTGCCCCCTTTTTCAGGAACATCCAAACTGGTAATGCAGAAGACTTCAGCAGTAGATGCATCAATCTCCGAAGGACTGATGGGATCGGTCGAAGATTGCATCGATTCGATCACTTCACTCTCCAAAGGAAGAGTGGGGTTGACCAAAGATTGCATTGGTTCAACCACTTTATCAACCAAAGGTTGATCTGACTGCAGGGAATCTATAGACAACTCAGGAATAGAGGTTCCTTCAGACATGGACCACACTCTTCGTGCCTCTGGAATGGCAAGGCATCGGTGAGTAAGGTGATCTCCCTTACAAAGTTTACAAGGGAACTTTGGTTTCCATCCTATAGGTTTAGACTCCTTTACAATGTCAGTACTCTCAGCATGACTAGCATTGGCTGACAGCTTGCCCCCAGCATGACTCACAGAGACTGGTTGCTCAGAAGCATCAGACTTTTGAACTAAGGACCACACTTTTTCCACTTCTGGAAGTACAGGGAACAAGTAAGTAAGGTGATCTCCCTCGCAAAACTTACAAGGGAACTTAAGCTTCTGTTTGTTTGGTTTGTCGACAATGTCAACTCCCTCAGCATGAATTGCAGTGGTTGATCTGGTGTCTCCAGTATGACTCACAGGAACTGGTGACTTGTCATTAATATGATTAGCAGTGATCAATGGTGTGTCCTCAACATGACTGACAGTGGTTGAAGACAAACTTTCAGTATGATTTTCAGTGACTAAAATTTTTCTCCCAGCATGACCTCCAGAGGCTGGTTAGGTGCCCCCTGCATGATTTGCAGAGGCAGGGTGCTTGCCCCCTTGTTTTGGCATCTTTTTCCTATTCTTCCCCCGTCTATTCCTTTTAGACTGCTAGTTACTAGTATTTCTACTTTCGCCACATGAAGTAGAAGGAGGAGGAGAAGATGTTACTGGAAAAGAAGGCCCAGGGTTCTGATGCTCTTGATTTGAGGTGCTCACAAAAGAAGCGTCAGGAGCATGCAAGGCATTCAGAGTGGAAAACAACCAAACCGGCATCCCTATAGTGAATCCAGGAAGATTCAAAGTAGCCATTAAGGGAGCACCAATGTTTCCAATGAATGGAACAACACAAGGATCCCCCGGAACAGGGGTACCCTGATTGGCACTCGCCGGAATGCTAGACATAGTTTCCTACTCAAATGAACAAGAAGTTCTCTAAGGCAAACTAAAACAAGTAGCACAAAGAGCACACCACTAAAAAAGGTCCTAGGTAAATCAAACCAGGCAAACAGATGCCTTTCGGAGAAGAGTCTAGGATGATGAGGGCCCAGAACAGATCAACGAAGGAAGAAAGACAGTTACCCGGGGTCCAAAATACAATGACTAAGGGTGCAAGTGCTGGAATCACCCAACCGCCCTCCCAAAGACCTGCAAGGGATTTCCTCCCATGTCTGTCTTAGGTACAACAGATATACCCTCTGCTGTCACCTGTGTATGAACCTAGAGTCAGATACTAAGGATACCACAACACCGAAAACTCCTGGGGGAACAGTCACCGATCGAATCAAAAAGCGTGGGCATGGTAGCTAAGCCCAAAACTCGAAAGAGTCCCCAATACGCAATCCGATCCAGGCGTATGCTCGAACAGAAAGTAGGAGTATTCCCAACAATCTGATCTTGCAATGACCTACCGCATAGATCCCAGGAAAGTTTTGATTGAAATGGGTTTACCTGTGATAGTCTTACTACGATTTTTGCGTAATGTGTGATCTTGGGTGGTTTAAGGTGTTTTAAACCCAAGATCCTAACCAAGACTAGTTGGTGTAGTGTAACCTAGAAAAGAAAATGTTGCTAGTACATTTTATTAGAGTTCATTTTAGAGGTTACTTTCTTACTCAAAAAGGTACTGGGTGTGTGAGAGTGGTTATGATAGAGATAGAGTACTGAAAATGAAATATTTACCACCAAACAAATCTTTTTCTTTTCAATGCAAGTCTTAAAATTCTGATCTAGAATGCATGTGGAAATGCAATTTTTTAATCTTTCGAATGCAAAAAAGGTAAAAATAAAGTCTAAATGTACAAAAATAAACTGAAAACCTAAGAATGCAGCTACTCAAGCAACTAGGTATGCAAAAGAAAACTTGTTCTTTTTGATGCAAATCACTCTAAAATCTTTTAAGCCACTTGCAAGGTACTCTATTCAGAAGATAAATCAAAATTCTTTATGCTTTTCAAAGGTAAGAAACAAAACTTAAACTAACCTACTATCAAAGCAAAGCAAAGAAACTTTCAGGTTCTCTTTATGAAACAGTAAAAGCTACCAAATATGACTTTCAAATTCTTATTGATGTAAGCATGCCAAACATTGGGAAAAGAGTACAAAAACTGCTTTTAGACCCAAACGAAGCAAATGACCTACTAAGAAGTATGATTTGGTAAATTCAGGTATGCACATAAACAATGCAAACAAGGTCTTGAACAATAGCCAAAACACTTGAGCTTTCACTACAAAAGAAAACTAAAAAGCATAAGGGAGGATAAAAAACCAATCTAAAAGAGAAATTTCACTCAAATAGATACAAACAGGGTCAAGAAGACTCAATAGGTTTCAAATCCAATGGAAATGGTGTAAGCAGGTTCAGTCAGACACAAATTAGGGTACAAAACACCAAACGGGTCCACAACCCCCCAACTTTGGTCAACAAGCCCCAGAACTTTCCAAACAAGCCCAAATTGATCAAAAGAGGTTCAAATGATGAATGTAAGATCAGTACAAGGATGGGAGTACACTTACAGTGGTTTAAATCAGACCTAGGGTCATCAGGGACCGCAAAAAATGCATCCACAGCCCCCAGATTTGGGTCCACAACCCAAAAACTCAAAAAAATCAAACTCATATTTTGAGCGCTACTGTGTATGAAGGAAACTAGTGCTCATAGCAGTATGGACGCTACTGTGCAGAGTAAAAGTAGCGTATGGATGCTACTGTGTGGTACAAACAATAGCGTACAAGTGGAAAAAGTTGGAAAAATGGGGTTAAAACCACCACACCTGGGTCCACAAGGGTTTGCAAGGGCTGGGAAGGGTCTGTAAGAGCCAAGGAGGGTCAAACAGAGCCTACTAACTGATCCTAATCAATAAAATGAACAAATACCATCAAACAAGACTGAAGAAATGACCTTGGATACCCCTAAGCAGTTAGGCTTTCCCCAGCGGAGTCGCCATTCTGTTGTGGGGAAAATGCACCTATAGTTCAAGAGGGAAACTACCAACTTACGGTGATAAAGATAGACTTACAAGCATTCTGCAAGTACAACAAATAAATGAAGAGATTAGGGTTTAGAGATGTAGGCACCTCATTCAGAAGGTTGATCCTAGCTTTGCCTCCCTCTCTCTTCAATGCTTATCCAGTGTCGTAATGCCCATACCTGCAAAACAACTTGATACCTTTCTCAAACACATTTGACTACACATATAAGACTAATATCCATAATATAAAGAGACATCAAACTATAATCAAACAGTAATCAAATATAAGACACATTAATAGGTCATATTTGGAAAGAGAAGAATGTCTGATCTTTATTAATGAATGAAAGCAAGTACATAAATTTATACCTTCCTTCAAGCTTGGCACTTCACGAAACCTAGATTCAAGGTCTCCTGCTTCTGTTCTCCAAGGATCCCAGCCTCTAAGCAACTGTGCTAAGGTTTACCAAAATTGAAGCACAAGAGAGGGGGATGAGGGTATCCATTCCTCCAGCATAACTTTGTAGTTGGGCTTGGTCCCCTCACATGGCCCTTCTACCCTCCTTATATAGTCAATGAGGAAGAGGAAAATAAGTTATAACCACTCAAGAGGTTTCCCAACCAACTTAACTTACTCGAATTTCAAGATTTTGACCAAAATAGGGGTGTACGCTACTCTATAGTAGACAAAGTCGCGTACACATGGCAATGGGCGCTACTTTAAATGAGACAAAGTTGCGTACACACGCTACTATTTCAACAGTGGAGTCGCACTCATATTGAAAAATGGCCAAAAATAGGCTTTTCTGCTCATTTTCAGGAGATGGTTTGGTCTGGAAAAATATTCCTAAGGGTCATATACATCAAATGGGTCAAGAATGAGGTAATTTCAACCATTTTTAGTGTCCCAAATGAATCCTCCATCCACAAATGTCCTGTTGTGTGACTGAACTTGTTCTCAAGAAGTGTCGTCATGCGACCAAGGGAAGCAAGTGTCGTCACGGACGGAGAGGTGTCATTTCAAGCTATAATAGAGCTTCCTGAGAACACCAATTTATACCATGGATTTCACCACTCCCTAGTCAGAGACATAATGTTTCATCTAGTAGTCTTGGATTGTTTACTCACAATGATCTATTCCAAGACCCTAAACCTATGCTAGTTGGTGTACCCTATAAATAAAATCGTCCTAATCAGTTTTAAGATTAAGCGTTAATTTTAATGGCTATGGTTACTCAAAAGATATGATCATGAAACTAATGATGTATATGACTCAATAGTATGCAAAATCGTCAAACTCTAGACTCATCTATCCAATAAAAACAATGCCACTAAAATGAAAATCAATCCAACAGTTTCGAAATAAAAATGCAACTCTTTTATATTTTCAATGCACAAGCAGATCCTAAATGAAAGCACAAGCACTCATATGCAAAATGAAGTACATAAAATTAATTTTATTTTTTTTGTATTTTCACTTATAAGCAAAAGGAAAATGCAAAAGTGTGTTTTTGTATTTTTCAATATAATGAAATGAAAAATGCAAGCAAAAATCCCACTATTTAGTTACAGAAATGCAGAGGAGATCACTCAGACAACCTAGCAAATCCCAACCAGTAAGACTTAGCTGATGTAATGAGCTAGAAAATTAAAAATGGGTAAAAACCAACAAGGCTCAAAACCAAGAAAAAGAGGAGTTCTGGTCATGAAAAAGGCATGGAACAGTCAGTAACAAGGCCAAAGAAGACTTAGGAACACTCAAAACCAACCCAGCAACAAACAAAGGCCATAAACCAAACACCCCCAGAGTTGTACGCTATTGTCGAAGGAATAACTGCAAGTACCTGCGGGCTATAGTGCAGATAGAAGTGGATAGATGTGGGCAGAACTAGGATCACCCACGTACTGGGAAAACCAAATGAGCAGAAAAAGAGTCCAATGGCTCAAAAAAAGGTTGTTTTCAATAGTGTATCGTAACGGCCAATCAATGACATAGAGACTCGACACACAACAATTCTAAATAAGGAATAATGCCTAAAAATTCCCAAAAATGGATGTTCTCCCTAGTTGAGTTGCCATTTATGTTACGGAGAAAAATTCCTATGGCTTGGGGTAGACAGCTGACTACCAAAAATTAACTTAATTCTCAATGCTATGATATATAAATGACAATGCTAAGGTAATGGAGAATATAACCAACCTCGATCCGGACGTTCGATGTAGATCCCTGTTGAAGCATTCAATTCATGCACTTGAACCTGCAATTAGTCTTGACGGCCAATATACAACAAGCACATATAATATATGAAAGACATTAACATCATCAATAGCGATGGTCCATGATATTATAAGTAGATGCAATCCAATGTAATATAAACAACATTCACAACATTGATGGACGAGAATATGAGTATTTCTATTAATAAATAACAAGAAGTACATTGTGATATGACCTCTTGTCAGCAACCAATCTGAACCAAGAACTGGGTCTCTCCATGTCACCTACCCAAATTTTGAGACTATTTATTTTAATTGCAGAAAATTATGTTAAATTATAATTACAAAGTTTTGTAATTATGACCAAATATGGTCAAGGATGATTGTAATAAACATATTTTTTATTTAATAAATTAAAATAGGAGACAAACACCCAAGGGAACTGTTAAATGAGTGTTCACTGACCCACTAGGAGGAATGGAAGTTGTTAGAAGGCATGGGACAGATGTCATCATTTGCACTCCACCACTATCTGTTGGTTATGGGACAACAACCCCTAAAATTGTGGCATTATCCCCCTGGTGGGTGGAGTAGAGCTGTTATCTCATTAATGACTAGGTTAACCACTAAAAAGGCCTAGGAAGCCTAGACAAGGCAATTTGAATTGAGCAGGGAGCTCTACATTATTTTCTGCAGAAATAATTCCTCAAGTGTATTAGGTGATCACTGAGAGATTCGAATAGGGAGGCTAAGTGAAAGTGCATTGTGAGGCTGCTAGAAATATTCTGAGAAGGGAACTAGAGGTGCTGGTGCAGGTCTCTTTGAGTGCTAAGTCTATAGGACTGAAAAGATCCAAATTGTTGCTGCAAGTTGATGACCTAAAGCTTCTACAGATTATTCTTCCTAGTGGTTCAGTGAACAAGCTCGGGGGTCCTAAGGCAAGTAATTTGGTTGTCTTCAGGAATAGGATGGGTGGAATAGGCTCCTTGGGTTGTTTGTTTCTCCTACATTCCCTAGGTTCTACTGTTTTGTCCTGTTTATTTTCAATTATATGCTTCTCTGCATTTGTAGATTTAGTATTTACAGTTAATAGTATACAGAAGTAATTATTTCATTTTCTGAACTAAGCATGACTTTGTATAATGTTGGTTAAGTAAGTGAGATGATTGATTAAATACCTTCTCTGTATTTTTCCCCATGCTGTCTTCTGCATAGTACTCTAGTATAGAGAAGGAAAATTTAAGATAGATGACTTGAAAGGCTGATTGCCAATGAATGAAGAGACTAATGATGTTGACTTTCACTAAATTTTCTTATCAAACATGTTCTATGATATGGAGTATATGTCTAGATTTAGGATCGAAATAATATTTCTTAGTATAGGCATTCTAATTTGATATTTTTCACATACTGTCAGAAATGAATAGTACTTTTCTGTATAAAAACCTAAGGTTTATACTTAGGTTATTTATTTCTTTCCAGATTTCACATACACTGCATTATACTATCATTTCATTCAAAGTCAATAAAGGTATCATAAGTTCATTGTGTTTGCTTCATCGATATTCATGATTTAAACTTAGCATTTTTCCATTATTTAAAATAATATACTATGTTCCAAAATCTGCAGAAAGGACTATGTTAGGTTTTATTTAGAAAATATTCCATATAGTTTTATAAACAAAACAATTATCATTCTACAACAGAAGATGCAAGAATGAACTTTCAATTGTTTAAAGTTGCAAACTTCTCCAGGTTCTTTTTTTTTGTTAAACCCTAAGACCATTTTGTAGACAGTCTACAATCTACACTCAAAATCATAAAACCTATTTTATTATATCAATTTCCTTTCCAAAATCAAATGCAATTTTATTGTTCGACTATCACTTTTACGATAGATATTTACTCAAAACTATTCCAGACAAGAGTATTATTATCAACCATAATGTTCATTTAAGTGGTGATTCAATATCAAAAACCAAGTTCTTATCACCATTCTAAACCTTAATCTAAACAACGAGAACATGGGGTTTCACTTTTGAGAAATAGTAAACCTACGACTCTCGGCCTTTATCAAAAAGACAGTATGGTTGTTAGCTAAAAAAAAGTCTACCATCAAAACCTACAAAGTAGGGTTTTTTAATTGCAAGAGTAAGATATAAAACTTTGGCACGTAGCCATTCTTAAACATACAGTTTTCATCACAATGAACATCGATTTATATAATCAAAGAAACCGCACAGAAACCGTTTTAAGTTATGATCAGTGCAAAACTCAATCTCTTATTACCATTTAAACAATGGAATAAATAGTGTAACTCAGGACCCTTCTTATCTTCGCAGAAACAATTTAGGTCATGACTCTAGACTTTCACCAAAACACTATATTAATTACTCAAACATTGACAAAATGAAACTTATACATTGCACAGAAACTGTTTGAAGTTTTCTTAAGACTGTTCTTCCATTAAAATCGACCGAGGGATTTGCCTCTTTGACATTACATCATAAACAAGTCTACAACGAAACGCTGCAATGGCAGGGAAGCACAATGAGCCGAGGACTCCATCCTCTTTACACATGACATGAGGCTCTCGTTTAACATCTCAACAGTTAAAAATTCCTCTACCAAGAACTTTCAACATACCTCGTCAAACATCAAGTTTCGGCCAACATGCCAGGAGAACCTACAAGGAAATGAACCACCGAGGCTTACCATATGGTATAGCAGCATCTTTCCCTGTAAGCTTCATTCAAGGTATACCTGTGGGCGTTTGAAGTTACCTATCAAGCAATATAGGAGGTAGTTAAAACATTGCATCACATTATTAACCGAAGTAGTAGTAAGACTTAACTTATTTTTTAAAAGAAGATATTACCTTGTAAGAATTTTCAAAGGATCAAAGTTTGAACCATTGAAATCTTCCGGTGCCACACAACAACCAAGCATTACAGTATTATTTCCTCACCTCTCAACATTTGGCCCTCAAACCTTCTTAAAAACCTGAGAAACCATCAAGTTACAGTCATAGGTCACACCATCGAACTCGAGGAATGAGTCCTCAGTCGAGCAAACTCCAAACCCTAGACTCTTGCAAATGGTCAACCTCTTCACCGAGTCGGTATCACCAAATGAATGCACAAAAACAACCTCAACGAAGACGTAGTAGTGGGATTAAGGTTGAAGTCCCAAAACCAATACACAACAAGATCGACGGGGAAGATCTAGCCAACATAGCACCACACTTTACGAAGCATCACTGTATTAAACTCCATTAATGACCTTACCATCGTAAAGACCAGCTCAGAGGCAATTCATTATGTTAACTATGCACAACTCGGATTACTAGCAGTATTTCCACGTGAAGAAGGTTACGTTGACAGCCAGCAATACATTCCACCATGGGAGTTAGCTAGGGTCATTAATGCTTGGATTGGACAAATTTAACCTGCCAACACACAACTGCCACGAATTAATACCTGTCACTATCCATTATCCATGCATTGATCTGGTTTGTAAAGTGTAATATCATATGATATCAATGTTATAGTCGCTAATACAAAGGGTGGTAGTTAGGGTTACTTTGCATAATCTATTTCATTTCCAATGTGTTGGTCTTTCAATTGCACGGTCTATATATATGTTATATAATTCTTAATGACTAAGGTCGCATTTCACATAAAGGTTTGATACTTAGTACATAGTTTAGAATGCATCATTTTTGTACATATTAATGTTTGTTTATATTACCATATCTTCTCACAAAGTTGCACATTATATTGCAGTGCACAAATATTATATTAGAAGGGTTCAACCCTAATATAGTTAGAAGGGTTCAATCCTATAGTGTCACAATTTCACAACAGAAATATGGTGATAATACCATAATAGACAATGTTATATTAGTATAATTCTATATGCATTTATAAAAGGAGAATTATAGGAGCTACTTCAGTTAATTTGATAATTTTGAGTTAATCCACGTATTGAAATAATAATTGGTTCATGCTTCTATAGTGTAGAACAATACATAAATTGAAACGTTCATGTAATTAATTATCACTCTTTGCCAAATGAATAAATAATGACAGGATCATAATAACACGTATACATTGTAATCTAGCACTTAATTCATAAGTATAAGTATCTTTTATTGACGTTTCCCTAAATAGCCTAATGTAATTAACTAGTTATGACTTCTGCGACTTATACGCATGGCCAAAGTAACACTTAAAGATTTAGGATAGAGATCCATACCCTTATTAGTTCTCATGCTTGAAAGTACTTAGAGTTACTTTAAGCATTGACGGCTAGCTGAAAAACATAATTAGAATTACTTGTAAAACTTGATTCGACGTAATACTCTTACCTATGTATCTGCGCAAGGAAACAGGTTCAAATGATTTAGCTGATAATAGCTAAGTAAACCTCAAGGTACCCCGTAGGAACCCTTCATCATCATTCAAAAGCAAACTGTCAGTATTTATATCAAGAAGATTGTATCGTAAGAGAAATTTAAATACAGCTTATAGCTTTCAATTAAACACAAGCATAACTAATGATGTATTTTGTGTTATGAAGTATAAATTGTCATTATCGTAATTTGTCATTAATTAAAAGATTAGCAATTATTTTATTTTCCGCATTAGCAATTTCAGTATTTATTGCTACTTTAAAATTTTTAAATTTTTGTAAATTTTCTTGATGTTACACTCCACTTGTGCCTTCACCACTTCAATCCTCCATGGAATGGGAAACTCAAACTATGATAGGAGTTTGGAAGGTGAACATAAAGGGTTCACAACAACAAGGATCAATGAGTGTAGACTCAAGATGCGGCAAAAACCCACTAGAGTTATCTTGCTCTCTCTTTCTCCCCCCTTCCATATGCCATATGTGCTCAATATATAGTCCTTCCAAAGGTAAGTGAAAGGACACATCGAGGTGTTTCAGGGAAAATGGAGGGCCAAAGGTCGCCCTAAGATCGCTTTTTGGGAGTAAAAAGTAATTTTCTAGTGACTTTTACCATTTTACATGTCACCCACGGGCTATAGTGGTGCAGCTCGTGGGTATGCTGGCTAAAGTGGAACAGCTAGCATATAGGAAGAAAAATAGCGAAATAGTGTGTCTAAAGGACATAAAGTGCCTTTGAGTTAGTGAAATGGATCTTGAAGGCCAAAGAGTGTTGATGCTCACAGGGTGGAAAATTACGTTGTAACAACCTAATCTTGTAACACCGACATCTTTCGAAAATGAGACGCAGGTGACTGGGGTGATCAATTTTTTTACGAGAGTGACCGACAAGATCCTCTAGATAAGCCTCCACTATGCGCTTAAGGTCATGAAACGCATAGGTCATGGCACGTTGAAAAGTAGCTCCGGTGTTTTGAAGGTCGAAGGGCATCTTACGGTATGCAAAGGTACCCCAAGGACATAAATGCATTCTTATGTTGATCCACGGGTTTAATCTGGATCTAATTATAACCTGAAAAACCGTCCATGAAAGAAAACACTTAGCTTCCCACACAAGCATCCAAGATATGATCTATGAATGGAGTGGGAAAGTTATCCTTAGGACATGCTCGGTTCAGATCTCTGAAATCGATACATAGATGGATGGTTCCCTGCTTCTTATCCATAGGAACATGATTGGATACCCATTCGGTAAGGGGAACCGGGTAGATGAAACCAGCCTTGAGCAGCTTCTCTACCTTTGCCTTTATTGCGGCTTCCTTCCTAGGATTCACAGCACGAAGATGTTGTCGAACGGGCTTAACATTTCGATAAGTCTTAATTTCATGTTCGACAATACTAGGGTCTATTCTTGGAATATCCTCATAAGAACAGGAGAAAACATACCGAAATTCTTTGAAAAGCTTAGTGTAAATGTAGATCTCCTTGGGGGAACAATCGGCACTAATGTAGACGATCACTACAAGATTTGAACCCAAAATTCGACGAGCAAATCGGATGACATCCGACGAAAAGGTCTGTGTCGTCCGATTTCACCTTCAAAATTATGAAATTTGATGATTTTTTTTTTAAATGGAGTGAAGGGTCCATCGGATATCCGACGGCCCAATGGATCAGGCACTTAGTCTACAGAGTTCTTTGCTACCTCACTAGGAGGATAGCATCCCCGGTTCGAGCCAGTTGTTAGCACCTATATATTTTTTTCTCTTTTACAACATAAATACCTATACATGAAAGATGGAAGGTCAGACAACTACCTAAGAAAAAGGCTTGAAGTGATCTCCATCGACAAGGGCCAGGTGCTAAGGAAAGAGACAGAATGGTCTAGAAGGGGTCCAATGTAATAAAGGGCTAATGTCAAGGGCTAAGTATTAATAGGTGAAAATAATGACTTAAGATAAATGAAGAAATACCCTAAAACCTATAGTCCTTGGGCAAATTTATGAAATATTAAATGTCACACAAATCGGCACCATTGATCAAGGGCAGGAGGAAGATCTACGGTTTTAAAAATACCGTTGCATGGCCAAGTCGTGAGGAAGAAAGGGAATATGAGTATGCGATGGGCCGGAGCTCTACCTGATGCATACCAAGTATCTACCTAATACATATCATCATACATGATCCACCTGATCATGCATGATACATATCAACATACATGATCTACCTGATCATACAATGTATCCACCTGATACATATACAAATACATGGTCCAAGCATCCAACATGATGCATATACAAAATACCTACAAATGATCCAATCGATCATATCCAGCATCCAACATGATGCGTACATACATATACATATAAATGATCCAACTGATCATATCCAACATCCAACATGATGCATACATACATATACATATAAATGATCCAACTGATCATATCCAGCATCATCCCGATGCATATACAGAGCAGTAATTGGAGCATCATCCTAATGCTCATCATCCAACACTTACATCCACAGCCATGTGAAGGATCCTCCTTCCAACATGCTTGGAATGGCCTCTACAAATGTGTCTATCACTTCTTCCTCGAAGTGTCATCAATCCGAAGAACACCAAACCTCTCTCTAAAGTACTCGAACTTCACTCAAGCTAGTGGTTTCGTCAGCACATCTGCAATCTGCTCATCCATCGCAATGTACAGGATCTTCACAACTCCTCTCTACACCATATCCCTGATATAGTGATATTTGATCTCTATGTGTTTCGACATGTCATGAAACACTGGGTTCTTGGATAGATTCACACAACTCTGGTTATCACAAAAGATACCAGTAGCATCCAATGGGAGATCAAATAACTCAGACAGTAGCTTTGTAGCCATACTGCCTCACAACTAGCTGAACAGGCTGCAACATACTCTGCCTTAGCTGTACTCAGTGCTACGCAGGACTACTTCCTATTAAACCAAGAGATCACACCTGATCCCATACTAAAGCAGCATCCAGATGTGCTCTTCCTATCTGCAGCATTGCCAGCCCAATCTGAATCAACATAACCCTGCAGGTTAAACTTTTGATTCGCTTCATACTTGAGCCCATAATCTACTATACCCTTCAGGTACCTCAGAACATGCTTTACAGCAACCAAGTGAACACTCCTCGGATCCATCAAGAACTGGCTCAATGTGTTCACTGCAAAGCAAATATCTGGTCTCATGTTCATCAGGTACATCAAGGACCCAATCATCTGACGATACATAGAGACATCAACCGGCTCAGATGAAGCATCACAAAGAAGCTTCAGATTCGATGCCATAGGTGTGGCCATGGCCTTTCAATCCATCATCCCAAACCTCTTCAGGATCTCTACTGCATACTTCCCTTGTCCAAGGAAGATTCCATCTGCACTCTACCACACCTCCATGCCAAAAACAAATAGTGCATCATCCCCAAGTTCTTCATCTCGAACTTGGAAGCAAGCTTCCGCTGCGTGTCGGCAATCAATCTATCTTCACCTGTAACAAATAGGTTATTCACATACAAAAGTAGTATCACTGGATTGCCTTCCTCAACCTTGTAGTAAAGGTTGGAATTCGCTTTACTCTTGGTAAAGCCCAAACTGGATAGAAAGCTATCTATCCTACCAAGTTCTGCACACATATATGACTACACCATTCAAGAAGGCTGTCTTGAAATCCATCTGGTGTATCTTCTATTTCATCACTTTTATATTTCTCTATGCTGCCATCTGTAGCATGCTTGATCTGATAGTTCCATTTGGAAGTCACAACAGACTTCCCTTCAGCTCTTGGGACCGCATCCCAAACATCGTTCTTCATGATCGACGGATCATGGCATTCTTCCCGTATCCTGGGAACTTCAATATCTTCAATAGATAATTTTGTTGCTTGAACAAATGTTGTAGTCCTTCTTTTGTAGGTGAAGGTATACGGTCTTTTCTACAAAACAAGTTAAATTGCATGATTAGAAACATCTCATAATTTTCAGACAAATTCTTACACATAAAGAAATATGTCATACAATCATGCAATTATCTTAGCCAATGCTTCAATACAACATTTATCCATGTTCCACAACTTTCTAGATGCCTTCCAGTCTCTACTAGAACATTGTTAAGAGTTTGGACTACTCCCAGCATGTCAGCAAAGAGGTTTCATTCTAGATAAGTAGCACTGGAATGTTGTACAGTACCATAGGCCACTTACCCATCACATGCATATTAATAGTATATTGTTCATTAATGCAATCATTCTAATATGCACAATACATATCCTAAGTCTAGGAACGTGAGCATATACATAATTGAACAATTTTATTTAAACAAACAAATATGCAAGAAATGATAATTAAAAATACTTATCTTTGTTTGGTTGCTGGGTGGACTCCCTTTGAGTCTTTGCTTCCTTGCAAGAGATGCTGAAGTAGCTTCTTCTACACCTTTCTATTGTGGAATGTAGAAATATGGTCTACTCCCTTTGAATATATGCATCCTTGCAGAAACTATTGAAGTGTGCTCCTTTCCTTTCTTGCAGGAACAACTGGAGTGTGCTCCCTCTTGATCTTTGCTTCCTGGATTACCTGTCCTTGAACTTACATCCATCCTTAATCACTATGCATGCTTATTAGTATCATCATTGTGTTATCCTTGAGGTCTCTTACATAATCACACATTTATTAGTATAA
The DNA here is from genome assembly GCA_027924585.1 of Larix kaempferi. Lineage (NCBI taxonomy): Eukaryota > Viridiplantae > Streptophyta > Pinopsida > Pinales > Pinaceae > Larix > Larix kaempferi. The sequence goes on along the minus strand of BSBM01000074.1, from coordinate 27,021,862 downwards.
TATTAATACTATCAAAACACAATAATCTTAAACTTGTATAGTCATGATCATTCACAGATAATAAACATTAGTATTCAAGGTTTCAGGGAAGTATTCTTTTACTCATGCATATTCTTATTTGATCATAGGACTCTTTTGATTAGTTAAATCATCAATGCATAAATCCATGATTACTCAAACCTATACCTTCATGATTCTTCTGGTTAGTCATATCATCAATTATGGTAAGAAACATAATATGCATACAGCCATGACTATTCAAACCTGTGACTTCATGAATAATCATTATCAACAACAAAACAGTATAAGATCCTAACACAAGGTAGGATTCTAGCTTGATATAGGAAAAACATACATGGATTAGCATGCTAGCTAGTTATGTATAACATACCCTCATAATGTCTTCTGGTTCTCTTCAGTGATTTGTGCTAGTAACCTGCATGTCTCATAGGTTAACCATTGTAGGACCAAGTTATACATACCTCGAAAGTAGATCTTCTATGTGATCCATGACAATGGACGAATCTTTGTCTTCATGTCACCATGATCATATGTTCTTGAAGTAGAACATGATTTATCTTTCTTGGTGTACCTTTTATGTTAGCGAACAACATAAACCTCATACAACATCACAATGCATTAGTACAATCATAAGTGTCAACACCCTAATGCATGCATTCATAATTTTTTTAAGGTGATACGACAAGTCTAAAATCAAGATTGTTCTAACCGTAATAACATGAAGACAAACATATCATAAACTTAATCATGAACAAATCTCGAGACATACCTGGATGAATCATACCTGTCGAGATTGCTTGTAATCTTTTTATGTAAGGCCTTGGCCTCATCTCCCTCTAAAACAGGAACTTCTTCACTTATGCAGGTGACCAATTCATCTTCTTCTAGGATTAACCCAATCCACTTGATTTGCAAGAACTGGACTTGGAGCTGGATTAGGGTTTGTCAAAGAAACCCCAAAAATTCCAACTTTGAATTTCAAACTTCCGAAAGGATAGAAATATGCGCCTTGATGAGCTGATCAAGTTGGTACATTTAGAATTTGAAAAATGCAAAGTTTCACCCCTCGAAATTGCCTTTTAGATTTCCGGATTCACTAGGGAAAACCCTGAATTAGGGTTTGAGTTTCCCGGAGCTTCACCCAACCAAAATATTTGATTCAAATCTCTAAGCTTCGATTTTTCTGAGGAGCTTCCAGCCGTGGTCACATATTTCAAAAATTCCAAGTTTTGCAGAAGCCCTAATTTTCCATCTTTTCGATCAAAGTCCCGAACTGGGTTTGATCAAGCCCAGCCTTCTGGCCAACCAAAAAATCTGATATTGGTCTCTAAATTTAGATTTTGATGAGTAGCATCCAGCTGTGGTCTCCGATTACAAAAATTTCAACTTTCTCCAAAGCCCTAAATTCCGGAAGCCATGGATGAAGGTGCTAAAAAATAATTCTGTTTTAACAGAAATATGTCCCTGATTGTTTCTCGTGTAACTCCAAACTTTTTGATCCATAGGGTCTAAAAAAATTTCCTGAGATAGCTTGACCTGTTATATTTCCATCTCGATAGGTCTGACCTCAATTGGATTCTCTGAGAGAGAGTTATGCCAAGTGTCGCAATGGGACCTGTTTATGGGATAACACAGGAGAGCGAATTTGTACGGTGTGCCACGTGTCACTGGTTCCACTTCTGCCTCTGAAAAATTTTCTTGAGATATCCCGACCTGTTATCTTTCCATCTCGATAGATCTGACCTCAATTGGATTCTCTGAGAGAGATTTATTCCAAGTGTCACAACGTGACCTGTTTATGGGATAATACAGGAGAGAGAACTTGTACGGTGTGCCACATGTCACTGGTTCAACTTCGGCCTCTGAAAACTTTTCTTGAGATAGTAAAGTCTGTGTACTACCTGTCAATTTTTATGAAATTTCATTTGGAGCTTCCTGGCTCAAGTTATGACCTTTTTCCCAAGGTCACTTGATTTTGACTCAGATCTGGAAGAGGAAGAAACCCTATATTGTACAGATCATAAATCACAAAGTACCATGAATTAGAGGTTGTCTTTTGGACACAAGGTACATGGGGATCTGATCTTCGACCTGTAAAATTTTTAGATCCGAAAAATTCTCCAAAATGGATTTATAGCCAAAGTGCTACGATGACTGGTTTTTGCTATATCAAGCCCTAGCATCGTAAGTGCAACAAGTGCCATACATGCCATATCATGCCTTCTTTCAGGCTAGCTCTGATACCATGTTAAATTTTCAGAATTTACTTCAATCTGATCTAGGATCTTAACTGAGAGAACAACATGTACAACAAATCTACAACATATCAATCATGTACACAATAATGCAAGCACACAAGAGACACAGAGTTTACTTAGGGAAAACCATAAAGGTGAAAAACCCCAATAACTTCCTTAGAGATAGATAGAGAAATGATACAACTAGAATACAAGAGATAGTCTTCTCCTAGCAGCAAAGCCTCCTCCTCCACAAGTGCGCCACTCTCCCAAGTGTGAGTGAGAGAATAGAATGTGTAAAATGAGAGAGACGCACTCTCTATTTATACACTAGCTTGACTTGACCTTTACTCAACTAGGTCGGCCTCAACTTAACCACTTAACATAATGCTAACTAGGCCGACCCCCCACTAGGGTGGTTTAATAACCCTTTGACTCACATGGCCGACTCCCAATAGGGTGGTATAATAACCCTTTGACCCACATAACTTATACAGGGCCGACCCCAACAAGGTGGTCTAATAACCCATCAAGTATAAGTTATGACACTTACAATATAAATGATGACACTTCCATATAGAGGAATAATAACATCTCTATAGGAATACAATATACATATATGTGAAATACATTCCTAAGTTACATATACATCAACACCCAGAACAAAGATCCAACTTGGAGAAAAATTGAGCCCCATGAAGCTCATCAAGAAGCTCATCAACAACAAGAATTGGAAAATTATCCTTGATGGTGAGGTGATTAAGTCCTCGGACGTTAATGCAGAGGTGCCATGACCCATCTTTTTTGCGGACAAGAAGGACTGGAGAAGAAAAGGAACTAGTGCTTGGGAGAATAATACCTTGCTTCAATAAGTCCCGAACAAGCATTTCAACCTCCATTTTTTGGTGAAATGGGTAGCGATAGGGACAGATGTTGGGAGGAACGCTGCCAGGAAGGAGCTGAATACAATAGTCTTCTGGCCTTGAAGGTGGCAATCCCACTGGTTCAGCAAAGACACCTGTATATCGATCCAGAATTTGTTGTAGATCCAAAGGAGTAGTGGAGACCGCTGATGGTTGCATCTGAATGGAATGGATCTGAGCGATGACACCGTGTGAATTCTTCTTGAGTATTTTTTCCATGTGATGTGAACAGATGATGCTAAGAGACCCTAGTTGTAATCCTGTCAATGTGTGTTTTTGTCCATTGAGGGAAAACTGCATCCAAAGTTCAGAAAAATCCCATAAGATAGGGCTAAGTGTGTGTAGCCATTGAGCGCCCAAAACCACATCACATCCACCTAAGGTCAATGCAAACATGTCATAGCACAAGGTATAATCTCCCATAGAGATACGCACATTTAGACACTTCCCTTTGCAAGGTAAGGTTCCCCCATTGGAAACCATGAATTCAAAGTTGGAGCAAGGATGGATAAAACAATCAGCTTGTTTGGCGATCCGAGAGTCAATGAAATTATGAGTGCTACCAGAATCAATGAGTATTGTAAGAGGAAACTTCTTGAAGTAACCCCTGACCCGCATTGTTTGGGGGGTGGTGATTCTAGCTAAAGCATGGAGAGATATCTCTGGCTGGTCATCCTGAGACGGAGGGTCAATAGAAGGTTCCTGAATGTCAACCTGAGCATCCATTGTATCTGGATCTTCGTCACCAATTTAAGAGGCAGATGGAGAATCCACATCCAAGAGATAGAGCTTTTGCTGAACACATGTATGTCCCCGAGTGAATTTCTCATCACAATTATAGAAAATCCCCTTTTCTTTGCATGCTTGCATCTCTGTTTCAGATAAATGCTTGATAGGATTTGGTCGAGGAGCCTGCGGTATGGGTGCTCGTTGAGAACCCATATTTCAAAAGGAAACAAAAGTGGGCTTGGAGCGTTGTTGGGCTGCAATCTTGTCTTCTGCCAACTTAGCCAACCCCAGAGATTCCATCATTGTGTTGGGACAGAACATTTTGACCTCAGAGCGGATGGCATCCTTTAGACCACTGATAAAACAACTCTGGTAAAATTCATCAGACAATCCTTCAGTGTGGTTGGCTAGTTTCTCAAATTCGGTTTGAAACTCTTTCACAATGCCAATTTGGCGAAGTTTAGTGAGGGCTCCTGTGAAGTCATCAAAATCACTAGGACCAAATCGTTGCAAAAGGAGCTAGAAAAAGTCTGGCCATTTTGTCTCTTCATGAGCCTTGATGTACCAACGGTTCCGTTGAAGAGCTTCCTGTTCCAAATGAAAGGATGCAAGCGGAACTTTGTTGACATCAAAAGTATTATGCAGACTGAAATACTGTTCTGCACGATAGATCCATCTAGTTGGATTAGTACCATTGAAGCGAGGAAAATCAAGCTTTGGACCACGAAAATTGCTGGAAGAAGAGAACCATTGTCTGATGAAGACTCAGACTGCCATTTGTTGTTCATGGCTGAATGTTCAAGATGGAGGCCGAGAAATTTTTCATCCAGATCCTGGAGTTTGTCTTGGATGGCTACAAGTGCTTCTTCCATGGCTTTTTCTCCTGCGCGGGTGACAACCATAACCAGGATTTTTTTTTTATGGGTTGATTGGGTAGAAAAACAAAAATAGAAACTGCTTCAGTAAAGGAAAATCTGGATTTGGGAAAAAATCTGAAGGGTAATTGGGGTTTGACTAGGTTTTGGACACTGTCGAATGGACAAGGAAGCAGAAAAAGAGGATTTCAGAAGCAAGGTGAAAGAATGAAAAAATTTGGCAGAGAGGGACAAAGAAGCAGAATTAGGAAAGTAACTCTATGGTAAAATTTGAAGGTGATTGGGTGAAATCCGAGGAAGTTATGCCAAACTTTAAAAATAGACAAATGTGGGATTCGGGCTTTGGGAAGTGGAATTGGGGATAGGGTCCTCAGGAATGAAATATGCAGAATAGGATTATAGGGGTTCCCGGGAAGTTTCAAGGGAAACAAAGTGAAAACAAGGGAGATATGGCGAAAAAACTGATTTTTTATTTTTATTTTTATTTTCTTTCAGAATGGAGCGGCTACAGCTTGGAAGGGATCTGAAACAGATAGATCTGCAACGGCCCAGAAGTGAGCGAAAAAAATGGGATTTGAAACGACGCCTAATGGATTGAAAACGGCTGGATCTGAAATAGATTTGAAACGGCTGGATCTAGAACGACTTTCACAATGGATCTGAACGGCTGGATTTGAAACGGCGCATCAATGATTGACAATAGTTCAGTTGAAAATAGATATGGACCCCAGGTATGTGCGACTTCCTAACAGTTCAATGGTTTCACTCGGCCACCAATGTTGTCTAACAACTTGCGTATTGGGGCAGTACCTCCCACTCCACGACTCAGGTAAAAATGATAACCTCTTTGCCACAAACGATTGGTCTTGGTTTGCCTCATGGGTGGGAACTAGTCAATCAGGTAGGGGTCGTTGCCCTTTTCACTGGCAGGTCCTCTCAATGGGCCAACTACTTCGGGGTTCTTGTGGTACTCCTCACAATGAGTTTTAGGGCTTATGCCCAAGTACTTCCCATAGTTAAGCTGATAGGGATTATTCCCAAATCCGAACTTGCAACAGATGCGAAAAAAAAAATTGACAAAAATTTCACCTAGTCAGCCCAAGAAAGTGCTATGATACCAGATGTGAAGAACCTACAACAATTAATTAATAAGAATATGTGAAATAGCAGAAATGACAGAACTCATAATCACTTTTATATTGATCGCAGGCCACTTCAAGGGGGAAACCTCCTTTGAGCAAGCTTAATACAAATAACTTCATAGTGCCTTCATAGGCCTCAACACACACTTATGTACTAAGTCTAGGCGCCAATACTATGGGTCAAAACCATGGGCCACTACAAACTATGGATCAACAATACTACAGGCGACTTACAAAGCATATGTGCCAACAACAATAACACAAACTATGGATCAACAAATACTATGGGATGACTTACAAAGCATATGCGTCCAACAACAATATACTAACAAAGTAAAAACATGGGTTCCTAACCTTCAAATCTCTTCTAAAACCACCCCTAAAATACCTGAATTTTAACATCGATGCTATTCGGGAGGTTTTCAAGACCACATGTAAATCCAAAACCACCCTTAAAAGTGACTTTTGGGGGCGGAAGGCAACCCCCCCTAAAATTCAAAATTGTAGTAGTGTCATCTGCACGGTCAGGTGTGCACTGTGGGGGTGTCTCATGACCCCCATAAGGTACATTAGTCATCTAAGTTGCATCTGGACTACCAAATAGCCTCGTGGTTACGTGGATCATCTCTTCAAGATGGTGGGGTGTTGGTGCAACACCAAATTTTCCACCAATCTCCCCATTACTACTCCACTCTGATCATAGAAACCGTTATAGAAAGAAAAAGTTTTTTATTAGCTCATATAAATCTAGAAAATCAAAATTCATAAATTAATATGAATTAAACAATCTTGTTAAATAATGTCACTTACCCCATAATGTTCTATATTCCCAGTTAAAATTTCCATCCTTGCTAAGGTCTCTGTTGTAGGTAGACACCCGACCAAGTTTGCAAGTTCTTTATTGGCCTTTATCATGCACTATCGAATTGTGTAAAAGGGATTGACGGTTACTTACATCGCATCATCATCTATGAAATCATCTACATCAGTGGGTGCTCTAGCTATGGGGGATTTTCCCTGATCATCCTACCAAAATATTAAGAAGAACGCCAATGTGCCATCATTGTAAAAAAAATTTGATATGAAAATGAAGACATAATAAATCTGCTACAATATTCACGACTATCTATGAAAAGCTCTATATACAAAAATTGAATTACAAAGGAGTTGGATTAAAAAAACATCCATTCCAAAAACATGCATCCAAAACACTACAAAGGAGGATTTCAAAAACTCATTCATTCATGCTAGGACTAACTAAGGTAGGACTATAAGGAGGCATTGTTAACTGTATACAAGGAAGCATGCCTAACACCCTTTAATTTGTTTTATGTTTTTTCTTTACCAAGTGTGCTCCAGAAGCCCTCAATGTTTTTATCAATTATCTCAAAAGAAACAGGACAATAAAATACAATCATACAAGAAACATTCAGTGGTTTACCTAGAGCTACAAGCTCATGGTCAATGCCATCACATTGTTAACACCTACATTTTGCATAGATATGAAATTTTGGCTCATCTTGCAGTAAGGCATCAACACCATATAGCATGTAGCCCACCGAAGACATCCTTAGCAGATCTAGAAAGCAACATGAGTCCAACAAATTCCCATAGATAGTAAAAAATAGGAGTAGTTTGCTTACACTTGTGGTAGGCTGCACTACAATGTGTACTATCAAGTTTTCCTCTATGCTACACCAGCGTGGGTTTTCCTTCTAAATCTCTGCGATTGTAAAAAACAGCGAAACCACAACCACCTGTGGCGTATTGAAGGATCATCGAGGCTCCGTCACCTCCAAGAATTTGAATTTGGTCTCCCTATGTACTTGGGTTCATTGAATGCCCCCCCTTTGTGTACTTTGGATCCAAATAATGGATTTAATGGGTTACATTTGGATCCAGTTGTTTCGTGGCCACCTCTTGGCCTATAAAAGGAAGCCATGGGAATTTAATTGCATTTAGTAAGGTGAAACTATAGAAAGATTATGTTGCTAGAATTGTGTTGGGACTTCTTCCACCTCTTCCCATACCTCATTCCATTCTTCAAGCTCCCCTTGCCACCTTCCTCCAAGGGGCAAGTGTTTCTCCCATTTATCCCTCTCATGTTATTTAGCATTTAGTGTGGACAAAAAGGACCTCCCTAATGGAGATTGTTGGATTCAATTTGAAGCACATACCTCCTAGATGACACTTCTTGTAATAAACTTGACCATTGCGCAATCTAAATTGGTTCTTGCATTTGATCTTTCTTGTAGTTTGCATCCTCTCACCTTTCTTTATATATATTTTGATTTATTTCAAGTTTTTGTTTTTATTTTGCTTTGGATCACTAACGAGGTCTTGTAGGATCAATTTGGGGTTAATCACATCTACTTTATGTACTACAATACTGGGCCTTATTAACAAACTCAAAGGCTTTCACCAAAGTGGGAATGGTTGCACTCCTCTTGTGCATATTTTCCCACAACACCCATGATCCCCCTACCACAATATAATAAGAATGGAATTTTATCATTAAAATGTATGTTAATGATAAAAAGGAAAAATTTAATTAAAGGTTGGGTATAATGGTGTATGTACTCGGACAATAGTAGTGGTTGCATCGAATTGATTCAAATCGTAATCCGCCAACAAATATTCATCTGACACTATTGTTTTCATAGTACATACAAATATCCTATTTCCTTGACTCTCCTAAAAAATGCAATTGGGTCTCTTTCTTGTAGTCATGGGTATTATACTATTTATAAGCACTGCAATATTCCCTAGTGCCTTTACCCTTCCATCAATATACATAGTTGCTCCTTTATTTTGATTGTTGGCTTTTAGTTGTATATAATTTATCGCGAGTGCATATCTCTGCATACTTGGAATATACTAGACCAACCTCAACCAATCTTCATAGTTGTAGCATGGCCTGGCGTACTCCATCAGTTCAGCTGATCCTCCATATATCACCTTTATGCCATCCATGGAGAATAGACTAAATCCATATATGGAGGATGGAGCAATGTGATACCTCCTCTCATTGACAAAAAATTCAATGTCCAACTAAGGAATTTACTTGGGTACCCATCATCTCAAAAGACACTTTTACATCAATGGAACCTCAATGTCACCTATTCTCTTAGTGTCATAAGAGCATGATCCTCCTTCAACAAGAAAGAATTCTGACCTTTTCACCTCTAATTGATTTCACACTGTTATTTGTGTTGGACATCATGCTTTCTCCTATCCCCAATAAAATTGCGTCGCTCAAGGATGATAGGTCTGATAGGTACCTTTTCGGTTGTACCTGCACTCCATCGAACTAGGTAAAAGAATTTATATAGGAATTCCATCAACTTCCAGAGGCTATCTAGTTTGGCTTTAGCAATAGGTAGTACAAAAATTATAAGAAAAACAATATAAGGCAATGAAAAGAAGCATGTGATTGAAAATCATTTCTTATCAAACATTAGATCAAAAACTTGGATACATAACAAGAAAAGAGTTGAATTTTAGCCATGCTCTCTCGTAAAAAAAATAGAGAATAAAGAACTTATTCTTCGATAAAAGAAAAAAATGATTGAAATAGATTGATCAAATCCTTCTATTCAAGGAAAAGAACTTATTTGCAACTAGGGTAGCTTTATTACATTACTAAATGTTGTCATTAATACATACATGGTCATCTTCCCCACAAGTGCACCCTAATGGACAACCACTAGAATCATCATTGGAATCATAATCCCAATCTAGTTTTGGTTTATTCATTTTTAATTTCATGTGAGTGGTTGGGATAAACTAATGCCATGGAGAACCTATGGTTTTCTTTTCCACAAACATTTCTTTCCCAAGCATTCTCTTCCAATTGTAGGTTGTAGGGAAATAGGTGTCAATGAGACTGGTAAGAATTATATTGGTGTACTTGATAGATTTTCCAATGATGAATGTACTCATCCATGGTACATTCAAAAGCATGTATGAAATCATTACACTCCCTTGTTCCCATCGGACATGGTTGATTTGAAGAGTGAGAATATGTGTTGAAAAATCCTAAACATCATAAGGAAAATAATCTACATAATAGGACTCCAATGGCAATTCATTCATGATGGCTCTACAAATTTCTTCCTTTTCTTCTGCACAAAGATGAAATACTTGCAAATCTTGTTAGATATAGAGAAGATCATTTTCAATCTGAAATATATTTAATGAGGGTATGTTAATTATATAAAAGATACTGTAGAAATTTTTTAACTAATGATCTCATATTACAGATGTAAAACACCTCTCAGTTTCAAGTTATTTTTGTATTGTATTTTATAGTTCTAAAAGGACCAAAGTTTCAAATAAATATCAAATGAGACAAAAGAAGAAGCTTGAGGCCATAAAAGATTGAATATTATCCTAGAATATTAATCTTTCTACACACAACAAGTAACTATTCTTATTATTCTCCTTCCTCCCATAATTCTAATTATTTTTGCAAGCACAAGAGCCTTTTTGGTGTGGTTTTATGGTTTGATGGTGGCAATAACAAGAGCCTTGAAATTTCCACATTACTTGTTGTAAAGAAGTTGGGGCTCCTCTCTAATACAACGTTGAGTCTGAAATGGCACAAAAGGAAGAAAGTCGTCCCTCCTCCTCACAATGGTAAATTTGACTTGTGCAAGCATAGGTTGGTCAAGGAAAGAAATCTAAATGGGTCCAAAATGGTTTAAAAATATTCCTTGTTGGTCCACATGTTTTTGAGCACTATGGGTATAAATAGAGGATAGATTCAGTGAGAGATGAGTTGAAGTGGGAGGAAATAATTTGAGCCATGGGAAGATGAATTACAGAGCATGAAAAAAAAGCATGAAGAATTTCCGAAGTCTTTATATAATGTAATGCGTAAATCAACTTGGGGTTTTAGTCTATGTTAATTACAAAGGTGCGATATGATCTCTGGAATGCGAGGAAGCTAGTGCGTTGATTATGTTTTTGTCTGGGGAAGCTAATTCGAGCTGTAGGAAAACTAAGGAAACAAAGCATGGTCGTATTGAAGAATAGAAGACAAGTGGATATGGAATGAAGGTTACAAAGAAAACAATCTAAGATGAAATTGTTGTCTAGGAAATGGCTTGGGTTTACTCTTGATTGTAGGTGCAATGATTGAAGATACTATAAGCAGCTCATATAATTGGGACAACAATCTTGACTGTATAAACTTTTTTTTGTGATTAAACTCCAAGCGAAAGCAATCTAGAAACTTCAAACTTTTGGAAAATGAATTCAAACCATTGAAATATCCATTGGAAACAAATGTTTCTTGGATGGACCAATCCAATTAATGTAATTCCATGAGTCTCTGTATTTGAGCAAGCCTTGTATACCACAATGCATATCAAAGGAGTCCTTGAGAACTATATGAAAATTATAGGACTAGAAAAGTTTTTATTTATTGTGCCCAAATGAAGAGCAGAGGGTCAAGTCTAGGTGTAAGTTACCCAAGGTTGAGGGTAAAGAGACATAATGGGTCTAAACACTTGAGTACATCAATAGTGAGGATTCGAAATCCCGTGACCAATAATTAACGAGAAGAATGTGTTAACTAGGTCAAAGGCTGCATAACCAAGGGATTGATACAAAGACATTGAAATGAAAATAAAATTATTAACATAGTACATCGATAGTTCATAACTATAAAATGTTGACTTAGAACTTGTGTAGGAAGCTCATACACATTCTAAATTATAACAACCATTAAGGCCGAGGGTCAAGTATGCGAGCAAGATTGAGGGATAGAAACATTGTGACCAAATAATTAAAGAGGATAAGGTCAGAGCATAAATGACCAAAGGCTTGAGTCAAGGACATTGAAATGAAAATAAAGAAATTAATAGAGTATATCAAGGGTTTGGAACTATAAAAGGTTAACTTAGAACCTATGTAGGAAGCTCATACACATTCATAAATTATAATATACATCGAGGCTAAGTGTCAACTTTGGGACCAAGAGTGAGGGTCAAGAGTGAGGGGGGTAAAAACCATCTGACCAAATAATTAAAGAGCATAAATCCGAAGGCCACATGAACAAAGTATTGAGACAAGGAAATTGAAACAAAAAGAAAATGATTAACATAGTACATCAAGATAAGAAAGTCATTGAAAATAGAGAGGACGAGCTACTGAGAAAACCCTTACTGACCCTTATTGAGAAAATAGTGTGGCATGAGTGGGATGAGCTACTAAGAAAACTCTTACTGAGAAGACAATGTGGGGTGAGTTATTGAGAAAACCATTAATCATAAAACAATATGGGATGAGTTACTAAGAGAAATCTTACTAACATAGATTCTAAGAAAACCATGTCTTCAACTTGTTCTAATAATGATCACAGCTTCCATCGTCATCCCATTGATCAGCTACGTCTGTAAGCATCTAATAGTCTCCCTCGAGCGATTTTGCGTTGCTTTAGTGCTATTTGAATTTGAGTGTTGATTTTGAATTGGTGATTTTGCACTGGTTTCTATTTAAATTTGGGTGTCAATTTAAGACTCATTGTAAAATCTCAAGCACAGTTGAATCTAGCTACTGTGGATTCCTCACTGGTGAAAGATTGCACAACATTTGCAAGAATTAGCATAAAAAATTTAAATGAATGAAGAACAATACACATGAATTGGTGAATAATTTCAATATTATTTACTGTCCAACCTTAACAAAGGTTAAGAACACCCATATATACAAATCTGGAAGAATTCGAATCCATCTGGAGTGTTCACACTGATCTAGCTTAGAAAAAGCTCAAACCCCCCTAGGTTGACCAAAATATCCCAAACCATCCCAAACTGGTTCGAATCTGCAGTGTGAATGCTGGGAATGACTGGACAGGCCCATGTGACCTCACACATGTGAAGAAACTGGTTGGTTAGAGGTTTGGAGTCTAAAATTGGTCAAAAATGTGACAAAACAAGGCAAGATTGTCCACAAAGAGAGCAAATGCGCCCTAGGTAGAAGAGAAGCATGCTAAGTGCATTAAATGACCTGAGGAGGGCGCTCTAGGCATGCTGAGTGCATTAATTGCCCTGGGGAGCGCTCCACTTAGCTGGTTTGACTCAGCACTTGTTCACATTTGCCATCTAGTTCATGATAATTGACCATTTAGTAGCTAAACAACTTAGGGATGTAATCATTAATCACTTGGGCTAATTAATCATCATTAATAAATGATTAATGTACATAGGTGGAAAAATGTTCTAACACCCCCCCTTAAGCTAGACTTAGTGAAATATCAAAAATTAAGGCCTTGGCAACTAGGCTCAAGTCACCTTTTACATCATAAAATTTATTTGTCCATGTAACCAAGGTAAGGAGGAAAACCACATGGGAAATAAAACCTCCCCTCTAAAATGGACATGTGGCATATATCAAAATACACCAATCATCACCATGCATCACTCACCCCAAGCAAAGATCTAAGGTGAGTGAAGGTCTTCTCGGTAAAACACTTGGTGAAGATATCAGCAGTTTGCTCACTGGATGGGCAATACTGCAATGCTATGATCCGGTCATGCACCAAACCCCGAATGTAATGCATGTGTATCTCTATGTGCTTGGTCCTCTGTCTCTGTACTGGATTGGTAGAAATCTTGATTGTACTTTGATTATCACACCAAAGAATAGTGGGTGAATCAAAGACAATCCCGAACTCTGCAAGAATACCTTGCAACCAAACACATTGTGTGGCTGCATTGACTGCTCCCCTGTACTCGGCCTCAGCTGAAGATAAGGAAATAGTGCTTTGTTTCTTGCTTGACCAGCATATAGGTCCATGTGCAAGCATAAAGACATAACCGGAAGTTGACTTCCGATCAATACAATCACCGGCCCAATCAGAATCTGTAAATCCTACTAGTTCAAGGGATGAACCAGCAGCATAATGGATACCAAAAGACTTAGTACCCTGAACATAATGAAGGATCCTCTTGGCTGCCTTCCAATGGATCTCATGAGGCTCTTGCATGTGCCTTGCAACAGCCCCAACAGCATATGACAAATCTGGTCTAGAATGAGTAAGATATAGCAAACTCCCAACAAGTTGCCTATACAACGAACTGTCAACTAGTGGTGAAGAACCCCATTCTGTAAGCTTAACTCCTGAAAGAAATGGAAATTTTGCAGACTTACATTCAGCCATCTTAAATTTCTGCAGCAAATCTGAAGCATACCTTGACTGACATACAGAAATTCCATTCACAGATTGATCAATCTCCAAACCCAGAAATTGTTTTAGCAATCCTAGATCGGTCATGGAGAATGCACTGTGCAATGCTCTCTTAACTTAGTCAAGTTCTTTGGTGCAGCTACCAGTGATCAAAAGATCATCAACATACAGTACAATAATCAATATCAGATCACTAACATGCTGCATATACACATTTGGATCAGACTTACACCTCTCAAACCCCAAAGATAGCAGAAAATTGTCCATTTTTGCATACCATGCTCTAGGAGCTTGCTTGAGCCCATAGAGTGATTTGTTCAACCTGCAAACAAGTGTATGATCAGAAATAAAACCTTCAGGCTGCTGCATATAAATCTCCTCATTCAGATCCCCATGAAGAAAGGCACTCTTTACATCCATGTGATGAATCTCCCATCGCTTGGAAGCCCCAATTGCCAAAACTAGTCTTATGGAGTCCATCTTTGCCACCGGTGCAAATGTCTCTGTATAGTCCACTCCTTGGACCTGAGAGTAACCCTTAGCTACCAACCTGGCCTTATACTTCAGATCAGAGCAATCAGATCCAATTTTGGTTCTATAAATCCACTTGCATTGCACTAGTTTCCTCTTGGGAGGAAGAGGGACCAAATCCCAAGTTTTGTTCTCATGGAGTGAGTTCATCTCCTCTTGCATGGCTGATTGCCACCTTGGGTCTGTACATGCTTCTGAATATGACATTGGATCAGATCCAACCATCAAATAACATGCCTCACTCAGATCAGAATTATTATATGCAAAGGAATTGTGAAATTGAGATCTAGTTTTCCTAGCATCTTGGGGATCTCCCACTAGCTCTCCGGCACTTTGAATTGTTTTCTCTGCCCACTTGGGCCTTGAAGGGGGGATATGTTCAGAATCCATATCAACATCATCTTCAGCAATCTCAGAATCAGAAATATCAGAGAATGAATCACTACTTACTTCATCATCAAGACGAGGGAATGAGCATTCCCCATCACCTTGTTCACTAGCTTGCAAAAATTCTTCCTCTTCGAATTTGACACTTCTTTCAATGAAAGTTTTGTGAGTGGATGGATCAAAGAGCTTGTAGCCCTTGGAATCCTCTGCATACCCAACCATGATTGACTCCTTGCTTTGGGGCTGCAATGCCTTTCTCTTCTCCGGTGGAATTCTGGCCCAAGCCCTTGAGCCAAAAATTCTGAAATGTGAGACATTTGGCTTGTGGCCCATCCAAGCTTCAAATGGAGTGATTCCTTGCAATGCTTTGTGTGGTGCCCTGTTCTGAACATATGCTGCACAATTCATAGCTTCAGCCCATAATTTAGGAGACAAATCCCTTGCTTGCAACATGCAAGTTGCCATCTCTTTCAGTGCTCTATTTTTGCGCTCTGCAACACCATTTTGCTGAGGTGTGTAGGGCACTGAGTGTTGCATCTGAATGCCATGCTCTTGACAGAGCTGCTGCAAATTGTTGTTGACATACTCTCTACCATTATCAGTCCTCAAAATCTTCATGGCCTTCCCACTGAAGTTCTCAACCATGCTCTTAAAAATCTTGAAACAATCAAAGACTTCAGATTTTTGCTTAAGGAAAAATAACCAGCAGTACCTTGAGTAGTCATCGATGAAGGTGAGCACATATTTGCTGCAGCCATAGGAGGGTGTGGGGAGTGGCCCTATGAGATCAGAATGTACTATCCCAAGAGGTTGATCATCCCTCCTAGCCTTCCCTTTATCATACTTCCTTTCAGGATGTTTCCCAATCATGCAACCCTTGCATGTTCCACTCGAAAATCTGATTTGGGGCAGCCCTTCTACCATATTTTCTTTGCTTAAAACTTGAAGATATCTGTAGTTTAGGTGCCCATACCTTTGATGCCATAGCTTGCTGGTCTCATTCCCATGTGACAGCAGCACACTTGGTGAAGAAAATTCGAGGAAGTGGGAGAACATGTACATCTTCATGTCATGGTCTGCAACACCCTTTGCAACAATTTTCCCGGTGGAAACTTCTGATATCTCCACTTCATCCTGAGTGAAGACCACCTTCTTTGCTGCTCCAGTATGTGTCATTTGATACACAGAGAGCAAGTTTGCTGCAAGATTTGGCACATACAGCACATTGGAGAAGAAGCCATTCTCCATAGAGATTTTCCCAATGCCATGAGCAGGGATTTCTGAGTCATCTCCCATTCGAATTGAGAGACCACTGTAGGGAGCAAGTTCAGAAAATGAGTCTCTTGAGGAAGCCATGTGCCTTGAGGCACCTGAATCAATGATAAACAAAGGTGAATGAGATGAGCTAGCCACCAAAGCATGGCAGCTCTCCTTGTCTTCAGAAACGCACTCCTTCTTCTTGGAACTTTCAGGAAGAGGAATATTATTTTTCTGTAGGAGATGTGTCATGGTGTCTATGGTTTTCTTCATGCATGAGCTCTCTGGATGAAAACCTCTTTGACAGTAGCTACATTTTGTCTTCTCAGCCTTCTTTCCCTTGTTCTTGACAGGATTCGAAACCCCCTCAGAGGATTTGGGCCTCTCATCCTTTCTCTTCTTCTCTTGAGGTTTCGAACCCTTGGGTTTTTGCTTGCCTCTTCCACATTTCGAATCTCCAGCTGCAAGCACTTGATCTTTTTGTTTGATGGAGCCCATCAAGACCAGCTTGTCTTGCTCTTGAGTTAGCATCTCCATGAAGTCAGCCAAGGATGGCATCTTCCAACCTCTGACTGTGAGCCTTGTGGAGTTGAAGGAAGACACAAAAACTGAGTATTCAGAACCCAATTTGGAGAGAATGGACAACACCAACTGTTCTTCTTTCTTCTCTATGCCACATTGTCTGATCTGCAAGACCAAGTTCTTGAACTTGGTGAAGAAGTCCTGGATGGAATCGAAATTCCCTGGGCTCAGTGAGACAAGCTCATTTTCGAGCTGGTGGCCTCTCATCTCATCAGTCTTTCCAAACAGTGTCTCAAGCTTGAGCCACACTTCATTTGGAGTTGCTAGACTTTCTACATGAAACAGGAGGTCTCTCGAAATGCTGAGACAAAGGAGGCCAAATGCCTCATCCATTCTGTTAAAAAACTTGGATTTCTCCACAGCTGAGTTTGGCTCAACCTCAGTGCCCATCGTGATTCTGTAGAGACCCTTGGATCTCAGCAAAATCACCATTTCTGCCTTCCAATCGAAATAGTTGAAGGGTGTGAGCACGTTTGGGTGAGATGGCTCCATTCTCCTCTGCTGCAATTCGCACTTGCTGACAATGCTGAACTCCAATACCTGCAAACAACTCTCAAATCACTCTGGAGGGATCTACACTCACAGATTCGAACCCTGTATGGATAGTGGGTGCATTCGGGAGAGCATCACACCTGAGAGGAGCCACTAGATTTCTCCAGTAAGCTCAAGGCAATGGCCTCAGGAATTATGTGGTTTCTCCACTGTTTCTGGCAATCCACTACAACAGTCTGCTGGTTCGAATTCTAGCTCCAAGAGTTCTGATACCATGTAAAATCTCAAGCACAGTTGAATCTAGCTACTGTGGATTCCTCACTGGTGAAAGATTGCACAACATTTGCAAGAATTAGCATAAAAAATTTAAATGAATGAAGAACAATACACATGAATTGGTGAATAATTTCAATATTATTTACTGTCCAACCTTAACAAAGGTTAAGAACACCCATATATACAAATCTGGAAGAATTCGAATCCATCTGGAGTGTTCACACTGATCTAGCTTAGAAAAAGCTCAAACCCCCCTAGGTTGACCAAAATATCCCAAACCATCCCAAACTGGTTCGAATCTGCAGTGTGAATGCTGGGAATGACTGGACAGGCCCATGTGACCTCACACATGTGAAGAAACTGGTTGGTTAGAGGTTTGGAGTCTAAAATTGGTCAAAAATGTGACAAAACAAGGCAAGATTGTCCACAAAGAGAGCAAATGCGCCCTAGGTAGAAGAGAAGCATGCTAAGTGCATTAAATGACCTGAGGAGGGCGCTCTAGGCATGCTGAGTGCATTAATTGCCCTGGGGAGCGCTCCACTTAGCTGGTTTGACTCAGCACTTGTTCACATTTGCCATCTAGTTCATGATAATTGACCATTTAGTAGCTAAACAACTTAGGGATGTAATCATTAATCACTTGGGCTAATTAATCATCATTAATAAATGATTAATGTACATAGGTGGAAAAATGTTCTAACACTCATTGTGAACTGGTTTATATGAAGGTGGATGTGAACTCGTTTAGGCTAGATGCATTTGGATGAATTGATTCTAGAGTTTAATATGAATTTATATGTGATATAATATATCACATTTGTTTAATTCAATACAATTTGTTTTATGTACTATAGTCTAGGGTTAGGGGGTTAGGGGGCTACACATGTTAAGGGGTTAGGATGTTAGGAGGGTTAGGGGTTAGGAGGCTAGAGGTCTATGGGGTTAGGGGTTTATAATTATACCATGGGTAAAGATTCAGTTTATTTGGAACTACGATCAAGGATGAGGTGTTTTGAGTGTCCCTTATCCTACCTCGACTAGAGGACAACATTTGATCATTGGGATTCAACGCTATGATAATTGAACATGGTTTTTAATTTTTAAGGTTCTAGGTAATTAACATAGAAATGACCAATATCCTTAATGGGTTATAATTTTAAAATCAATGACTCTTTGTCTTTTTCGTAGGTATGATCACAAATCAAAATTATTCCCAAACTAATCTTTGAAATTTCTCTAGAAAGCGAAGTTTTTAAATG
The DNA here is from genome assembly GCA_027924585.1 of Larix kaempferi. Lineage (NCBI taxonomy): Eukaryota > Viridiplantae > Streptophyta > Pinopsida > Pinales > Pinaceae > Larix > Larix kaempferi. The sequence goes on along the minus strand of BSBM01000074.1, from coordinate 27,002,957 downwards.
CAAATTCTTCGCCAACCATAATTGTAAAGACATAAATCCTGGTAGAGTGTGGTTTATTAGTTGGGTGGAAATGGATTTCTATATATTATCTTGTCTTCACACAGGTGTATCCTTTGGGTTTGGAAGAAAACAATGATGGTGATGATGATGAGATTCTCTTGGTTTTGAGAATAATTTATTCCATACTAAACATGACCAACCACGTGAAGGTGGAAGCTCGTATGCCTCCCCCCCTCACATCACTCTCAATTCCTCGTATAACCTAATTATCATGCAGAAGTAACAAGTAGCAAAACAAACATTAAATATTGTAAATGAAATAAATGATGATGATGGAAATGATGATAATGACAATGATGCTAATGATGACTATGACAATGACGAGATGATGACGATGATGATGACTATGATGATGATCATGACAATGATCTTGGCGATGATGATGATGAATCCAATGATGCTGACAATGATACTGTTGCTACTACTCATGATGATGATAATGTCGACGATGATGATGATGTTTATGATGAGGATGATGAAAACATTAATGATGATGATGATGGCGACAAAAAACATGATTATGGTGATTATGATAATGACGATGACGAAGATGATGATTAAAGTGAATATGACAATGAATATACAATACACATATATTTTAGAAATATCATTGATATTATTCTTCTACAAACTCCACATCTATATCATTTGATATTTTAGAATCGATCCTAAGTGGATTGACCACATCAACATCATCAACAATATCATCCTCATCATATATATCATCATCGAGAAAATTTCCATCTACTTTTTGATGTTCATCTTCTTCAACCTCTTCATCTGAAAAAACATTTACCCCATGATGCACCTCTACACCATCTTCTTCTTTAACATCATGTTCTTTTGGTACGTTATAATTTACAGGCCTTCTTGTTGGATCATATCTAACAACAAATGACTAGCCCTCTTTACCTGGAACCTCTGAATAGAATACATGCTCACATTGGCTTGGAAGGACATAGGGTTCTATACTCGACTCAAACATCCTCGTGTTAATCATGTTAAATCCATCAGCATGACCTTGTGTGTACATGTCCACATATTTCAATCTCCTCAACTTGGTGTATGGGGCAGTGCTCTTGTGCATTGAAAAATGTTGAAGGTAGATACTTTTTCATTTCACACATTAGTCAAGGAAGTTGTATCCTCCAATATTTTATATCTTCTTTAAATGGAGTTGTTTAGATGACAACCACCTACAAATGATACAAGCAAAGCACAAGTTTCAACATAAACAATATATACATTACAAGTAAAATACATGTGATGAACAACTTATGCAACAAACTGTTTACATATGGATCGTTATTTACCTCATGTATTTGCCAAGATCATATATAATTTGTTTAATGTTGTTTTCAATGTTTTCAGAGAGAAATAGCGGTAGAACATACTGTACATAACAAAAAAAAGAATCGTTATTTTATTGAAAATATATTAAAAGAAGTATTACAAAATTAAAATATATTAAAAGACTTGCTACATTTATATATAGAAATTTACCAGAATAATTACCTTAATGAAGGTATGTCAGTCATGAGCTTTTACCCCACCAAAATCACCTTTCTTTGTTAATATATTATTTATGTTGGAAGAAAATCCTATTGGAAATCTAATTTTCCAATGACCTCTTTTACAACATTGCTTTCCAGCTTTGTAAATAACCATGGAAGACTAATCCGGTCTACTGCATTGCTATTTGAGTCAATCATATTTTGCATTGCATGATTGGATTCTTGAATGTCACTACAAATTTTGAGAATTTTGTATTTGGAAGTCCTTCCATCTAAGACTCTCCACAATATTTTTGTTACATTCTTCTCAATATGCATTGTATCAAACAAATGTTCACTATTTGTAGGGGATCATAATAGGGAAACCTATTGAATTGTTTGGGGTAACTTTTCATTCCTTGTGGAAGTTGATCACTGCCTTGACGACGAGCTTTATGATACGCAAATGAAATTACAAACAGTAATTGTTAGATACAAGTGATTTAAAGTTTTAATATTAATACAAATGAAAAAGAACATTCAAGAACTATATATGTTTTTATTGTTTGTTTAAACTTTTGATACATATTTAAAATGACGGAAGTTGTAGAGTAGTAAGTTTGTGCTTTATGTGTGTTGTAACAAGCAAGGGCATAATTAATGAGTGCCTTGGGACTATATAGCTATTGGAGGTGAAGCACTCACTACTAGTGTGCTATTTTCGGTCACTAGTTTTCTACTCACTGTTAAAAGAAGTAGTTCGTTTTGTCCAAGATCATCTTATGATTTCTCATCTTGTGGATATACTAGATTTATTGGATAAGGCTTGAAAAAATTCTTAGCATATTTGTAATTAACATGTTGATCAACATTTAAAATTGTTAAACTATTTATGTGGAATGCCGGGTTGGTGCAAGCTAATGCTGGCCACTCATGACGCATTAGTTGCAATGGACTTCTGGAAAAATAGAAATCTGAACGTCAAAAAACAATATTAGATCTACCTACACAACTTTTTGGAATATGGCGCAAGAAGATCAAAAGTAGACAATCGGATTACCTTCTGGAATATATAAATATTATCTATGGAAATTAAGTATAACTCCCAAAAAATAGGGTTCTCCTAAGGTTGGTATGTTAATTTTTTAAGAAAACATAATGAATATGTTTGCGTTAGCCCCCTGGTTTGGTATTCAAATGGTGGATTTTTGTTAAAACAACTATATACAGTCATAGATAACAGGTCATTCTAGTGCAATGTTATTTTTCCGTATTTATTTATGTTAATTTTTATTTTTTTTAATTAAGGAAGTTAGCCCATCCCTAAAATGACTACCGATCGTTAGCCCCTGATATCATGGTCTTAACATAATCAACCAAATTTTTTTTTTTAGGATGTAGGTT